>JBANSL010000003.1:25548813-25613813 GCA_037127255.1 Persicaria tinctoria | reverse complement strand
AAATATTAATAGTTTGTTTTGGAGGAGAATTTAAGATGGCAAATGGTTTCTGTGAATATGTGGGAGAAAATGTTTCCAAGGCATTTGTGATTGAAAGTACAATTGAGTTGGAATCCCTCAAACAGATGATAGGTGACAGATTTGACATTTGTCTAGAAACATATGAGCTACAGTTTAGCCACTTGCATCCTTTGCACAAATTGAAGGATCCATTTACACTCAACAAAAATGAAGATCTCAAGTCATTCGTGGCTATAAATGATGCACCTCAGGTAGCATGGTCTTTACCACTATATGTATCTGCTAAGAAATAGGTAAATGGGAGTGAAACAACAACAATTGTGCAGCAAACAAGTATGAACACAGTGTTTGATGAGTTTGCTCAAGAGACAAGTGTGGAGGACACTCTAGCTCTCACAACTACTGCTTTCACCTCAGACCTTACAGAGATCTGCGATGAGGAAGATCTAAATGAAGACCTTAGTGATCATGAGAAAGATGACGTTGATTTCATCAATGTGGGGCAGATTTTCAACTCAAAGATTCAGCTAAGAAGTGCAGTGGCTAATATGGCAATGAACAAAAACTTCCAATTTCGAGTGAAGAAATCAACACTTACAAAGTACAAGGTGATTTGTATTGATGCCAGCAACAGCAACAACGCAAGATGCTAATCGGCATGTATATCCACTTGCATATGGAGTGGCGGTCTCAGAAAATGATAATGCGTGGAAGTGGTTCATCTAGAGATTCGCTGCTATAATTCCAGATTCACACGAGCTCGTATTTGAATCTGATCGGCATGGGAGCATCAGCATGGCTATAGAAGCTGTATACAGATCAACAAAACATGTTATCTGCATCCGCCACTTGAAACAAAACATAAAGGCAAGATGCAAACACCGTGGGGTATAAATGCTACACCACAAGGGAATTTGAAGGATACTTCCAAAGCATCTGTGGCATCAACATTGAGATTGGAAATTATCTCAGAGATGCAGACTTCTAAAAATGGTCAATGGCTCACTTCCAAGGAGATAGGTACAATCTTATGACAACAAATAATGCTGAGTGTATAAATGCTATATGGAAGGAAGCAAGAGGGTATCCCATAGTTGCACTGTTTGAGTATATAAGGAGAAAAATGGCTGATTGGTTCAATGACCGTAGAGGAAAGGCAGCAAAGATCACTGATTTGACACCCACTGTGAAAGACACTTTAAAGGACAGATATGATCATTCAGGTAGATATGAAGTAAAGGTCTTGAATGATACACAGTGCAATGTAGTTGGTGGGAAGTTTACTAGGGTAGTTGATTTGGCACATAAGAGATGCAGCTGTAGGGTTTTTAATTTAGATCATATGCCATGTGTCCGTGCTATTGCTGCAATTCAAAGGATGAAACTCAGTATTACAGATTTTGTGAGTGAAGGCTATAAAAGTCAAATTTGGAATATGGCATACCAAGAAACCATATACCTGGTGCCTTGCCAAGACAATTGGTATGTACCAGAAGTTGTCAAACAAATCAACTGTCACTCTCCAATAATCCGTAAGAAGAGTGAAAGACTGAGAAAATGCATGATTCCGTCAATTGGTGAAGGGCAACAGAAAAAAAAGGCATGTGATATAAAAGTGTGGCATCTATGGGAATAAAGATCATAACAGGACAACATGCCCAAATAAAGCAGCAAACAACTCACACACAAGAGGAATGCATTTAGGAAAATGACAAAACTCATTGTGTTCTTATGTTTTTACATATAAAACAAATTGAATAATTTCAGCAAAGACATTATATCTCTATTTTGTTATATTTCTTTATATGAAGAATTGGATTTATATGGATTAAAAACTCAAAGTTCATGAAATAAACAAGTTAATATGGTATTTTAGTTGTGTTGGAATTACATTTGTATATTTAGCATCACTTGATATGCACAAGTCCAACGAACACTATCACTGCATAGTGCTGACAGTCCAACGAACACGTGGAAATTCAATCGTCATCTTCTCGCGATATGCTTGAAGATGGTTGTCATTAAACTCATAAACATTTCCACCAAACGCTAATTCCTCAATAGCTTTAATCGTGTAAACACCACAGCTGGCACTACAAATGCAATGGAATAGGGATTAGATACAGATATACTATAAGTACATATCTATATGATGTTTAAACTATATGATAGACTTACCCATCACTGTTTTGAGGGAGATCACGAAATCTGTTAACTTTGAAAGCTGACTTAATGCTTTGACCCAAATAAGTAAAATGGCCCGACTATCTCAAAAGAGCCAGAAACAAGATGCAAAGTGGCTCCAAGATTGACTGCATCTCATCTTCACCATAGAGGTATATTCCAGAATCACACACATTCACTTGCCCAAGCCCAAGATCAATTTCTAATGAAACCCAGTGTTTGTTTTTGATGTTGAAAGCTGCATAGACAGTTCTTGCACCAATCAATGATTTCCTAGAAAATTTCGGCAACAAACCATCAAGGTACTTGAAAAAGACATCAACAAAAGAAGCATTACCTCGTTTATACTCATCAAACAAACGATCACTGAACTTCGTAGGCCAAACCCAGTCCATAATCACAACATCTCTGTATTTTCCACCATCATCAGCAACATGCTTCCTAAAATGGGACAAGGCCTCACCTATATGCTAAAAAACACATACAAAATGGAAAATTAGAGGTGTGAATGATAATAAAAAGGAAAAAAAAATAGATAGAAAGAAATAAAGAACATTGAAAACTGAATATTGCAAGGTATGAAGGAGGTAACTTACTTCATCACGAAGCCAATGTTGCTTCCCCACAATATCAGAAAAAAACTTCTTGTCGAGCACACCCTCATTGCCTGTAATTTCATTACAGTGATCCCTACAAATACAAAACCAACCACTCATACACAAAGACAAGCATATAATAACTAGAAAAAACGCATAAATAAGACAATAACATTGTTTCAAAAGAAAAACAAAAATGTAAAACTTACTCTTCAGAATGAAACCAATCATAAAAGGATTTGCGATCTTCTAGTTCAAAGAATGAGAATTTAGGCCTCCTAGGAAGTGCACGCTTCTTTTCACCTCGAGTGTATGGTGTCTCCAAAGCAGCAACAACTTTGATGATGCGACCAGAGTTCCTAGTAGGAGGACCTAAAGGCTTTAGATTGTGAGATTTCAGGGGTGATGGAGAAGGAGATTTGTGTGCAGTAGACTGAGGAGTAGGGAAAATGGTACGGAATAAATATTCATGTTGAGACAGCTGAGAGCAACAATCTTTGATCCCCCTAAGTACATTTTGAAGAGAAGCATCAAGGTCATCAAATGTTACAGGGGAGCATTTACTAGAACCAGCATCTCGATTGGAATGGACACCGACACAGGGTGAAGTGGTGGAATCAAGCTTCGACTAAATAGAAGCAAGCATAGATTGAAGGGTGTCCAACTTAGAGGGGAGACGTTTAAAGATTGAGAGCAACTTGTAGGTTTGTGCATCAGAATGCAACATAGAATCAGAAAGCAGAGCCAACTGTTGCCTGATCAGTGGGAGCCAGGTTGGCTCACTAGAGTTAATGTCAGTGTCACCAGCATGCACTCCTTTACCAACACCACCATCTGCACCTTCATCATCTGCACATTCATCATATGGCAAAGCTCCAAAGTTGATGTCAGAATTATCAACAGCCACTCCTTTACCAACACCAGCAGTTGCACCTTCATCATCTGGCAAAGCTTCAGATGCTTCCTTACGAACATCTGAAACAACATGTTTCTTTGGGGGTTTACCAGAAACAAAGGAAGGAAAGCCAAAGAGCTTTCTCTTCCTACAAGGCCCAACCAAATCCTCTCGTCCATCAAGAGCAGGTTTCTTTTGTAAAGACCGGGAAATTTTATAATATTAAATTATTAAAATAGTGATATTTAATCATTCCAATTTTTAAGATTTGGAATGTTTGGAATTTCTGTCCTTTAGTTATTGGATTTATTCTAAATCTTTCGAAGCAAGTTCCGGCATTAATTAATTTGAAATTTAAAATACGTTACACTCTGCATTTATATACCGGGAATTGGAAAATAATGTTCGGATTTCATTTATTAAATTCGGATTTGGAAAATTGAGGAGTATTTTAAACTCGTCGGGATAAGGTCGAGTGAACGGATTTCTTATTTATATTTCCGGTATTTGACGTTTGGAGTTTTGGGAACATCTTAATTTGTATTCTTTTCCCTTTCTACTTTCAATTTATACCATAGTCAAGGCTCACCCTTTTGTCCCCTTACCTTGCCCATAATGTACAAATCCAGCTATCAATTTTGTTGTTTTACACTCATTTCACACTATAACCTCTGCCTCACTCTCTCTCACACCAACTTTTACCACTATCAAAACCCAAGAGGAAAGCTTTTTTTTACCTTTCTCCCGGTTGCCTGCAGTTGCCAGAAGAGCTTACCTCCCCCTCTCCCATCAATTTCTAATTCACTCACTTCAACAGCTCTCTCCCTTCCTTCTTCGGAACCGAGCAACAGCAGTAGCAGCCTTCTCCGACGAGGACGGCGCCGAACACAAGGAGGCCCTCGAAGCCGTCGAAGCCGCCAGAAACCACCCCAACACTCCCCTCGATTCCCAGAAGGTCGGGGACGAAGCCAAGGTATCGCCGGAGGTCAATTCACAGCCGGTTCCTTTATTTCCCGTTCAAGGTTTTTAGTTTTGTTTTATGTCGATTCGATTAAAAACTCGTTCAGTCTCGCTCGTCCTCATTCCTCTCCCTTCTTAGATTCGATCCAGTCTTCCCCGTTAATTGCCGTCGGAATTCGCCATTGCAGCCCGAGTGCCGTCGTCGAGCCCCGGAGTCGCCCTCGGAGTCGCTACTGTAAGCCCTCTTTTCCCCTTCCTCCGTTGCTCGCGTTTGAGGCTTTATGGGTCCAGGGTGGTCGGGATAGGTTTTCAGATCTATTGGGCGAGGTTTTGGTTGGAGACGAGTCGCCGGCGAGCGTGGCCCTCTTCTTCTTTCTCCCGTATTTCCTCCGTTGAATTGCAGAGGTCTGTTCTGAGGTTTTGGAAAGGTGAGAGTTTGTGAGGGGGTTTGGGCCTAACTTTTCCGGGTTGTGGGTCCTCATCCGGATCCCTTTCCTTCTTTAGATCTGATGGGCTTGGGTTCGGGTCTCTGTTTTCGGGTTGGGGGATTTGGGCCTTTGGGTTGTTGTTTAAGATTCATTGTTAATTGTTAATGTGTTATATTACTTATATATTTTCGGATTAATAGTTAATTAATATTATTATTATTAGCGTTATTATGTCTTGTGAAATATTATATTTTTTTTGGGATTATGATGTATTATAAAATTATCTTAAAGGTGATATTATTTGGGATATGTATTTTATGATGTTTTAATACGTGATTAGGAATTTTAAAGTGATTTATTGAGATTAATTGATAAAGTGATTTATTTAATATGTTTTATAAATGGGAATGATAAAGATGGATTTATTCTGGTGTTTATTTTAGATAAATATTGTTGTTAAATTATTAGAGAAGGTTTTGAGTCTTCCGGAAATGATTCTTACAGGATTTGATGTGTTGAAACCGAAATGCTGGAAATTATTTCTACAATATGATTTTGAGAAATTGGTTTAAGGTTTAATTGTTTAATGCCGGGATTCTTTGTCTTGGTTTGATGATGTTGGTTTTGGGAAGGAAGTTTGGAAATATGATTGGTACGATTTTATCAATGGGTTTGATTGGGAGTAAATGATTTTGAGTGATGGTTGATCACATCGGAAAGGTTTTGGAAAACGGTTTCACTATCGGTTGGTTTTGAGCATGTTGAGAACTTGGGTTTAATGTGTGTGAATGATGGACCGGTAGCTTATGAAAATGGCTTGATGATAGGTATGTATTGCTTTTGGATTGCTTTGGACGTGCATTTGGGCCCTTGCTTGTGTTATCTTGTTGTTCTACATCTTCAGGTAAGTTCCCTAGGGGGCTTACTCAGGTTGGACATTCATGCCTGTTGTTCCATTTTATGTTAGGTGTTGCATATGCATAAAAGCATGCCATGTAGTATCCTGTTTAGGTTGCACTAATTGAATGAGCACCTGCTTACTTATTGCGTTTGAAATAGAACGGCCGTTATCTGTGATAGTCCTAGATTCTTTGCTAGGGTCATAGGGTAGCCCAGCCTCATCGGGTACCCTGAGTCAATCGAGTCATGAACTTCCTTATATTATGATATGCCTGCGGGCTTTATTGTGGAGCGGGTTAGGCATGCGTGCCCCCCGATTATGATGGAATGAATTCACGAGCTGGTCAGTCTCCGCCCTATCGGAAGGGGGTGGAGGTAGGAGAGGGATATGCCACTTGACATTGTCTTGGGCCCTTTACAGTATTTCTGCACATTATTATGACTAGGAGCATGCTAGTGTGTTTGACTTTCGTACTGCATTAGAGCATCTTTATTAGGTATAGCACATACTATGTGGCCTCAGCGAGGACTGCCGGTCCCGCATGAGTAGCTCGATCCGACTCCTTTCCCCGTTCTTCTTTTAAAGGTATTCTCTGCAGATCTTGAGTGCTCGATGTCTATATAACGGGGTTTCCTTTTGGCGAATCGAAGAATCTGGCTAATATCCTAACTTAGTAAAAATGGTAATTATCCACTCATGATTTGGTCTTGACCGGCTTTGCCGTGGCACCTGTATCTTTATTATGCTTCTGCTTTACTTCCATTTGAAATGGATTTCGCGACATAGTCTTAGGATAGGTTAAGGGTACCCAACGGCCCTTTGTGGTTTTTAGGGTTTGAAATCCCTCTTTCTACTAATCTTAAAATGAGTTTGAAACCTCGACCCGTACTTGGATTGCAAGATCCGAACAAGGGGTTTTATCCCTTGAAACGTAACCCGGAAATCATAATTCTGGGTCGTTACAAAGATTGTATCAGAGCCGAGGTTGTGCAATTCGGGAACACAAGGGTCGAGTGTATGTTTTGGAAAACTGCCCATGAATTTCAAATGATTTGAAAGTGTTTTAAATGGGCAAAATGAACTTAAGATGCCTAACCGAAATTGGACTAAGTAATGAACTCGACTTATAATAAAGAGAAAAACCGACTAAACGGGGACACTAGTGGGTAGTAAAGGCGCTTGATCACCCCTATTGGGTGTAGTTGGGAACGGTAGGCAAAATACTAGCTTGCTCTTTACATATGGGTTTGGGAGTTTCCAAGGAGATGATTATGAGTGTCATTAACTGATTCTATGCTGAGTGCTTGCTATGCTAGAGATCTGATTTGGATGCCTAACAATTAAATGTGTACTGACTGATATGTGCAAATCGGATAGTGGGAGTACCCTTGTTTCTGTGTGGTCAACCCCAGCTTGTGTGGAACAGCTCCTTCCACTATGATAACCCCTAGACAACTCTATCTACATTTCCTTGGATGTCAGTGTCTTCCACGGGGAATTGGGTTGGTAACTACATTGTGTCGGGAATCATGGTTGGATATTAAGGTTGTCTGAGTGAGTTTTGGAAGTTCTTGTTGTCACTTTGAGTCAGAAGTAAGGTGTTTCTGGGGCTGTCTTTCCTTATTCTTATGATGACCAACCAGTGTCTTCTTGCCATGAAGAGTCGTACCAGAGTCCCACGGGAAAGAGAGGTAATGAGTCAGTTGGGAAAAGTCAATGATTGCCCTTAGGGATCTCTGTCCGGTTGTAACAGTGACTCCCTTTGAATTGGATGACATAATTTTGAAATCTTTGGCATGTACCTTACGAATGATCGTTAGTAAAAGCTGCTCATGTTGTTGCATTTATGATTAGTCACCCTGCTTAGATCTCATATTATGCCTTACTCTCTATCATGATTATATGTTGTCACAACATGTCTACTTGACATATTGATGGACGGTTTTTAGTCGCGTTAACCGTATCAAAATAATTTCGAACTTACCTAACTAATGTAGTGTGGTAGACACGAGTCGATCCCACAGAGAATCAAGTTATTCCTATGTTAAGTTTATTTACTAATTAGTATGAAAGGGGGTTTTGGTTGATTGGAATAAGAAAGAAAATAAAATAAATTATAAACAAGTTAATGGAGATAACGATTAATAAAATAATTTCACCTACAATTATCCACTTTAGTTGGTTGAATTGATATTGTAACTTCCTCTTGTCCTTTTAGGTCTCCTATGAATGCCCTTGTCCCGACCTAATATAGTTACTAGTCCAACCAGTCCTAGAAACCCTTATCAATCGAACAGTCCCTAAAGAAGGATTTAACCCAATTGATAGCTTTAAGTTCAGAGATTAACCAAGGTATTTGCAGTCCCTAAAGAGGGATTTAACAACACATCCAACTTCCTACTCATTCAATTAGTTCAACCGGCCATAAAGGAACAAGTTTGCCACTTAGGTTAAGGTTCACAACCAGGAATCTACAAAACCTTAGCGATTGAATTGATTCTAACTAGTTGCGCGGGCTAGATAGAATAAAACAATAGACAATCAAGCACAAAGAAGTCGAAACATTCAACTATAGGAATTAAGGAACAAGAATTAAAAACTCACAACCAATCCAAATAAAGGTTCAAATTGCAAACGAAACGGGAGAATTTAGCTCTCCATAAAAATAAAACAAAAGACAATTAGGGTTAGGAGTAAAGTCGGCCGGTCATTGTTAGTCGGCCTCCTTCCCTTTCAATTTGCGAAATAATCCCATAAATTACGATCGATCTCCGAATTCATACGATCCAACCCAAAAATGCCTGAAATATATAAAAACACTAGTGTAGACTCCGAAAACCAAATAATACCAAATAAGCTATAAAACATGTAAAAATGATCTAACCTAATATGTAATTCCACACTAAAAACATGACTAAAATATACTCTATCAAACTACCCCATGCTTAGACTTTTGCTTGTCCTCAAGCAATGAGAAACAAATATAAAATTAATCATCCCACAAATAAGATCTTCATGCTATAATTTAGAAAAGCAACATCACGTAGTAGGAGCCATGAATAAGAGAACAAACATCCTAACAAGTATATGAGCGATCCAATAGTAAAGGCAAATTTAATCCAACCTCACAGGGATAATGTGTTTCACTCAAGCTCTCATTGTTTAGGCTTTAAAGTACAACTCTCAACTCAATTCAAAAATGCTATATATACACCGTGAAAGTCATTACTTGCAAATAACATCATGAGGACTTTTATAGGGTTGTAATGGGGCTTTGGTAGGAACGTAAGGCATGGGAAATATTTAGACTTGTGGTGCTAAAAATCCGGGAAAAAAAAGGAACAACAACCAACCAGAAGAACACCAAAACTTCCATACTTCGCAAACCATTCCAATAACATAAACTCCAATACACATCAATAAGCACTTTTCGATTCCAATAACCATACAACTCATTCAATTTTTCCATTTGGGTCATGACTTCTTTTCTTTTCTTTTATGCTTACTTTTGCCCCTAGGTGAATTTTATCCTCCCTAGATCCAAGATTACTAGACTTTTACTCCTAAGTGAATTTTATCCTCCTTAGGCCCCTAGTAATAAGTCATCTCTATTATGCAAGAAGGATTACCTTATTTTGGCTATACCTCTCGTAATGCACAATCATACATACATCATCTCCACTAAAAGCAACTCCAACATAAAGATTTTTCATCAATTCTCCTCTTAATTCCCGGATAGGGTCAGGCTAATCATTGGCTATGATATATTTTTGTGGAGCTATAAAAAAGAATAGGCTTTAAGGCTCAACTGGGCTTCAAGCAAAGGATAATATGTAAGGTAGATAGGGTATAATATGGCTAAAGAAAACACGCCTCAATCATTTGAAATTCACAAGCAACAACATGTGCAATACGGTATTGAAATAATAAGCATATGGAGAGTATAATCACACAATAAAAGAAAAAGGGAAATAATTATGAATAGTCTCTATAAGGCCAAAACAAACTCACAAGGGTTATGTTTTTGCTAGATTTCAATTTAACCTCAACTCTGAACCATACTTGCTCAATTATATTCTCAAATCATGCTCCAAAATCATTTTCAAGCAATTCAATCAATTCATGGGATTTATGCATTTAAGATCATAAAAATGAATTAGAGGACAAACTAAACCAAGATGGGTACCGTTACTAACACCTAAATGCAATGAAATGCAAAACAAAAATTGAAAAAACAAAAAACACAAAAAAAACTAACATATATATAAAGACGGAGTTACACTTGAATAAAATCTACCCCATGATTAAAATCTTACTTTGTCCTCAAAGTAATGAAATAGAAATGGAGGAGGTAGAGGAAACTCACAATGTAATCAGGCATTCAAAGACAAGCTCTCAGCTCAAAAAGAGGTAGTGGTGTAGCCTCCGAATAGACCCAAAAAAATCAGCAACTTCTCATAGTGAAAAGACAGATGGAGATTCGAAGCACAGTATTCGTCAGTCTCTCCCTCCTGGATGCAATATGCATTTGTGAACCTTCTTGGAGTCGGATACATATATGCCTATCCTCCTTGCAAAACGCCTAGCCAAGGCAGAAGACAAAAAGAACGTACCAGAAACAAACACATTCCAACATCCAAGAAAAATATATCATCCAAGAATAGATGTACCAAGACTAGTATAACAAAAAGCAGCTCTCAGACTCATCCACCTTTCAGAAGTAAAATCATGAAAAATTTGATGGATACAGAGAGCATGAGACAAGCGTCAATCATATAAATCACCTAGGCTAACGTAAAGCACAACCCAACGGTTTAGAGAGTGGCAAAAAGAACTCGGCTGATGTTAAACATAACAAGAAGAAACCTATCAGCTCCAGAGAGTTTACAAAAAGGAGTTTTAAAATCATCATTGAGACATCTCAACAAAATCAATAGTATACCGACACAAGAGCAAACAGACTCAATGTAAAAATCTCAAAGTACACATAATGTAGTCCAGAAGAATGCTCAAATGCGAGAAATCATAGCACCTACTCTCCATAATCAAGGTAAACACAAGCTCAAAGTTGAATAACAAATCCCCAACAATTCAGAAAGAAACCAATCTAGTCTCAACACAATGCTCAGGTAAGCAGCAAACATCCAAGGAAGCACCCTAAACGAAAATCAATTGCGCAATATCAAATCATAATTCATAACTCCAAATAAGCTCAAATGCGCAGTTATGCAGGCCATTGATTTGCCACCAATTTCACCAGAACACCACTAGATAGGGTTGAGAAGCCATACCTGCACTTACCTAATCGAAATTGGAGTCCAGTTGAGAGAAATCACAGCCACGCGGAGCAACAACCATCATGGCGAGTTGGACTGGAGCAAAGCGAGGAACAGGGAACAACAAACGAAGAAGGTCGGGGAGCAACAGCAGTGGGCGCTGTGAATGTTGGTGCGTGGCCAGAGATGATGGTCAGAAAAGGCATCGGAGCGAGCAGTGGCGGTGGATTGCTGATGGTGATTGTCGACATCGGGGAGGTAGGGAATTCTGGTGACAGTCGCAAAGGGCGAGGGAAGGAGAGAAGGGCCGGAGGGGACAACTCGAGACAGTACCTTCCCAATCACAAATCTACTCATACCCGATTGAAATTGAACCTGATGTCTCCTGGTGGTCCGGCGGTGGTTCTTAGAGAGGGAGTATGGTGAAGAGAGCTGAACAGAGAGGTGAGGAGGAAGGGCTGCTGCTGGCAATGGCGGTCGGCAGGAGATCGGCGCGGCGAGGCGATGCAGCGGTGGGAGACTAGTGGGCCGGCGATCTCTGGTGCCGACTGCTGGCGGTCGAGATGCAGAGAGAAAGAGAACAGCAAGAGAGATCTGGGCTTCCGTCGATGATGGAAGGAGGTGGCTGATGGTCGAGATGGCTGGAGGCTGGCGGAAGGAGGAGATGCGCACAGATGGAAACAGGCCACCCTTGGGTTAGGGTTCCGTCGAGACAAGGCGAAGGGCGGCGATGGTTGGTGCGGGAAGGAACGAGGGAGACGGGGAACACTGAAGAGGGTTTTTTTTTTTTCTTTTTTTTTTTACGAAATAAAATAAAATAATATAGTATAGTACTCCCTCCGTTAATTAAAACTTGACGTTTTACTATTCACGCACGCTTTTTGAGGTGTTAAAAACTATATGAAATATTAACTTTTTAAATATTTTTTTAAAATAATATCATACTTATTACTATTAAGTATGAATTTATAAAAACAAATTTTAAAAAAAGTTAATATTTTATATTGTTTTTATAATTCTAAAAAAGCGTGCATGAATAGTAAACGACAAGTTTTAATTAACAGAGGGAGTATAAATTAATCCTAACTAAAAATAAAAAGGGGAAAAGAAAAAATAATTACCTTTGTTGGCTCACAATCTCTCTAAGATCGATTCAGACATTGTTAAAGCCCTTAACAACTTGTCAAACTCTTGGGCACTTATCCCCCATAAACGAGCATGAGTCTGCTCTGCAGATGATATGTAATACCACCAATTCAGTTCCATTGGTGGCATCTCAAAATATGCGATCCTCTTTTGCCATCTTTTAGCTCTTTGTCCGTTTGCACCCTCGTTAAATTCAAACAATAGAATCCCCATTGTGAAATTTTCCTCATCTTGCTCATCTATCCATTTTTCTAAGATCTCCTCGTCAAGAGAGATGATAGCGCAGTCGTCACTGACAACCACCTCCGTCTGCATAGGGAAAATCTCTGAAATAATTGGAATTGTAATTTGTTGAGCCACTTGGATCCGCCTCATCTCGTTATTGAAATCGGTTTGAATCCTTATAAGTTGGGACTCTATTGCAGCAAAGTGTTCTTCCATACGGGGCAACATGGACGATTCTTGTGATGATTGTGGAGCCAGACATGGAGGTTCTAATTGTCCGATTAGGAGCTCTAATTGTGCAATCTCATTAATGATATCCATCTCACGACAAAGTTGAGTTTTGCACAAATGATGTACTTCCTTAACCTTCCTGATCGGAACCCTAAACACCGAACAATCTTTAAATATATGATTAGAAACTCCACAAAAGTCACAAAATAAACCATGAGTCATCTTTAAAGGGAACCACCTAGACACACGAACACAAACAGTTAGTAGCACGGGTGTTATGAACCGTAAGATAGGCTCACAACGCGTTAGATATATGCACAAAAATCAATAAATACACAAAACAAAGAAATAAACTTGATTCCCCGGCAACGGCGCCATTTTGATGGACGGTTTTTAGTCGCGTTAACCGTATCAAAATAATTTCGAACTTACCTAACTAATGTAGTGTGGTAGGCACGAGTCGATCCCACAGAGAATCAAGTTATTCTTATGTTAAGTTTATTTACTAATTAGTATGAAAGGGGGTTTTGGTTGATTGGAATAAGAAAGAAAATAAAATAAATTATAAACAAGTTAATGGAGATAACGATTAATAAAATAGTTTCACCTACAATTATCCACTTTAGTTGGTTGAATTGATATTGTAACTTCCTCTTGTCCTTTTAGGTCTCCTATGAATGCCCTTGTCCCGACCTAATATAGTTACTAGTCCAACCAGTCCTAGAAACCCTTATCAATCGAACAGTCCCTAAAGAAGGATTTAACCCAATTGATAGCCTTAAGTTCAGAGATTAACCAAGGTATTTGCAGTCCCTAAAGAGGGATTTAACAACACATCCAACTTCCTACTCATTCAATTAGTTCAACCGGCCATAAAGGAACAAGTTTGCCACTTAGGTTAAGGTTCACAACCAGGAATCTACAAAACCTTAGCGATTGAATTGATTCTAACTAGTTGCGCGAGCTAGATAGAATAAAACAATAGACAATCAAGCACAAAGAAGTCGAAACATTCAACTATAGGAATTAAGGAACAAGAATTAAAAACTCACAACCAATCCAAATAAAGGTTCAAATTGCAAACGAAACGGGAGAATTTAGCTCTCCAAAAAAATAAAACAAAAGACAATTAGGGTTAGGAGTAAAGTCGGCCGGTCATTGTTAGTCGGCCTCCTTCCCTTTCAATTTGCGAAATAATCCCATAAATTACGATCGATCTCCGAATTCATACGATCCAACCCAAAAATGCCTGAAATATATAAAAACACTAGTGTAGACTCCGAAAACCAAATAATACCAAATAAGCTATAAAACATGTAAAAATGATCTAAACTAATATGTAATTCCACACTAAAAACATGACTAAAATATACTCTATCACATATCGTACTGACTTTGTTGATGATGGATTGGAAGCATGAGACACATGATATGAATCTATATGGTTGTTGTTTTCCCCTGAATTTGGTGCATGATAGTGTGATTAATTCTTCTTTATATGAATGCGCGTAAATAATCTCATTAGCATGCTAATTGATAAGGCCTTGATGATTTGTGACAAAATTTATAGTATGCTCATCTAATTGTATTCATGAGGTAGACTTAGGGTTGTGCATCGGTCTAAAACCTAACCGAACCGGGCCGAACCGAATCGAACCGAAACCGAAAATCTCAAATTTTCAAACCGAAAGCCGAACCAAAAGCATTCGGTTCGGTTCGGTTATTTACCGGTTTGGTTTGTGTTCGGTTCGGTTTTAACATAATCGAACCGAATTTCTATAATAAAAAAAAAATTAAAAGTATACAAATATATATATAATATAGTATATATATACACATATTCCAATATAAAATTACATATATAAACATTGTATACAAATACAGTATGTGTATATATATGGAATGTTTATATACATACTGTATTTGTACAAATATATATGTATTTGTACATATATACTCATTGTATTTGTACAAATATATATAAACATTGTATATAAAATTACAAATATATACAATGTTTATACAAATACAGTATGATTATATAAACATTTTATACAAAATTACAAATATATATAGTATACAAATATATATACAATGTATTTATGTAGTGTATAAAAAAATTCGGTTAAACACAAACCGAACCGAAACCGAACACAAACCGAACCGAAACCGAAAAATGAAAATTCTTGAACCGAAAGGCGAACCGAAAAAACTTCGGTTCGGTTCGGTTAGGTTCGGTTTGTGTTGGTTCGGCCCAAAAATTCGGTTTGGACCGAATCATGCACACCCCTAGGTAGACTATTGTTGGTTATTCTTCAATAAATGTTTTTGTGTGTTACTTGCGTTGAGTGGAGAATAGGTTGGTATAATTGAGTCTTGAAAGATACAACTTTTATCCTAGTATGTTTTGATTTGAACTCATGTCCACGTACCTAGTCACATTTCCCGTTACTTAGACTTGTATTATACCTCACTGCATTTCCTCCCATGCGTCTATAACATTGGAATGTGATTGATTGAGCTCTTGCAGATGGCCATGTAATCAATTAAAGACATGTATGTATCGTATGTATATTGAGCCATTAGTATCATGTAGGACCCTTGGTTGTGACCTATGTGGATCATATACGCTTTGCCTACCTTACTGGTGATTCTCTCTTGAGATAGGTCTCTGATAGTGTGACTATCCTCTTTCGCTTTTCTCTTAAAAGGTTGACTTCATCCTGATTAGATTGATGTTAGATTCGATGATTTACTTGCTTTCCATAATGGTTAGTCCTAGCATGCTTATAGTATAGTCGCTCGGTAGTGTTCCCTCTTACTCTACAATATCCTCTCGCGCTTGCATAGATGTGTGACTTGGCACCTCGCATGACTACACACCACGCTATATCATGATCTCGCATACACATGGCACGTGAATGTTAGAATGAATCTAGTCGAAGTATCTTGATTGTATTCATGTTCGATATGTGTTGATAATATCCTATAGAGCTCATGATTTCTAATATGACTCGCTAAATAATCACGTGTTGTACTTGTCCTATGATGACTATTGTACCATATACGTGCTCTATGATGGTTTGTTCATAGCATGACTATAATCTATCCCCCATGATGTCCTTCTTGGTACTTTTGATGATGCCTGGTGCTTCGTGAATATTATGATGAACCTCTCTTAACAACTCATGATTATGCTTGTATCACGCCATGTATCGCTAGTATCATGTAGGACCCGTGCTTTCTAAATGTATCTCGTCATATGATTACACGTCATTCTCAACCTATTATATGATCCTTGTTATTAGATGTGATAATTGTCATTCTGCTCTTATGTATCCTCGAATAACGTTTAGTTTGATTTTATGATGTACCTCGCCATGCTATGTTCGACCTCATTTGTTGACGTGTATACCATGCCCGTGCATTGTTCATATACATGATGTATGTCATCCTCGTTAAGCCTTGTATGACCATTACTGGATTCGCATATCTTACTTGAAATTGCTAGGCATATCTGCTTCCCTGGAATAAAAGGCTATTAGCTTATCTCACATGCATCCGTGTAGAATTTGATTATGTCTTTTGGAATGAATATGTATGTCGATCTTCTCGAGATAGGTACATGTTAGTGTGGATTAATGTGACTGATGTGCTCCATGGTAAATTCGTATTTGCTTGTCGCGATTATAACCTAATAGACTTCCATAGGGGCATCGTTACTATTCTCGGGTCGGAGTTCTGTCTCTCGATGTCGTCTTTAGTGTCGGTCCGTGTTTGTTTTCGGAAGGGTCATTGGGTTACCTGTCCTTCTCACTCCCCTACCTCTGCTAACTTAGACTTCTCTGCGATACTTGGATGAGCGACCGCATGGGAAAGAGAACGGAAGGTGGGATAACGATAGAGTGGCACAGCAGAAGATTGGGCCCATAACCCACGGGCCTCATGATCAATGATGTCAGCGGAACAAGCACGTATCGAGGATTGCAGTTACTGAGTGCGATATGACTTGCGAGCGAGAGTGTCCTTTGTTCGAATTGTTAATCCTTCTGAATTTGTTGGTGATGATATTGCACTGACCTGACGATGAGATTTACGTGTTGATGTGCTGACTTGGTAATGATTGTTGCCTGATTGTCAATCGTCTATGATGTTATGATTTTACGCCTTATAGTTCTAATGTGCCATGAACCATGATGCCTTGATGTGTTGATACTCTGAGTTGCTAAGCATGATCTAAATTCCTGTACCTATGAAAGTATGAACTGCAAATGCTGAAAACATGAATTGTTTATCTTCTAAGGTTATGATGCAACTTGCTATCTTGACTTGATTATGTGCATACATGATGATTTGTAATAATGATTGAGCATGATGGTAAATCGAAACTTGGTGACATAGTTGCAATAATTGATTATGAACCCATGATGCTATGTTTATAAATGCTGGTTAACCTGATGTAGATCTTATGTGTGATGATTTCATGGTTGTTTCTCCTTTAAACTTGTGGGTGAGATCATTTGGTAGTGTGGTTGGAGAATGATGAAAGAATTTGAGCGATTAGGATGACCGATGGTTTATTAGGCAAATCGCGAGAGAGGAATGTTGGCTTAGGTAAGACTGAGTGAGCTTTGGGATCTATGGTAGGCAATGTTGGTGGTTCTGATGAGCTTCTAGGTGAGGCTGGTAATGCTTCGGATAGTACGAGAAGTGTAAGGAAGGGCTCGTGAATATCGAGGACATGGTATTAGAGGGTACTTGGGTGTGAAGTTAGAAATAGTAGTTGGATTCTTAGAGGTGGATGGTGTGGTAGAGCTTGGCGGAAGGAGGGGCGAGATTTGAGCATCGGGATGAATTGGGATTTCTTTGGGAAATTTTTCTGAGATGACGTTGTCGGGTCTAGAAGAGGATTAGTCTTGGGTTGAGAGTGGAGATGGGCGAGTGGAGATTGTGTTTTATTTTGGTTGGTAATAATGTGAGGATCTTCTTGATATTGTGATTTATTAATATGTGCTTGCATGATAATTAGATAACGAACATGATGAATCTGATACAGAAAGATATTACATGTTGTTATGCAATATTGAAATCTAGTTGATAGTGACAAATGTTATCATGATATATTGCTGCTCTGCTATGTTGTTTTAGGAGCATGTTAGGATGTGTTGTGATCTGATATACGAGATAATGACGTGTTATTATGTGAAAGTGTGATGTTATGTTATGGGGTGAAAGCATGATGTTATATTATGTGGTAGTAAACATGATGTTGTATTATATGTTTAGCAAGCATGCTTATGGATATGTTGCATCACGAATATGGCTTTCAAAATGAATATGATTTATATATATGAGATAATGATGTCTGTTTCCTAAATGATCGCTACATGGAGTTGTGATGAGTTAAGATGATGTCTGGTGAGTATGCTGACATTCGATGATTGATATGCTGCTTGACCTCCCCTTTTGCTGAATCTTAATGGCATAATTTTGTTGTGTTGATGTGTTGACAATGAGTTCTGGTTCGTTGACTCTATGATGAGGTGATACTTTTATGCCTTCTGATGTGATATCGAGACGTTTATTATGATTTTGTTATGTGGTTGAGATGCATATGATGACCCATAGTAGGATGTAGAGATTTTGATGTGACCTTGTGGCACTATGTTGGCATGCATATGTTTGAGACTTGTCATATGATGTACTCGTTGAGGATCGATAGGTTATGTGGTTATGCCCTTGTTATGGGTTGTGAATCTTACTTGAATTGAGACTGATAGATTGATCATGGAAACTAGGAAGAGAATGTGGGATTAGCCCTTAGAGGTGGATGATTCCACCTCCCAGCTTCTGAATTTGATTGGATGGTATGCGAGAAGTTGATCTGGTAGTTGGAAGATTTTGACGAAATCTTGATTTGAAAGGATTTGACTTGTTTTGGTGTAAGGTTGCTTGATTAGACGTTGGATTTGAAGATTTTGAACGATATAGAAAGGAAATAACTGGTTTTTAAAGAATAAACGCTATCGAGGGTTTCAACGATTTCGAGGCTAATCTTTTTCAATTGCGGAATTTCTTTTGAAACTTTTCAAATCCGATTTTATATTATAACGACCCACGAAGTGGATACAAGCATTTTATAGGGGCGCATATAGAATGCTTGCTAAGACCTAGTAGACACGTTATGATTGCTTTTCGAGTTATGGTATAACCGAAAAGTCGGAGTAAGAATGTGATAAGGGCCCATATCACATTCTTATTATGACCAATTGGGAATATTATGATCACGTCAAGGGTCATGTGAGGATCTCATACGGGCCCCTGTGAGATGCTTACATGATCAATGGCATGATTCTTGGACTCACCAATTTAAAACTACATCCCCTTGTTTTAGAGTGATTTTAGTCTCGGGGATGAGACTTGTTTTTAGAGGTGGATGATGTAAAGACCGGGAAATTTTATAATATTAAATTATTAAAATAGTGATATTTAATCATTCCAATTTTTAAGATTTGGAATGTTTGGAATTTCTGTCCTTTAGTTATTGGATTTATTCTAAATCTTTCGAAGCAAGTTCCGGCATTAATTAATTTGAAATTTAAAATACGTTACACACTGCATTTATATACCGGGAATTGGAAAATAATGTTCGGATTTCATTTATTAAATTCGGATTTGGAAAATTGAGGAGTATTTTAAACGCGTCGGGATAAGGTCGAGTGAACGGATTTCTTATTTATATTTCCGGTATTTGACGATTGGAGTTTTGGGAACATCTTAATTTGTATTCTTTTCCCTTTCTACTTTCAATTTATACCATAGTCAAGGCTCACCCTTTTGTCCCCTTACTTTGCCCATAATGTACAAATCCAGCTATCAATTTTGTTGTTTTACGCTCATTTCACACAATAACCTCTGCCTCACTCTCTCTCACACCAGCTTTTACCACTATCAAAACCCAAGAGGAAAGCTTTTTTTTTACCTTTCTCCCGGTTGCCTGCAGTTGCCAGAAGAGCTTACCTCCCCCTCTCCCATCAATTTCTAATTCACTCACTTCAACAACTCTCTCCCTTCCTTCTTCGGAACCGAGCAGCAGCAGTAGCAGCCTCCTCCGACGAGGACGGCGCCGAACACAAGGAGGCCCTCGAAGCTGTCGAAGCCGCCAGAAACCACCCCAACACTCCCTTCGATTCCCAAAAGGCCGGGGACGAAGCCCAGGTATCGTCGGAGGTCAATTCACAGCCGGTTCCTTTATTTCCCGTTCAAGGTTTTTAGTTTTATTTTATGTCGATTCGATTCAAAACTCGTTCAGTCTCGCTCGTCCTCATTCCTCTCCCTTCTTAGATTCGATCCAGGCTTCCCCGTTAATTGCCGTCGGAATCCGCCATTGCAACCGGAGCGCCGTCGTCGAGCCCCGGAGTCGCCCTCGGAGTCGCTACCGTAAGCCCTCTTTTCCCCTTCCTCCGTTGCTCGCGTTTGAGGCTTTATGGGTCCAGGGTGGTCGGGATAGGTTTTCAGATCTATTGGGCGAGGTTTTGGTCGGAGACGAGTCGCCGGCGAGCCTGGCCCTCTTCTTCTTTCTCCCGTATTTCCTTCGTTGAATTGCAGAGGTCTGTTCTGAGGTTTTGGAAAGGTGAGAGTTTGTGAGGGGGTTTGGGCCTAACTTTTCCAGGTTGTGGGTCCTCATCCGGATCCCTTTCCTTCTTCAGATCTGATGGGCTTGGGTTCGGGTCTCTGTTTCCGGGTTGGGGGATTTGGGCCTTTGGGTTGTTGTTTAAGATTCATTGTTAATTGTTAATGTGTTATATTACTTATATATTTTCGGATTAATAGTTAATTAATATTATTATTATTAGCGTTATTATGTCTTGTGAAATATTATATTTTTTTTGGGATTATGATGTATTATAAAATTATCTTAAAGGTGATATTATTTGGGATATGTATTTTATGATGTTTTAATACGTGATTAGGAATTTTAAAGTGATTTATTGAGATTAATTGATAAAGTGATTTATTTAATATGTTTTATAAATGGGAATGATAAAGATGGATTTATTCTGGTGTTTATTTTAGATAAATATTGTTGTTAAATTATTAGAGAAGGTTTTGAGTCTTCCGGAAATGATTCTTACAGGATTTGATGTGTTGAAACCGAAATGCTGGAAATTATTTCTACAATATGATTTTGAGAAATTGGTTTAAGGTTTAATTGTTTAATGCCGGGATTCTTTGTCTTGGTTTGATGATGTTGGTTTTGGGAAGGAAGTTTGGAAATATGATTGGTACGATTTTATCAATGGGTTTGATTGGGAGTAAATGATTTTGAGTGATGGTTGATCACATCGGAAAGGTTTTGGAAAACGGTTTCACTATCGGTTGGTTTTGAGCATGTTGAGAACTTGGGTTTAATGTGTGTGAATGATGGACCGGTAGCTTATGAAAATGGCTTGATGATAGGTATGTATTGCTTTTGGATTGCTTTGGACGTGCATTTGGGCCCTTGCTTGTGTTATCTTGTTGTTCTGCATCTTCAGGTAAGTTCTCTAGGGGGCTTACTCAGGTTGGACATTCATGCCTGTTGTTGCATTTTATGTCAGGTGTTGCATATGCATAAAAGCATGCCATGTAGTATCCTGTTTAGGTTGCACTAATTGAATGAGCACTTGCTTACTTATTGCGTTTGAAACAGAACGGCCGTTATCTGTGATAGTCCTAGAGTCTTTGCTAGGGTCATAGGGTAGCCCAGCCTCATCGGGTACCCTGAGTCAATCGAGTCATGAACTTCCTTATATTATGATATGCCTGCGGGCTTTATTGTGGAGCGGGTTAGGCATGCGTGCCCCCCGATTATGATGGAATGCATCCACGAGCTGGCCAGTCTCCGCCCTATCGGAAGGGGGTGGAGGTAGGAGAGGGATATGCCACTTGGCATTGTCTTGGGCCCTTTACAGTATTTCTGCACATTATTATGACTAGGAGCATGCTAGTGTGTTTGACTTTCGTACTGCATTAGAGCATCTTTATTAGGTATAGCACATACTATGTGGCCTCAGCGAGGACTGTCGGTCCCGCATGAGTGGCTCGATCTGACTCCTTTCCCCGTTCTTCTTTTAAAGGTATTCTCTGCAGATCTTGAGTGCTCGATGTCTATATAACGGGGTTTCCTTTTGGCGAATCGAAGAATCTGGCTAATATCCTAACTTAGTAAAAATGGTAATTATCCACTCATGATTTGGTTTTGACCGGCTTTGCCGTGGAACCTGTATCTTTATTATGCTTCTGCTTTACTTCCATTTGAAATGGATTTCGCGACATAGTCTTAGGATAGGTTAAGGGTACCCAACGGCCCTTTGTGGTTTTTAGGGTTTGAAATCCCTCTTTCTACTAATCTTAAAATGAGTTTGAAACCTCAACCCGTACCTGGATTGCAAGATCCGAACAAGGGGTTTTATCCCTTTAAACGTAACCCGGAAATCATAATTCTGGGTCGTTACATCTTTGGGGGTTTACCAGAAACAAAGGAAGGAGAGCCAGAGAGCTTTCTTTTCCTAGAAGGCCCAACCAAATCAAGGGATAGCCCAACTGTAGGAGTTTTAAAACGCGTCCTCGCAAATACAGATAATGGAGAAGCAACAACTACCAAACTGCTGCAAGGGACAACTTTATCGTTACGTCCAGGAGAGATCAATGCAGGTTGCGTAGATTCAATAAGTTTAGTAGGTTCAGTAGGGTGAGGAGTGGGTAATCTCCCGAATGCTTTGATTGGCAACCATTGTAGATATGCGACAACAACGAAATCATCCTTTTCATTAGGGAACGACATTGAAGGACCATCTAAATATTCCCCAAAAGTAGGGTAAATCGTATCCTACAAAGAGAAACAAAACTGTCACCGCAAAACTAATATAACAAATAACTAAAAAAATCAATCATAAATAAAAAACAGAACAAAATCAATAACAATACATAAAACATACAGTAGGCATATCCAAAAAAATAATAAAGCTGAAAAAAGAAAAAGAATATATAAAAATTACCAAGCGAATCTTGGAAAATTCACGCATAATATGAAAAGCTCGAACAACTTTAACAGATGGTGAGCTCCGCCATTTCAGAAAAGATCTATCACCGGTATCAGTTACAGTTTCGCAATAAAAAATTGGAGGGATTTGGGGGAAAGCTTCGATCATCTTAAATAATACTA
This sequence comes from Persicaria tinctoria, assembly GCA_037127255.1. Taxonomy (NCBI): domain Eukaryota; kingdom Viridiplantae; phylum Streptophyta; class Magnoliopsida; order Caryophyllales; family Polygonaceae; genus Persicaria; species Persicaria tinctoria. The sequence continues at coordinate 25,590,743 of JBANSL010000003.1, read as the reverse complement.
AAACAGAAGTTGGAATTGCCAGTTGTCGCAACCATATTAAAAGTTTTCCCTCCAAAACTTTGTCCAATTATATCTTGCCATATCTTGGTTTTCGTTTTGGATTATGCCATATCTTTACCAATATAAATTTTCTATTTATATAATACACTGAATACTTGCCAAATATATTGGAGTATTTTTCAAGTTTAATTCAGTTAAATTTAAATGGATATAATTATCAAATACATTTTTTTATCATTTAAATTTATATTGTTGTAATTAGAATATTGAAATCGTGGCTTAATATTCTTAATTATTTGCATTAGTTGTTGAAGATAATATATATCATACCATATTTAAATGTTTTAATGTTATATTTAAATTTTATTTTAACTTCATTTAATTAGGTGAATTATATTAAAAAATAATTTAACTATAAATGTTTAAGGGGCAATTTTAATGGATTAAAACCTCTTAACACTAAATTGTTTGAGTTATATTTGTAAGTCAAATTTTAATCTATAGATTTGTTCTATGTTTAAAACTATAATTATGATTGACATATTTAATTATTGTATTCATACTGGATACTTTATCCTTCTCGATATATTTAACATTCAAACATTCTAAATCAGTTTTGATTTCTCACTGTTCAACTTCTCGAACCAAATGAAAACGTTTAGAAAAAAAAACGCTCTCTCTAAAAACCCTCTCTTCTAACCCTAGCCGCCACCAACATGTAACCAAAATCCGGTTGTACGCCGCCACCGTCGGTTGGCCTCCCGCGGTCCCGCCGACCTCGACCCACTCACATCTCCTCAACCATTGCAACCAGATGTGAAAAAGATCACTGCTCCCCGCCGGCCACTCCTCGCCGACCTCCCAATTGGAAGGAAAACCCTCTCTAGCAAAAAACCTAAAAAACCCAGCCCACTAATTCAACCCTAACACAAACCTACAGCCGCCGCCGCCTCCGCCTCTGGTCCATCCTCCTTCGGCCAGAGCGGCTTCCCCTTCCATCGCCTCGTCATTCAAGACTTCGTCGGAGTGTCGAGGTTCCTTCAGATCCTAGCCGCGGTGGTCCCCCAGTGACGTTGAAGCATCGTCTGTGCTCCTCGACCTCCTGTCCGGTGCCTCCGCTTCCTCCTCCAACATTCCGCTGTCGCCGCCGCCTGCTTTACCCGGTGTATCCGCCTCGCCGCCCTGATCCTCACACCAATCGACGTCTCCCTAATCGACCGCTCTTCACCACTCCGGCCATGTGCTATTGCGGCCTCGACGGGGAATCCGACCCTGTCGCCATCGGCCTCCTCCTCGATCTCCCGCCCCCTCCTCCGCCACCGCAAGACTCCTTCTCTCCCGTCTCTCTCCCCTCTCCGGCGAGCCTTTGGCCACCGGCCTCCAATTCTGGAACATGCAGGTACTTGTTAAATATCTCCCCCTCAAGCCCCCGACCATCCATTTCAACCTCTTCCCCTTGTCGGTGCTCTCCTTGAGCCGCCACTGGGGACTCCAAACGCCCCTCCCCTTAATCGGTCTGTTCACCAACGGATCTGAAATCTCCAAAACAAAAAAAAAAACAATAACCCTGATCCAACCGGCATGTTCAACATGCAATTTCAAATCTCTCTCCCTTCCCAGTTAAAAAAACTACAACCCAAAAAACCCAACTAAAAAACAAACCCAACCCCTCTCTTGTCCACAAATCTCTAGAAATTTTTCTAGCCCAAAATTGAAAGTCAAGGCGTTTGCTCTGCTGGGCAACGAAATCAGATCTGTAACAATCACCACTTCCAACTATGTCAGCATCAACTTTAATTTTCCTCCATGCAACTAGTGATCAATAATGTTAATGTTTTCTTAAATTTAAAGTTATCTTATTGTAATTTTAGGTTTAAATAAATTTTTTTTACTGGCGACCCTCTGCGTAGGGTTCATCAAGCCATCTTTTGATGGCTTCAAGATCGCTTAGTCGATCTACTTCTTGCCTACTGTAAAAAAAAAAAGAAAAAAAAAAAAAAAACTTCTCATATCCTTCTATTTTGGACATTAGGCAATTTGATTTTACCTTATTTATTTGACATGTACTGAAAATAAAAATTGCTAAAAATTAAATCATTTTTCTTTTTATTTTAATCTCTTCAAAAAGTGAAAATTGTTAGAAAATCAAGTACTGCGATATGAAAAAAAGTATCATTTTATAATTTTTACTTTAAAGGTACATGGTCAATAACTAGCACTAAGTCGGATATATATTAAATTTCAAAGATGATTAGAGTTTGATACTTTTTTATACAACATAAGAATTCGAGGGTTGTCAAGTCTCGCTAACGTACCTACCACCCAATTGTATCTCTCCTTATGAGGGAAATGAGTTTTGGGTACGATATAATATCATCATGGATTCATGGTCCGTGTGCGCCTTAGTTGAGCAATTTTATCCGCCACTTGGTTGACCTTACTGAAGACGTGTGTGCCAGAGTACCACTTAAAGTGCTAGATCGAGGATGTCCATGATGATCATCTCGATCTCACAAAGGACATTTCTTTTAGTTGTTGCTAGACTAGACCGGAGTGCCAAAACTTCAGCCATCAAATGGGATGCATCATCACATAGGAAACTACTGGAGGCCATAATCGAGCCATTGACGTCCTTAAGTTGGATAGTTCTATCAAAAGATAAAGTAAAGTACTTTTTATAAAAATTTATACGTGTTTCATTATTAGAGTACTCGTATCTTTATAAAGGAGCAATGACCTCTTGGTTCATATTTATTTGGTTTTACATATTTTAAAATAAGTATTTACAATGGGTGATAATATCTTCACAACTAATTTTTACTATTTCCACCGCGAATCACCGCATAGGCTTACGGTGGCTTTAACGACACTCAACGAGGCCACCGCATAGGTTGACGGTGGAGGTGTATACAGACCCACCACATAAGTTTGCGGGGGGGGGGGGGGGTATTGGATGACGCATGTTCGGGGGGTTGGTGACCGGACTGGACCGTCGCCATAACGGTTCAAAACCGTCGTCATAACCCACGGCATAGGTTTACGGTGGGTTTGAACCCTCGCCATAACAGCACATCCAAAACCGTCGCCATAACAGTGGGTTTGAACCGTCGCCATAATGGTCCAAAACCATCGCCATAAGTTCCCATAACCCACCGCATACGTATACGGTGGGTTTGAACCGTCGCCATAACGGTGGGTTCGTATACGTTCAACGCCTCCACCGCATGTATATGCGGTGAGCTTAGGAAAACCGGATTAAGGCCACCGTCAACCTATGCGATGATTAGAGGTAAAAATAGTAAAAATTAGCGGTGAAAATATCCGCCCCGATTTACAATATATGAAGTTCTACTTATTAGGTTAATATTTTTTTTTAACTTTAAAAGTGCGGTTTATTAAATACAAATATCTTTAAGTTATAACTTAAAAGAAGTTCTTTTACAAAAGAATGTGAAAATGAACTATAAAGAATAATAAGTTTTATTTTCATACTAATTTTAGCTCTTTTTGTATATAAAAACTATTTTCTTTAGCGAAATTTTTTAGCAAAAATATCATTATATCACTAATCAAATTAAACATTCACACAATTTATTATAACAAATCAAATCAAATCAAATGTAAAATTTATTTATTTTCAAATCCGTTTTGATCGAGGATGATTTTCGTCCCCAAAAAAACTTTTTTCTAGAAAGATTCTAAAATCTTTTTGCATATAATAATATAAATTATATTTTGTCACTTATTTATTTTTAGGATATGGTTATATGGATAGCATTTTATTTAAAACATTTTATAGTCTAATAGTTTAAGGTAGAGAAAAACATTCTAAATATATGTTAAATAAGTATAATTGATGAAACCGTGCGTAGCACGGGCATAAGACTAGTCCAAACCTAAAATAAATAAAAAGGGACACAAGCTAAAAAATACATAAAACAACATATAAATAAAACAGTACAAATACAAAAAGAAACGCAAAACACAGAGTTATGCAAGTATGATGTAACGAACGGATTTTGAAATTTCTAAAAGGGGGAAGTTTCAGGAAAAATCCGTCCTCGAGCAAATTCTATTCTTGAAAGTTTTACAACATATCCGGACATGTTTTAAGATTTAATTGATGGATTTTAAAACTTGGTCACTTGATTTCAATTTTTGGGAACTTTGGGTCGGACTTTTTGGAAACGTCGGATTTCGGGATGGGATGTTGGGATTCAAGGTCGGAAGAGCGGAGTCACACACACACACACACACACACACTCTCTCTCTCTCTCTCTCTCTCTCTCTCTCTCTCTCTCTCTCTCTCCTCCCACACGCCACTCTCCTCTCTCTTCTCTTAATGGTTTTGTCTTCTTATATATTAAACCCTAGGGAGCTCCACTATATAAAGCTCTAATCCCTAAGTGGATCCTCCATTCTCACAACACATCAACTCAACCACTAAAACCTGATTTCCAAACCCCAAGATGGATCTCCCTCTCCTCCCAATGGCTTGGCCGAGCCCCTCACCCTATACCTTGGACTTACCTTGTCGATTCTTGATCCGATTCTTGTGGGAACGTTTTGAATGGAGATGTTTTGGGAAACGAGTTTCGAAATATGAGTTTAGTACTTAATGTTAAAGAAGAGGTTTTGATGAAACTTGAATTGTCGGATTTATGCTGAAGTTACGTTAAAAAGTATCATTTCGAATGTCGGGATTCTTTGTCTTGGTTTAACGATGTTGGTTTTAAAAAAGTTTGGAAATATTATTTGTACGATTTATCGATGGGTTTGATCGGGAAGTAAAATGGTTTTTGGTTGATGTTTATCATAGGGGAAAGGTTTTGGAAACGGTTTTACTATCGATTGGTTTTGAGAATGTTTGAGGACTCGGGTTCTGTGTGTATGATTGTTAGTTTCGTAGCTTATGGCATTGGCATGATTATTAGTGTTTATTGCTTTTGGACTTATTGCTTTCGAACTTTGCTTGAGTTATCTTGCTGTTCTGCACCTCCAGGTAAGTATCCTACGGGACTTACTCAGCAACCTGGACCTCCTGCCCGATGTGTCATGTGATGTGTAGGTGTTGCATAATAAAGCATGCCATGTAGTATCATGCTAGGAGTACATTGAAATGAGCATTTGGTTACTCTGTGTGTTTGAATACAGAACGGTCGTTATCTGTGAAGTCCTATAGTCTTTGTTAGGGTCATAGGGTAGCCCAGCCCCATCGGATTTGCCCCGAGTCAGTCGCGTCGATATGAGCATGAGGAGATAGCCCAACACCATCGGGTGAGTTGATTTGCTTTGCGTTATTCTTGATGTTGATGATGTTGTTGTTGTTGTTGTTGTTGTTGTTGTTGTTGTTGTTTATGTGCACAAATATATATACGAGGAAACGATGGGTACCGTACTGGTCAGGACCGCTCACGAAAAAGGGGGCGGAGTAGGAGAGGGATATGCTACTTTGCATTGTTTGGGCCCTTTACAATATTTCTGCATATTATTATAACTGTTGAAAGCATGCTTGTCTGATTTAAATCTTGTAATGCATTAGATCATCCTTTATTTAGGTATAGGCATCTTATGTGGCCTCAGCTCGGTCAGAGGACCCGCAGGCGATTACCAGGCCTGACTTCGTGGATAGTGTTAGATATCGTACCTTGCTTGCTCCTTGCTTCTGTGATGGGGAGTCCCTTGGCGAAATCAAAGAACCTAGCTAACTCTCTAGCTTGGCTAAATGGTAAATTGTTCTCTTGTGATTTGGTTTTGACCCGGCTCTGTCATGGCACATTGTATCTTAATTTCGTTTCCGCTTTACTTCTATATATATAAAAGGGAGACTTTGGCACAAAACTGACTTACGATTTTGCCTCTAAATCTGCAACTGTTCTCTAAAAATTACTCCGTACAAAATTGCCATCATCTTTTTGCTTCCCCTCGTTCCAAAGTCCAGACTCGCTACCTCCAGAGCATCCCTTTTCCTCTCCCCCTTTCCCTACCGGCCTTCTCTCTCCCTCTCTCTGGTTCCCAGTTCCGGTCCCCAACGTTCATCCTCTCAACTCTTCGCATCTACCTACCCTACCCGCCTTCACTTCTCTGGCTATGAATGTACCACCAATATTACCTCCTCCCACCATCACAACCCTCCATCTTCCAAAAGCCCTAATTTCCGACTTCGTTCTCTATAATTTATTAGAGTGATCATCGAGTACACCAAATGGCCTCCCTATGAACGATCAATCAATTGCCGGGATTTCTAATCGAGTCGGTCCAGAGTTCAATTCGGAGGAATCCGTAAGTTTTGATTCTTTCGCAATTTATGATTTTCGGTACTGCCGATTCATTTTTTATGTTTGCTTTGTTTTGAATCCAAACTTTCTAGACCGAAACCCTTGGAATTCGATCGGTCTCTGCAAATACTCACTCTTAGGATTCAATTTCAAATCGATCTGATTGTCTTTGTTGACATTCAATGCTCCTGTGGTAAATGGGTTAGGGAAACTACATTCTTCTCTGCTTCCATGCGATAAATTAAGCAATCAATTTTTTTTTCGTGTAGGATTTGTTGTTTGAGAATTGGATTTTAGTGTAATAAAAGATAGGTGTTTGTTAATTGAGCCCTAATTCAATGCAATAGGGTAGAAACAATTTAGTTATGATGAACTTTTTTGTTATGATGATAGATGCTTTCTTCTGCAGTACATGTAAAAATATTTAGCTATTTGCACCTATTACATATCAAAGAGAAAAAGCCGGGTAGATAGATTGATGGAAAGAGTTGATTCTTGATCGAATCACTTAATCAATGTGTTTCAGAGCATAGAAATTGAGAAATATTGTGTTATTTGGAGAACTTAAGTTGTTTAATAGGATATGGGGTTGGGTTATGTTAGATAGGAATGAACTTAAGTTGTTTGATGAAATTCCTTGGTAAAATATATGTAGCATAAGATGAAACCTTTGACTAACCATTTAGTCATTTACCACTAAAATAAGGATTCCTTTCCAATTCCAATGGATTTTTTGTTGTATAAATGCTTATTTGAATTCAAAAAATTGCAGAATTCATCACTTGGAAGTTGATACTTTGCTTGTGGGCTGTTACTTTGATGCCCTTGAAGGACCCAAGCTCAATACATTCAAGGTAAGTAATCTTTTCTAAATAATTTATTCAGGTACTTTTTCCTATCCTATCTAAATTGGAAAAAAATGAATGATTCCCTATGAAATATGTTTTACATTGGTATAAAAAAAATATCACATAAAACAAGTTAATTTGATTTGTTAATATGTTCATAAACACGTTACCAGGTCCTCTTTTCTACTCCAAAAACAATATGTTCTGAAATGAAATATTACTTAAGAAGGCAAGATTGAGATGCAATATTTTTTTAGTCATGGAGGAGGCAGTCCTCTTAGATGACAAGAGCTGGCCATTCCTTACCTTCATTTGGTATTTGCCTCAGGATCAGCAGCCAAGCCATCTTATGGGAAGATCAATCAATATCAATCTCAACAAACTTGTTACGCAATAGTTTATTTGCCTATCTCTGATGCACTCATAGCATTTGTGGCTTTCATCTACGCCTTGAAGCTAAACTTATACTTAGAAGTTGGCAGGTCGTCATGCGTAGTCAATACTACCATCATTTAGGGGTCATCTTTATTTTTTTCAATACATGGGTATCTCTACTCTTTTGCTCTAGATAGGTATTGACCACATTTCTAAAATACTATACGCATATGGAACTTTTGGGCATATAAAAAAAAATTCAAGTTCTTAGACATTACATTTCTTCATTAATTTAACTTCATAGAAATGAATGGAAAAGAAGCTATTATAATGGTTGAGCTTGGTATTCTATTTGATATAGTTAATCGTGACAAGAATGAATCGTTTGAAGGCTTCAGCAAGAGAAAAGCAAAAATTTGTCAATTGCAAAGATAGACGCTGGTACATCTTTTACAACATGAAAATCAACTGCTGCTAAATCATAAATTGACGAACAAAAAAATTGGCAATTCGCGTTCGAAAATTTTCGGGTTGTGAGACAAAGTAAAATTCAATCAATAGGAAGCCTAACAAGTTAAAGCCACTTCTGCCTTTAGGGGTTTTGGCTTCACGAGCACTCCCTGACAGTCGCTTTTTTTAAGGCTTAGACAATTTACGTTTAGATGACCGGTTGACCTTCATCAATGACGTAATACTCTCTACATAAACTAACCTTCCCCAAGAGTACTCATTAAACTTACTCATATCTAAAGCAAGGGAGACAATTTGTTCCCTAATACCCCCCCCCCCCCCCCGATGAGGTAACAGAACCCCATCCATTATCAAAACATAAGCAATCAGAAGTTTCTTGGGTGATTTCGTGGGTGTTTTGTAAAACAAAATAAGTAATTCATAAGTGTGATATTGTCTACACCTAAGACAGACTTTATGGACACGGAAGGGACATCAACAGGGGAATCAGAGGAGCATTTTAACCCTGTAACGGCAGCAAACTCAGAAAGGGAAAACCTCGCAGGGTGAGAAGATTCCAGTTTAAACCACATCTCCCTAGATTTTGAGGTTTTAAGTTCATACATCTTGAAATAGTTTGCAAGTTGTTGAGCAAATTTCATATTTTTAGCAAACTGGATAACACGCTTATAAAAAGAATTAGATAGTGAAACCCAATCAGCAGGAGATAACTCTTTTTCAATGGTAAGAATAACATCATTACAAGAATACAAATTGTACTTCCCATAAAGAGTAGAACGATCTTCACGAATATACTCAGAAGCATGCATAAAAAAACAGAACAATAAACTGGGAATCAGATAAGGAATCAGAGAAAAGAAGCAAAAAAATGTAAAAAAAAAAACGAATTGAACCACAAACAAGAAAGTAACAAACCGGACAAGGCAACGGATCAGATGCATCACTGGGGGAAGTAAGGAAAGTTGTATAACACATACAACATTACACTGGAATCAGTTGCATAAATTAGGAACTCAACAACATAAAACTTATACACATACTTTCACCAAATACTACATCAACAAAAAAGGATCTCAAATATAAACATATGACAAATAAAATGGTATGTAAAATCGAAAGAGGACAAACAAGGGGCTCATATATATACAACCAAATGGAATCAACTGGCAGAAGAGGAAAAATTAATGGAAAAAAAATCACCAACCAAATCTGCACATATACAAGAGCATAGTTGGAATCGTACATTGCAAACAACTCAATGGCATCAAACAAACTAACAAACAACATCAACACAAACCAAACACAACAATCGCAAATTTTCCCCAAATTTCGAAACCCTAATCAAACGATAAAACACAAAATCAAAAATCGGCCAACACAACAAGCAATAGAGTACACAATAGGAAGAAAAACAATAAATTAGGACGAAAACAAGATGTAAAACACAAAAACATACCAGGAGAACCAGCCATTGGAGCTCACTTCGAAAAAGTTCACAGACCTAAAGAGGACACAACAATGGAGCCAAGAGTGGACGAAAAACAGAAAAGAAGAGAGTATAGACGGACATAATGGAAGGACGAGGATGGAAGACACAAGAAAACGATGAACAAACGGACGGAGGTGAGCAGAGCCGACGAATCGAACCGAATCGCCGGGAAGGAGAAAGAGATGAGAGAAGAGAGCGAGTAGGGATAAGTGTGCAAGGAGGAAAATTGAACTTCCGTCAAGGTCACAACGGCCAATAAAAACATTAATAGTGCCAAATAGCTAAACGAAAGACAAAAAAAAAAGTACAAAAACACAAATTTTCTCAAAAAAAAAAGAAGAAGATAATTGACCGAAAATGAGAGAATTATGAGAAAGATGAAATTATTTTGTTTTAAGAATATACTATATCTATAGATACCCAAATTTTCCAATATATATTTTCACTGACCCTCAAACAATTTTATTTTACTTTGTTGGTAAATTGACCCTCAACAATTATGATCATGGCTTAAAAGCAAGCGAACTAATAAATTAATCCACATATCACAAGCGTGGAAGACTGGGTACCCTACCTTAAATATATCTTAATCGATTGACTCATAAAGGATAATACTAAAATAATACTACAGGACAAGTAATTATATACTAAAATAATATTTCACCATTTTTTTATTTATTTTGAATTATTTAATATGAATATAAATTTATAAATCATACAAGTAATTATATATAAACTATTTAATTATTATTATTTTTTTATCAAAACTAAAAGTTACAATATTTTAAAGATATTAATGAGTTCTTTGGAATGACTATAATATTTAACATGTTTGAATTATCTTTGCATAAATAATATCTTTAGAAAATCATATTCATTTTTTTATTATTATATCTTCATCAAAACCTATCATTCCTAGTAAATAAATATCGAGTTACATAAACTATTCCCCCTCTCCCCCCAAAAAAAAATATTACAAGAATTTCTCCATATGTGGATAAAAAAATCCATAGAATTTCTCCATAAGGAGATTCATTTCTGGACAGGGGAGATTGAGAAAATGGTGGCTGATCGAGCTGTAGGAGGCGGACGAAAGTTGGGACTGGCAGCAGCTTTTGTAGGCGCGAAGCTTGAAAGAAGAAGATCTGGAAAGAAACAACCCTTTTGAAACAGTCCCTTTTAGATACCGAAGCACATGATAGGCTGCATCCATATGACTTTGACAAGGGGCTTGCATAAATTGGCTTAAGTATTGAACACTAAAAGCCAAATCAGGGCGAGTGTGAACTAAAAAATTCAACTTGCCTATGAGACGACGATAGACGAGAGGATCAGCAAGTAAAGGCCGAGTTGCAGGAAGTAATTTGAGTTGTGTCTCAAGAGGACTCACCATAGGCGAGGCAGAACAAGGAAACTCGCTAAAAATTTCTGTGATGAATTTACGCTGACTAAGGAGAAGACCACCATTAAGGGGAATAAACTCAATCCCCAAAAAGAAATGAAGTTCACCAAGGTCTTTGATCCAAAATTCAGCATCTAGAAAAGCCTTAAGAGCTGTTATCTCAAAAACATCATTCCCAGTTAAAAGTGTATCATCGACATATATAGCAACAAACACCACTGAACCATGTTGCTTTCTGAAAAACAGTGAGTAGTCATTTTTCGATTGCTCATAGCCTCTAACACGCAGAGCACTAGATAATCGAGCATACCACTGCCTTGAAGCTTGCTTGAGCCCGTATAAAGATTTACGCAGCCCTTGAGGAAGTCTCATGTAAACCTCCTCATCTAACTCGCCATGGAGGAAAGCGTTGTTTACATCTAACTGAAATAGACGCCAATCACGAGCCAAAGCCACTGAAACCAAAGCTCTGACGGTGGTCATCTTGATCACATGAGAGAAGGTTTCATTGTAATCAATCCCTTCTCTCTGTGTAAACCCCTGAACCACAAGTCTCGCTTTATAACGTTCTATACTTCCATCGGCTCTCCTTTTCACCTTATAAACCCACTTGCAACCAATTGAACGTTTGCCTGGGGGAATCTTAACAACATCCCATGTATGATTCAAATCAAGAGCTTTGAACTCGTCTGTCATGGCTTGCTGCCAAACTTGAAATTTACAGGCCTCACGAAAATTAATAGGTTCATGTTCAGGATGCTGATCAAAAGGAGCAATACCCAAAGGGAAAGTTAGAGTAGAAGTAAGAGTGTGACCACAAAAAAAGGTGTGATCACAGCTCGAAGGGCAAACGTAATCTGACAAATACTGTGGGGGGTGATGAGATCTACTCGAACGTCTCACAACCTGAGAAGTGATAGAAGAGGAAGGCAAGGAAGCACTATCATCCACAAAACTCGGAGAAGGATGAGTTAAAGAAAAACCTAGAGACTGATCAGGAGAAGCAAGATCAAGATCTTTATAGGGGAACACTTCCTCATGGAAGACAACATCCCTGGAGAAAACAACAGTTTTTGATTCAACATCTAGCATTTTATACCCTTTCTTACCTGTGGGATATCCAATCATCACGCAAGGGGTGGCTCTGGGTGCAAATTTGTCTCTGTTATGCTGCAGAGTAGAGACAAATCCCAGACAACCAAAACACCTCATGTGCTCATACGAAGGAGGCTTGTTATATAGCAATTCAAAAGGTGTTTTCTGTGCTAACAACCTGCTGGGCAATCTATTGATTATATGTGCGGCTGTCAGAATACTATCACCCCAATACTTAATTGGGAGCTTGGATTCAAACATAAGAGAACGAGCAACTTCTAACAAGTGGCGGTGCTTCCTCTCGACCACTCCATTTTGCTGAGGAGTGGCTACACAAGAAGTTTGATGAACCACCCCGTGGTCCAACAAATAACTGGAGGCTTCCTTGCTGCTACCAAGCTCCAGTGCATTATCGGTTCGGATGGCACGAACTGAACACATAAATTGTTTTTCCACCATAGCAAAGAATTGTTTCATCACCATAAAAGCAATCCCTTTAGAAGGTAAAAGATGAATCCAAGTAAATCGAGTAAAATCATCAACCAATGTCAAGAAAAATCTGAAACCATCATAAGTACTTTCTTTATACGGACCCCAGACATCAATGTGCACAAGCTCAAAAGGAGTTGTAGTCTTAATTGAACTTAGAGGAAAAGGGATTCTAGCTTGTCTTGCCCGAGCACAAACAACACAACTTTTCAAAACGCAACTAACAATATCAACATCCGAAATAAAATCAAAATACTTAAGCCTGTAGTGTGGTAAATGACCCAATCGCTTGTGCCAAACCTCAGCTCGAACCTTTGGAATGACATTATTTACTGCAGCAACTGTAACTGGTGTAAGTTTCTCTGTAACTCCTCTCAGCAGAAACAAGTCACGGATTCCTTCACCAATCTTCAAAGGGACTTTCATTGAAGGGGCCTGCATATAACAACCAGAGGCTGTAAACAGGACATAACAATTCAACTGTTTAATCATCCTCCCCACTAACAACAAGTTACATTTGAACTCTGGAACAGATAAAACATTATGCAGAACCAATCCTTGCATAACCTCAACTGTTCCAGCTGTAGTAACCGTAGTGGACTCTCCAGTGGACAATGATATCACAAAAGGCTTGCTGAGAACAAAAGTATCTCTAAACAAAGATGTATTGCTACACATATGCCCACTAGCTCCACTATCAATAATCCAAGTAACACCATTCAAGAGCTGAGTTGATAAAGTATTACCTGAGAATCCTGCAAAATCATCAGTCGTGGGCTCCTTGTTCTGACCAGCAACGTTAACAGATTGCAATAAACTCATCAACTGAGCAAGTTGTTCAGGTATGAAATCACAACTGCTCTGTACTGAACTTCCAGCAAATTTTCCGTCTCCTCCTGCCCTTTTATTTTCCTTTCCGGATGTTTGAACAGATCCTTTGTCCTTCCCTTCTCTATAACCCGGTGGAAATCCAATTAAGAAAAAACATCTCTCCACTGTGTGGTTCGATTTCTTACAGTTAGTGCAAAAAAGTGGCTTCCTATCACCACCTCCCTTAGTCGAATCAGTTGAATTTCCACCAGAAGATGCAAAGTTACCAGACCTGGAACTAGAAGCAGTAACACCACCAAATCTAGAAGAACTTTGTGTCTTAGCATGCATAGATGCTTCTTCAAACAGATTAGAATTGGAACCGGGCTTTGTCTCTCTCTGATTCTCATCCTCAACCAAAAGAGAGTAAGTTTGGTGTATATCCGGAAATGGTTTCATCATTAGAATGGAACCTCTCGCTACTGTAAAACTCTCATTCAATCCCATTAATAACTGAATAACACGCTGATCTTCCTCATACTTCAGAATATTTTTAACCAATCCACAAGTACATGGTGGCAAATTCCTCATACTATCTAATTAATCCCATAGAGTTTTCATCTGAGTAAAATATACGGAGAAAGGATTGTTACCTTGCTCAAGGCGACTCAGCTCCTTCTGAATAGAATACAATTGCGTTGCTCCAAGCTTACCGAATCTCGACTGCAGCTCTGTCCAAATCCCTCTCGCTGTGTCGGTATATATCACGCTTCTTCGAATGTCGGAGATGAGGTTGTTGATGATCCAAGAAATCACCATATCATTGCACCGTTGCCAGTTCTTCAGCTTCGGTGATGTAGCAGCTGGTTTCAGAATCTCTTCATTTACGAACCCGGCTTTGTTCTTAGCCGAAAGTGCAATCCAGATCGATCTCCGCCATTCCCCAAAATTCTTCCCATCAAATGGAGGCGTGACGAGTATCATCCCTCGATGATCACTCGGATGAATGTAATAAGGATCGTTAGTGTCGATCCGGGCATCCTCGTTCACCATAGCTAAAACGAAATTGAAGGCGATAAACCTTGGAAGTAAAAAAAATCTGAAGTCGATTCACAGCTACAAAGCCAAAACCGAAACTCGAAAGCTAGGATCTATGCTCTGATACCATGTAGGAATTCTAGATCGAAAGGAAAACAAACTTCGTCATTTCAGTGTGTAGAAGGAAGAGGAAGATGAATCTGGAATATTCAATATCTGTGCAAAATTCCGATTGCAAAATATATGGATATCTGTCAATTTATATAAACACCACATGGGCTATCAGCCCAAATAACAAAACTAAACCCGAACAAATATTAGGCCCAATAGCTTTCAGCCTTGCTGCCGAAACATATTCTTATAAGGTTGTCTAGCATGGAGGTCAACACGGTGGATAGGGAGCCAAACGAGATAGGTTGGGCTCTCTCAGACTCAAGAGAGTTCACAGTTGCTTCGACATATATGATCTTGTTCATGGGAATATGTTGCTGGTCTCCAATGATCAACATGTGTTTAATAGGATTTGGATGTTGAATGTTCAAGAGAGGATCTGGGTGTTCATGTGTAGATGTCTCCAGGGTGCAGTCCTAACCAACACGTACTGAGTGGACCAGGAGGCACATCGCCGACTCCGCGGTCTGCCCAGAGAGGGTTGGGTAAACACCGATGGTGCTGTGAGAAGTGATGGAGGTGCTACGGTGGCAGGTGTTATTAGAAATAATATCGGTGAGTGGCACCATGGATTTTGCATGAATCTTGGCCCCTGCTTACAAGGGCTCAAACTCGCTTGGGAGGTTGGGTATAGACGTGTGATTCTAGAGACAGATTCATAATTTATAGCGACCCTCATAGGATCCCCGATCGCACGGTGTCATCCACTAGCTAGCCATTGTGACTAAATGTCAGGGCTATATTAGTAGAGATTGGAAATCCAGCTTCGACATGTGTTCCGTGAGGCTAATTGTGTTGTGGACCACTTAGCTAGTTTCGCTTTTGCTTACAACATTAGTTTGACTATATTGTGTGACCCACCTGAGCGTGTTTTAAGTTTTCTGCTGAACGATATTAGAGGTCGAGCTATCCCCGGTATGCTGAATATTTAACCATTTTTTTAATATTAATAAAGGACATTAGAAGTGCTGAGAGCACCACCTCTCCTTTTGACAAAAAAAAAAAATTCACATCGCTCTCTCCAAAATCATTATTTGTTATGAAGTCAACACTCTGATTGTCTTTAACCACATATTTTTCATTGCAGTCTCCACCCCATCTACCTCTAAAAATAATACCCATCCCCTCGATCCACCCCTAAAAACTATCTCCATCCCCTAAAAAATAATCTCCTCATAAACACGTCATAAGTAATGCAAGAGGGTCATGGGTTCAAACCTCATTGTCTACAATTTATGGGGGGTTTTGCCACACTTTTTAATCCCATCAATTTTATTTCCATTTATAAATAACATTTTTTTTTTTAAATTTATAATTTTCTTTCAATATTTTTCAAAGAAAGTGTTAATCCTGCTACATATATATGGAAAAAAAATTATTAAATTTTATCTTATGAATTTTTGTATTAATATATCATATTTATAGCAAAATTTATGGTTATTTTTCAATATTTGTAATAATATATCATATTTAAAAATTATTAAATTTATGGTTCTTTTTTCATAAGCTAATTGAACTAAAATATTATATTTATTTAATTTAAAATTATATAATATCAAAACTATAAGTTTTTCGTGCCCAATAGAGCCTAGTTAAATGAAAATACTCCGTATAATGTACTTGTCCACCCAAATCCTCAAGCACCCTTTAAAAGCTAATGGGTTATTAACTGTGCATTAAAAATAAAACTTGTGGGAACCCAACGTACAAACGACACTAATGTGCATGTCATTGCAAGTAATTACATGCTTCCTTTAATAAATTGTGTGTTAATTAAGGCTTGTTACACACTTACACTACACAACTTTTAATAAGCTCATGAATTATGAATTTTTTTTTTTTTTTTGAATTGGGAAGGATTTTGACCTACTGAACAAGCTCGATTGCTCAAGAGGTTAAATAGATTGACAATACATAAATTATTGTAACAACAAACAAAATAAAAGAGAAAACAACATTGACGAAAGACAACACCGATGTAAAACTGGAGGACGAATATATACCATTATTGGTGTTGACCAAAGATAGATATAGGGTATGTTTATATTCCATTGCATTTTAATTATAATATAATTATTTTACTTCGTTTTATGCGAGTGTTTGATTGTAAAAATAAAAAACTCGTAAAACCGTAATTTAATCAAATAATTACATAAATCGAGATAAAATAATTGCATTAGAATTAATACATCGTGAAATCCAAAAAATCATATTTTAAACACCTTAAAAATTGTGTTAACCAAACACCGCCTTATCAGTTTACATTATAAACATAATGCATTTGGAATACAAACACACCCATAAACTTTTAAGTTGTGTCTATTTACTGTATTAAAATCCCATTTTTAAAAACATTAAAAAAACACTTAATATTATTTTTTAATGCATTATTAACTTTCGTCAACGCCAATAAGCAGATGCAGATTCACGGGGGGATCGAGGTGGCTGAAGCCCCCCATCCTGAAATCAAGCTATGTATATTTTGTTTATTTATCTGCTATACAAAGGTGGCTTGGTTCAGTGGTAGTGCACACGGGAGGAAATTAATATGTAGTGAATAGCCCCAGGTTCGAAACCCGTTTCCCCCCATTTACATCTGTTTTTTTTTTTAAAAAAACATCAGTAGCGCCTCTCTTTTTAAACAGACATCAAAGTGCCTTTTTTTTAACACAGACGAACAACAGAACAGACTTTCACACAGAGCGAAAGTGAAGCCCCGAGCCGCCGAAGTCCCCGGGCCGGCCGCCACCGCCAGCTCCACCTCCGCATCGGCGCACCGCGCACCACCGCATGCATGTCTGCTTCTCCCGCAGTCCGAGAGCCGAAGTGGTTCAATCTTCTTTGTTCTTTTTCATTCCTTCGATCTCAACCTTCAAGGTTGGTTAGTTTTCTTTCTCTTCCTTTTAATTTGATTGTTTTAATTTCAAATGGCGGGATAAAAATCAATTTAGATTAGAATTTGTGGATTTGAGAATCAATTTGGGGAAATTTGTATTAGGGTTTGTGATTGTGAGACATAAATTTGTGGTTTGTGAATTGAAATTTGTGGGTTGTGGTTGTGGTGAGAAATAAATTTGTGAATTATTTGTTGGTGATTTAGAATTGTGGTTTGTGATTGTGATAAATGAGTTTGTGGGTTGTGATTTGGAATTGTGGTTTTTTTTAACAGGAGTATAAAATAAGGACAAGGATTAATATAAGTCGAATTTTAATTTTAATTAGATTGTTTTTAAGTTCAATTTGTTGAGATGATAATCGATTTAGCTTAGAATTTTTTAAATCAGATTGTTTTTAAGTTCAATTTGTTGAGATGAGAATCGATTTAGATTTGAATTTTTTAATTTGAGAATCAATTTGGGTAAATTTTGATTAGGGTTTGTGATTTTGCTAATAAATTTGTTAATTTAAGTAACAATTTGGGGTAAATTTGTTAATTTGAAAATCAATTTCTGGATTGAGAGTAGGGAGTTTTAAGTTGAATTTTATATATTGATAGAGTTTGGTTTAAATGATTAGTTGGATTTGGAAAAATAACATTTATTATACTCACTTATTTGGTTCATAGAGACAAACATCCTGGTTAATGATAATCCTTTGTAGTTTTCAACCCCCCTCTGATAAAAATCATGTATCCGCCACTACCATATTGGGTATATATTTCTAAAAATGGGGTAATTAAGTCCGATCAAACTATATATATATGTATATAAGTCAATTATCTATAGCTAGTTTTGAGCACACAAGATAGGGAAAAACAAGCATATCTATTACCACTTAGGATTAAATCAGGCATGTTGTAACTTGTAACTTGTTTCTCTTATTTTTTGGGTAAAAGTATAACTTGTCTCTCTCTTTAATAAGCTCCATGAAGATATGACTTGTCACTACTTTATATAGTAAAAACACGTACGTTGCCGTCATTGCAATTTTAGTAGAATAGGTTTTCAATTTATCATCGTTAATCTATATCTATATATAACCTTAATTTAGAAGACTTTGCTTACGTGTCAATCTTAGAGGAATTTTAGGAATATTGACCAATTATGGGTTCGTATGGGAACGGGATTAATAAACTGACTAAAATTATAAACAGGGTAAAAATTTATAAACTGTTGGTAAAAGTAGTTAAAAATTTATGAAAAAATATAAACTCCGTATGGGGCGAAAAACAGTTTATTTGTAAAAAGTGAAGTTTATTTGGTTTTTATTAGGGGTATTGTGGTACTTTCAAATCAAATAAGATAAAAGAGAAGGGGTAAAATAGTAATTATGGAATATAAACCTCAAAATAAGCTTCAATCTGCAGCTTATTTATAAACCCTTTTTTTAACCGACTAAAGCTTATTTGTTGTTCCCATACACCGTTTAAACCTGTTTATTTGTTTAACAGCTAATAATTTCACACTTTTTAACTTGTTTATATTGAACCATACACACCCTATGTTTTTTCCTTGATTTTTTTATTTCTCCTTTTCTTTTTTTTTTCCATTATTTTTTTTAATCCTCCATTCTCTTTTATTTTTAACATATTTACTAACAATATAACCTTAATTTAGAAGACTTTGCTTACGTGTCAATCTTAGAGGAGTTTTAGGAATATTGACCAATTATGTTTTTTTCCTTGATTTTTTTATTTCTCCTTTTCTCTTTTTTTTCCATTATTTTTTTTAATCCTCCATTCTCTTTTATTTTTAACATATTTTACTAACAATTGGGCTTAATTCAAAACATTGAATTCAATATAATATAACAATTATGCTTAACTCACATTTATGTACTAACTATTGAGCTTAAATCAAAACATTGAATATAATTATTAGTTGTGACACATCACATTTAAATGCATGATTCAGATTTCAAAATTTCTAAAAAAGTTACAATGATATTGATATTATTATTACTCGGTGATTTAAAATATCTACATTTATGTATTATACTTTAGACTAGATATAAAAATATATATTTCATAATTATAAGATACATTTATGGTAAAGTTTTTTTTATCTTAACTTTTATTAGTATTTTATAATATATTTATATATATTATTAATATTTTAGTTTTAAAAAATCGCGCCATGGCGCGGGAATTGTACTAGTGACTCTTTAACCTGATCTTTTATTTAAAATTACATAACTTTTGTTTAATGTTACTACAAATTTAAATTGGTGCAGTTAATTTTTCAATATAATTTTAAAAAAGGATTTAGTGTTGAATATAACAAAAAACAAATCATTTTTGTTTAATTTGACAAAAATATAAGTTTAACCTAATATATTTATTATTTAAAGTTGATAAAATATTTATTTGTAATATTTATATATTTCTTTTTCAAAATAGTTATCTTTTAATTAAAAAATTACACTCCATTCTTTAATTAAAACATGTAATTTTTTGATGTACATTAATCTTATTAATAAAAACATGTCATTTTATGTATTTTGTCATCCGCTTTATGCACTTGTAATGATTAACCCCCGTTTGTTTCTTGGTAGAGAAAAGTAATGATTACCTTAATGAATCTAATCCATATTTAAATTAAGATTCATTAGTAATTATTTTAACCATTACCCTCATTCCCCTATTTTTCACATAAAATTTGTTATATTTCTCCATATTTCATACCCTAATTTTATGAAGGGTGACTATTTCCCCTATGATGCCCTAATAATCCCATCCGTCCCCTCTTCTAGACTCAAAAAAAAAATGATAATCATATAAATTTTCTATGTAAAATTTAATTCATTTCCTTTCTAATCTCTTCTCTAGAAACAAACGACCCCTTAAATACGTGTTAATTGTAGTTTTCATGAAACTAAAAACTAGAGCAATAATAATTAGAGGTATAAATATATTTTTATTTATATTCTTAAAAAGTGTGCGTATTTTTAATATGACAAGTTTTTTTTTTATCAAGTAAAGTGACAAGTTTTAATTAACTAGTGAGTTGTAAATCATTAATCTTTCTCAAAAAGTATTTATTTAATTTAGTTTTTACCAATTACCATTAAAAATAAAAACGTTTTTTTTAAAGTAAAAAAAAACATAAAAAAAAAAAAAACAGTTGGCAAACGAACACTCTGGTGTTAGCGGCAAAGTCGTTTTCCGAGAGATATGAAAAGCAATTTGTTACTGAAGGGCCCTCTTCACATCAAATGCTCCCGTCGCTTCCCTCTGCAACTTCCCCTCTACGCAGAGAGGATAGAAAGGGAGAGACCCACCAAACCCTAAAAAGCCAGAGCAAGAAAAGGAGCCCCAAAACAAGATAAGCTGCAGCTGGAAATTTAAAACAGAGGACGGAAATTTGCAGAGCTTCGTTGTGACTCTGTGGGTTAAATTGCACCAACTTTGCTCTTTATAGTCAACTGGAATTCCGGAAAGCTCTTTGTCTTTCCTGTCTTCATCTGGATACTGAGCAAAATTAAAAAAAGATTCGATCCTGGGCAGTAAAGATTGGGCCTTTTTCCCCCCGAGTTGTTTGGTTGGTTCAATTTCATTCCATGGTGAAGAGAAGTCAGACTTCGGTCAAGGGTTACATTTCATTGTTCATTTGTTTGTGTGTGGAGGGGACAAGGGCGTATCGCGGAAAATCCTGAAAATTGATACACTTCGCTTTTAAAAGGAAAAATGGAAATAAAATATTCTGGGTGATCTGGTCTTTGATGAGAGAGAGGGGGGTAGAGAGAGAAATTGGAGGAACCCAAAAAGTAAAAAAAAAAAAAAAAAAGGAAAGAAGTTAAACCACTCCATCTTTGCAATGTGCTCCTACTACTCACCCCTTCCCAGCTGAAAGCAGAGGAAGAAAAAGTGATTTTGTTTTTATTTTGGGTTCTTTTCTCAATTTACTGTTTTGACTTGTGATTTTCTGATTTGGGTTCATCTGTTTCCTCCACCAATCCCCCATTGCTTACTGTTTCCTCTTCTCTTTGTCTCACTTCTGAGTGTGTGGTGGTGTTGCTTCGCTGGTGCTGAGTTTTTGTGTGTCTGTGGAGGTTGAAAGTGGCTGTTGGGCATATGATTGGCGTCTCTCTATTCTGGGATAATTTCCCTTTTTTCTCTTTTTAGGGATTGAATAAAGAAATCCCTCTCAATTAACCAGCTGTGGCCTTTTAGGTGTGAATCTTTGGAATTGGGGAAGTTATGTGCACCTTTTGAGAAATCTGCAAGCTGCCCCCATGCTTGCTCTCCTATTGAGTCTTTTCAAAAATGCAGGTGGGTTTTTGTGTCTCTTGTGCTCATCTAGACATGGGTTTGCTTCCTTTGAGCACATAGCAGCAAAGCCCTAAATCTATTACTGTATCAGATTCAACACTGAAAGGAATTGTATTTTGTAAAGAGTTTTGCTGTTAATGGGGTTAAAGGGCCTGAATCCCCAGCGCAGCCACCAATTGCTGGCACTGCTGAAGTCAATTATGGAGCCACCGGGTTCGTCTTCGAAAAGGAGTTACACTCTCGTCTCAGCCCACAGGCGTTGGTTGCCAAAGGTTCTTGCTTTATGGATCATGGTCATAGTTTTAGTGAGTGGCTGGCTTTATAATTATATGGATACGGATGCCAAGACCAGGAGGAAAGAGGGTTTGGTAAGCATGTGCGAGCAACGAGCACGGATGTTGCAGGATCAGTTTGCTGTTAGTGTCAATCATGTCCATGCCCTTGCTATTTTGGTCTCAACTTTCCATTATAACACTAGCCCTTCTGCTATAGATCAGGTAAACATGGCAAACAGTGAATTTGTGGAGTGGGAGGTAAAATGATTTGTCTTTTTTATGGAGTTTGAATTTGTGGGTGGGGGTTATTCTTATGCAGGGAACTTTTGCTGAATACACTGCAAATACTGCATTTGAGAGGCCTTTGCTGGGTGGTGTTGCATATGCTGAGAGAGTGCTGAACTCTGAGAGGGAGGAGTTTGAGAGACAACATGGTTGGACTATCAAAACTATGGAAAATATGCAGCTTTCGCCGGTCAAGGATGAGTATGCCCCTGTGATTTTCGCCCAAGAAACCGTTTCATATCTCAATTCATTGGATATGATGACCGGGGAGGTAAGCAAATGTCTCCAATTTGATCATATTTGGTTTGTAGAGGTGAAATTTATATCTCGAGGGTTGTTGAGATGGATTCTTAGTTGTATGTAATATTGTTTGCTATGATCCAGGAGGATAGAGAGAATATATTGCGAGCGAGAGCTACTGGGAAGGCTGTTCTTACTACTCCCTTCCCCTTGCTAGGGTCTCATCATCTAGGCGTTGTATTGACTATTCCGGTGTACATTTCCAAGCTTTCTACAAACCCGACTATCGAGGAACGAATTGCAGCAACTGCAGGGTAAGTACTTTAAGGGCTTTCAAGATATATTCCTGACATCAATGAACACCTTAGGTGTTTTTAGTCCACAGAAGTTTCTTGGTATTGGGTTATGTAGTGAGAAAATTTGCCTCCCCTTACCCTGAAACAGAGGTAGAATAGAAAAGACAATGGAGGAGTGAAAGGTCACTGCTTGATGTAATTTATGTTGTTATCAACTCGGAAATTTGACTCTGTTTTCGACTTAGTAGACATCGGAGAACAAGTAAAATTAAACATTTTCTAAGAAATAAACATCCATCATTTTGCAGTTGGGGATTTCACTTTAAGAGTGAGTTGCAAGTTTCTTCTTACAAATTATGCTCAATACACCAATTGGTAGTGAAGTGTGATTATTGATTCATAAATTCAGCAGGTTCACTCCCTACTTTTTTCTGTGTGCAGATACCTTGGTGGTTCGTTTGATGTTGAGTCTTTGGTGGATAATCTACTTGGACAGCTTGATGGAAACGAGGATATTATAGTGAATGTGTATGATGTGACAAACAAATCTGATTTGTTGGTTATGTATGGAAGTCGACATCAAGGTGGTGATATGTCTCTGGTGCATGTGAGCAAACTTGATTTTGGTGATCCATTTCGAAAGCACCAAATGACATGCAGGTAAGTCATAGACTAAATGCCGCACTTTTATTTCAGCGAATCTGGCTGGTTAATTCAATCATGCCATGTATACTTATTTGTACATGCTTCTTGGTCAGGTATCTCCAGCATGCACCCACACATTGGACAGCCATTCTGTTCTCGTTCGGGGTGTTCATAATCTTGTGGCTTATAGGCTACATCTTATATTCAGCTGGAGTTCATATTGTACAAGTCGAGGATGCCTTCCATGAGATGCAACAACTCAAGGGCAAAGCAGAAGCTGCTGATATTGCCAAATCTCAGGTGTCGCATCACGTTATCATATATCTCAAAACAAATCCATTACTACCTTGCTTGTCATTTTGAACTTTACGTTTTCGGGGAATTTATATTCAATATGGAGTATTAATTTTCATTGCAGTTTCTGGCTACTGTCTCACATGAAATCAGAACTCCTATGAATGGCATACTTGGTACTTGTCCTTGGACCCATTTTTCACTTCAGTTTACTAATATGTGATCCATAATTGACATTAAATTATTATTTCCAGGGATGCTTGCATTGCTTCTGGATACTGAATTAAGCTCAACCCAGCGCGATTATGCTCAAACCGCACAAGTCTGTGGGAAAGCATTGATTGCGTTAATCAATGAAGTGCTTGATCGGGCCAAAATTGAAGCTGGCAAGTTGGAGCTGGATTCTGTTCCGTTTAACCTTCGTTCCATACTAGATGATGTCCTCTCCTTGTTCTCCGAGAAATCTAGAAGCAAGGGTTTAGAGGTGAGACTATGGCAAATGTCATTCTCAAGTGAATTTTGTCAGATTACCTTTTACTGTTATTCTATAGTATGGCCAGCATAACTAATCTGTGAGTTTTTGGTTTCATCTGTTATCGGTTGATGTCCATGCTGCTCTGCTTCCATAACTTCCTGCGGCCAAATAATATTTCCCGAGTGTAGCTAGCCGTATTTGTGTCTGACAAAGTTCCAGAAACTGTTGTGGGTGATCCAGGAAGGTTCAGGCAGATTGTCACTAATCTTGTGGGCAATTCAGTTAAGGTGATCTACTGACCATGCTAATTAACCATATTGATCACTCTTTTCGGTTCATTACATTGGTGTGATTGTATGAATGTGTTGTCTGTACAGTTCACTGAGCATGGGCATATATTTGTTAAAGTTCATCTAGCTGAGAACACTGGAGTTTTGTTGGATCCAGATGCTGAACAATCGAATAATGTTGTTGCCTTACCTGGTGGCTCCCTGAGTGGGAAAGAGGTAGCTAACAATGAGAATAGTTGGGCGAGCTTTCAGCGTCTGGTCGCTGATGAAGATTTTCTCTACGATACCTCCTGCAATGTTGTTGGTCCTTCCGGAAATGTTACTGTAATGGTCAGTGTCGAAGATACAGGAATAGGGATCCCTCTACATGCTCAAGAGCGCGTTTTCATGCCCTTTATGCAGGCAGACAGTTCTACCTCTAGAAACTATGGTGGGACGGGTATCGGCCTGAGTATCAGTAAGTGTCTAGTGCAGCTGATGGGCGGTCAAATAAACTTTGTCAGCCGGCCTCTAGTTGGTAGTTCATTCTCCTTCACTGCCGTGTTTGAGCGATGTGATAGTTCTGCCTCTCTTAATCTTAAGAAAGTCCCTCCGAGTGACCTTCCTACCAGCTTCAAGGGATTGAAAGCTATTGTTCTTGACAACAAAATGGTGAGAGCTGCTGTGACCAAATACCATTTAAAGAGACTCGGGATTCATGTTGAGGTTGCGAATAGCATCAAGCTGGTTGTTAGATCATCTAGCAAGAATGGTTTCCTCGCGTCAAGGTAAGCGTTCTTTCAAGTCAATCAACTCGTGTGCATTTCTTCTATTCAATGTTTATTCTCTTTGGAAGTTTAATTTTACAATGTAGTTAGTGTTTCATGCTAATGAGTTTGTTAGGCCATACCTAACTAACCGAAAAAATTAACAGAAGAAAAAGCATCATTCATCGACTTTGCCTGACAAAGTAACGATAATAACTCTTAACGAAGACACTCCTCAGGAAACCTTTCGTAATTTTGAACCGAAATAATATCAATCATCAATTATTAGTAGTATGTAGTCTCTCAGGCTGCATAGCTCAATAACCTGATCTATGTTTTCTGTTACTGATTTCCTGACTGTTCTCCTTTCCTTTTGTATTTAGCAGTCATCAGACACTAGATATGATTCTAGTTGAGAAGGATCTCTGGCTATCTTGCCATCAAAGTGATCTGAATGAATGGCTGTCGGATTGGAAGCAGAATGGGAGCACAATCCGGTTGCCCAAACTGATCCTTCTTGCGACAAATATCGATAGCAATGAGGTTGAAAGGGCAAGAGCCTCCGGTTTTGCTGACACTGTGATTATGAAACCCTTGAGAGCAAGCATGGTTGCAGCCTGCCTTCAGCAGGTGTTCGGGAGCGGAAACAAAAGACAGCTCGGTAAGGACGGGCCTAATGGAACGAAATCGCTGAAAAGCCTGCTGTGTGGGAAGAAAATACTTGTAGTCGACGATAACATCGTGAACCGTCGAGTTGCTGCTGGAGCTCTGAAGAAGTTTGGGGCTGACGTGAAATGCGCGGAGAGCGGAAAGGCGGCTCTTGAACTGCTTCGGTTACCTCACGAGTTCGACGCTTGCTTCATGGACATTCAAATGCCGGAAATGGATGGGTATGTGTTCGAATTCTTCGCCTTTGAGCATGAACACAAGATCGGACAATCGACCTTTGATTGCCTAATTTCAATGTGTAAACTGTACTGCAGGTTCGAGGCGACACGTAGAATCCGCCTAATGGAGCACGAGGCGAACGAGCAACCGAACCACGCAGCCGCAGGACCCTCTCCTGCTCATGATGGCAAATGGCACCTGCCCATATTAGCGATGACCGCGGACGTCATCCACGCGACCTACGACGAGTGCATCAAGTGCGGGATGGACGGGTACGTGTCGAAGCCCTTCGAGGAAGAGAGCCTCTATCACGCGGTCGCCAAGTTCTTCAAATCCAACCCTTCATCGGATTGATGAACCGAGAAGGCTCTCTTTCCCTCTCGAGTCTTGATCGACTTCCGACAAGCTTGAATTTGGACCGAGTTCTTCGACCGGGGCCTGCCGATGAGTATCAGCATTTTTTTTCCAGGCTTGCTGGTGCAATTTGGGTGGTAATTACACGGCTCATAGGGATGCAAATGCAAATGCAAATGCAATGGGTGGTTTTGGTATGCTTTGTTCCTCCCCTCCTGTAAAGTTTGATTAGTTGTAGTGACTGATAAGGGGGAGGTAATTCATATACATATATGAATATTGTAGTCTAGATTTATATTCTTTCTTTTGTACCTTTTTCTCCACTCAAGCTGCATCTTATACTAACAAAATTTGAGTGATGATACATTTCTCAACTCAAGTCTTTTTGCTCGCCCACGACTTTGTGCATTGATCAGGACAAAGTGCTTTGATTGATTCAATATGCCCTCACTAGCTTGCACTGTTTTTTTTTGATGAGGTGAGCGAGAATCATCTCCGATATGATTTAAAAAAGCACAATGTTTCCCATCATTCACTTTCTTCCAATTCTTGAATCCGTTAACACTAAATACATTGCATCCAAGCCGGTCAGCAGGTTTTGTAGTAAAAAAAATAGCATGGTAAACAATATGCAGCATCTTCAGAAGGAGGATACTCAAGTCAAGAAGAAAATTGTGCATACCAGGACTCTTGAAAGCGACGACAATTATTCTTTCCGGACTTGGGATATTCGGCAAGACGAATTTGATACGGGTCTAGTTTCAAATAAGCTCGCCTGATCTCATCGCTCTTCTTGGATGGATACTCCCAAATCTTTGAACATTTCCCTGGATCTCGTTCAATATGAGAAATATCAACTTCACTCAAATTACATTCGGCTGTTTTCAAAGGAGATGCCTCGCCAACCTCGGTGTCTAGAGCCTACAAAGATTTTTAAAAAAGTGCATAAATTTGAGTTCATGAAACAAATTTCAAGCAAGTATGACAACATTGTGCACTCGCTCGCACAGATTATTCTCTGTAAAACAAGAATTTTATGCAGCTGTTCATTCTCTGTAAAAACAAGGTAATAAGTTAGGCATCAAACCGTGTGTCTGTACAAGACCCTGATGGCTTAGGCCATGCACACCCTCAGTACACGTACTCCTGTACTTAGCCCATTTTTTCCTGCCATGTCAGCATAAGTACACCCTTAAAGTTTTTATCAATTTCACTCACATCTCTTCACTTCACTTACGAGCCCTGCATCAACTTTTTCATCATTTAATACTTGCGTTATTATCCGACATATTACATCTATTTATTTAATTTTATCGTATAAAATAATTTTACAGTAGAAGAATATTATTATTTTAATATAGTTTAAATAATAAATTTTATAAATGAAATTAATAAAATAAGATTGTAAAAAAACCCAAATGTATATCAAATTGCAATAATTCAAATACAAAGATATGCAAAATGAATGTCTATGAATAGATAAAATTAATGCCTATTTAAATATATTTTTTATAGTTTATTTAAAGTAATTTTAACATGTTAAAAATTGATTTAAAAAAAATTATTTCACTTTTCACATGTTTTGATGTGCGAAATAAAATATCTTCCACAAATATCTTTGCCTACCCATTTGCCCCATCTCATGATCATACTTTCACCCAGTCCACGTGACCTTTTTGTATTGGGTTCCTTTGCCACATTGTCAGTCAAGTCTTGGGTGCGTATGTGCATGTACTTCTGCTAGTGCTTTTAATCCTTTTATCATGTGTACTTCACATTTCCTTTTTTTTTTAGATTTTTTTTTGTCATAGTACATCATAAGGCCATGTTTATAAAGAGATACTAGAGATACTAGGAATACTAATAATTTTTTTTTTTTGGATGAGAGTAAGAATTCGGTGCGGGAGCTCGCTAACCGAGTGCATCCTTAAGGATGAGGCCCTGAAGACCTGAATGATTGTACAACGAGATGGTGTCCGGAGTGCTATGGCCAAGGTGGGCGACCTTGTCCGCCACAGTGTTACCAGAACGAAGGACATGACAAATATTCCAGTGCCTCACTCGACTGAGAAGTCGTAATGAGTCTGATATGATCATTTCTATTTCCCATGGAGGAGTCCAGTAGTTTCGAATACTGTTAACAATAGTTAATGAATCGCCCTCCAACTCAATTTTATCATACCCTCTTGAGGCAGCCCACCGAGCAGCCTGCCAAGCTGCGAGGGCTTCAGTGGTAAGGGGACTTTGCTTCCCACACTTGCAATGGTGTAAGTGGATCACATTGCCTTCATCGTCCCTGACAACGAGACCAATCGAACTTTCCCCATTTATGTGAGTGGAGCCATCGAAATTAATTTTGACATATCCTCTACATGGTTTGGACCATTTACTCATTTTTTCCCTATCCCTTTTGCGAGTCACGGTCTGAGTGTTCCATTCCGATGAGTCAACCTCATATTCTTTAGCTGTACTCCAATTTTGTAACATGCTTTTGATGAGACTTTCGAACTCGGTCAACTTAGGAATCTTTCTATCTTGAAAACTAATCTTGTTTCTTATGTGCCAAATCGCCCACCAGGAGACCACTAGTCGGCTCATTTCAGGTGAAGTGAGCGAAGAATTGGCTAGCATAAGTAGCCCAAAGGCGTTAGTCACTTGGGAAGCATTATTCAGAAGGATGTTCCTTACTTTGGCCATATTGTGATTGCAGTGTTGGGCAAATGTACATTCCAGAAAAAGGTGATTGGTATTTTCATAGGGCGCCCCACAGAAAACACAGTCAGCAGGTACGTGAATACCATTTCGTATCAAACGCTCCTTCGTAGACAAGCCATCCTGGCTTAGTTTCTAGATAAAGGATTTAATTTTGGGTTGTACATCCAGTTTCCAAATCCATGAGTGGCACGAGGCTTCCTCGTGAGGATGCTCTGTGAGGAAATTCATGGCACTTCTGGTTGTGAACCAGCCATGTCTGTCGAGCCACCAATATAGTCTATCATCCACCAACACATTGGGGATAAAACTATTAAGTACTTTGTCAGCAAGCTCGGGCGGCAGGTTCCTAAAAAGTTTGTCTTCGTTCCAACTTCCGTTTTCTTTAATGTAGGCTGAGACCATTTCGTATTGAAACCCTCCGGGAGTCTGAGGGAGAGATTCTATTAAGGGTTTGCAGTTGAACCATCTATCAGTCCAGAAATTTATTGACCTGCCATTACCGACTTTCCAAATTAGCCCTTCCTTGAATTTTTTTGTCAACGTCATGAGCCTTCCCCATTGCCATGATACATTTGCGCCTTTCTTGTAGCTTAGCAGCGGGGTTCCGCGCAGGTATTTATTTGAAATTATTCTTACCCACATATTTGTCGGTTCTGCCAGGATTTTCCACAATAGCTTCATCTGAAGGGCCTCGTTCATTTCCTTAGATTTCCTTATACCCATCCCGCCTTTTCGTTTAGGTTTGCAAACCTTATCCCACCCTATGAGGGGCTTATAGCTCAAATCTTTGTTCCAAAAGAACATTCTGTTGATTTGATCCAACTCCTTGTGAATCGAGGCCGGGAGAAGGAAACTCTGCATGGTATAAACCGGTTTAGCCGCTAGATTAGCCCTGATAAGGACCGCCCGTCCCTCTTGAGATAATGTGTTGGCTCTCAATTTTGTTAATTGGTGTTTGGATTTTGTGACTATGTCTTCAAAGATTTCCTTGTTTACTCGGCCATTTATAATAGGGCAACCAAGGTATTTCTCCAAAGTTGTTGATAACAGTATTTGCAGGATTTGTTGGATTTCTTCCTTGTTTCGGTCAGGGATTCTTGGGCTTGTTTGGAAAGCGGATTTATGAAAGTTAACTTTTTGGCCAGAAAAATGACAATAATTGTCTATGATCGATCTAACAGTCCGGCACGCTTCGGTGCTTCCTTTAGAGAATATGAGCATGTCATCGGCAAAAGCCAAGAAAGGAACACAAGGGCCATCACGTCGACACCTGAATCCGATCATATTGTTGTCAGCTAAAGCCGCGGCGTGAAGCTTTCTTGCTAGGACTTCGGCAGTTAAGATGAAGAGGAAAGGGGAAAGAGGGTCCCCTTGACGAATGCCTCTTTCAGGATGGAAAACCTCAGTCGGGGCATTGTTCACGAGAATGGAGTACGAAACTGTCTCGACACACTCACCAATCCATGAGATGAACAGAGGGCTAAATCCAAAATTTGTAAGAATGGTTCTTAAAAAGGCCCATGATGGAAAACCTCAGTAGGCCTTTTCCATGTCCAATTTGATCGCTAACCATCCTTCTTTCCCTGTCCTAGACCTGAACGAGTGGAAAATTTCATGGGCAATCAATACATTGTCTTGATTGGATCTATCAGATGCAAAAGCGCCCTGTATTGGGTGTATTAATTTTCCAATAACTGTCTTCAATCGTTCTGTTAGAATTTTAGATATGATTTTGTATATTGTCGAGCATAGACTTATAGGCCTATAATGGTTCACATTCGTAGGATTTTCACACTTTGGGAGTAGGGTAATAAAAGTATGGTTGATTTGCCTTAGCAATTTCCCTGAAGAGAAAAAACCCTTAACTGCTTTAATAATCGAGGGTCCTACAATCCCCCAATATTTCTTGTGGAACTCTGCTGTTATGCCGTCCGGTCCTGGGGATTTGTTACTTCCTATAGAAAACATTGCGTTTTTTATTTCACTGTTAGAGACTGGTTTTGTAAGGTAGTGATTATCTTCAGTTGTCATTTATGGCCTGATAATGCTAGTGTAGTGACGTAGTTGCTCTGTGGGGGTATCACCTGTTCTAAATCGTTGTTGGAATTCTCTCAAAATTTCTCCCCGCATCTCTTCATCCCCTTG
Organism: Persicaria tinctoria; assembly: GCA_037127255.1. NCBI lineage: Eukaryota > Viridiplantae > Streptophyta > Magnoliopsida > Caryophyllales > Polygonaceae > Persicaria > Persicaria tinctoria. The sequence continues at coordinate 25,559,419 of JBANSL010000003.1, read as the reverse complement.
CGCCGTGGACCCGTTTGCTAAGGTTAGTGTCTTTATGGATTTCCTATTTCGTCTGCCTGTAGCCACCCGGTGAAAATAACCCGAGTTCGAGTCAGACAATTTTATGTGCTTTGCTTTAGCTCTTTGGCCCCAATATTGCTTGTGGAAATTCAGGAGTTCTTGCTTTTTGCTTATCAACCTCGATTCTTTTCTATTCCATTCTAGGGTTCGCGCTTCAACATCAGTTGTTTGAATGTTCAGCAGGTCCTCTTCAACCTTTTTTATTTGAGTAAAAACATTTCCAAACATTTTTTTTATTCCACTGCTTCGCAAGATTTTTGAGAATCTGAGTTTTCTTCGCTACTTTGTACATGCCAGATCCGGGCACATCCACGCGCCAAGCTTGAGTTACTACATTTTTTAAATCCTTACGGGATAACCACATATTTTCCATTTTGAAAGGAGGCGTCTTGAAAGGAATACTAATATTTTATTATTCTCTTTCCACCACATCATCCTAGCATCTTATTCTTACTTTTTTCACTTTATCAATAGTATCTCTAGCATTACAAAACCCATATTTTCCTATTAATTCAATTTACGATTATACCCCTCTACCATAATTGTTTCCATCATTTCCTACCAAATCAATATACTATTATACCCATCTCGACTTATTTTCTCCAACTTAGATTAATTTATAATATTCATATTCCGTTCAAAAATATTATCTATAAATTAATATTATTTATAAATTATAAATTAAATTGGTGACTACATATATAACCTACTACAATATATAAATTTCATTTAAATATAGTATTCGAACAAAAAATATTTTTTTTTCGAAATTTAATGAAACATATTCAAAATGACGGTTTGAAATGCTCGAGTCTAAGGTTATACTACTACTTATATACACCGTTGACACCTTCAGTACTACTTATTTGTTGAATGACACTGTTGACACCTAATATACACCGTTGACACCTTCAATACGGTTTGAAATGCTGTAGTGTCCTTTGTAACCGTTCTGATATTTTCGCCTGCACGATTGATTGAGAAGCGACTTTTTCCCCTTGAAAACCAGACGTCTTCTACTCTCAATTTAGAAGTGAATTTTGTTTCTTCGTGCAATGACCTTCCAGTTCTTCAAACTGCTGTTGGATCTGTCGAAATGGGGCCCGCTCAATGGGACCAACTACAAACGCAGATTGTAGAAGATGCTCATCTTCCTTGAGCAATTGAAGGCGGACTACGTCCTGCTTGATGCCGCCCCTGTTAGTTCCGCCGCTGCTGTAGAGGAGAAGGTGGAGGCCAAGACAGTTCCTGATGCAGTTGTTGATGCCTTTGTTGTCATCGACAAGGGAAAGAAGGTCGATGAAGAGGCCAAGACGGTTACTGATCCGGCACTGCTGAAGAAGTATGAGCAGGAAAACAAAACAATGCGCGATCGTATCCTCAGTCATGTCTCAAACCCTATATTCGATTTAATTTCCATTCATAAATCTGCAAAACCTATTTTGGATTTCTTGGAGAAAAAGTACCGTGCTGACGATGCAGGAAAGAAAAAATATGTTTGTGTGAAATTCATGCAGTTCAAAATTGTGGATGAAAAGCCAATCATGGAGCAAGTCCACGAGTACGAGAACCTGATGGCCGATATCCTCTATGAGGGTATGAAGATGTGTGAGGTACTGCAGACAAATTTTCTCATCAAAAAGTTGCCTGAGTCGTGGGTAGTGGCGGATCCAGGAATTGTCGTAAGGGGGGGCTGAATATTGTTTTGAGAAATGACGGTTTAAAATGCTCGAGTCTAAGGTTGTACTTATATACACCGTTGACACCATCAGTACTGCTTATTTGTTGAATGACATTGTTGACACGTTCAGTACGGTTTGAAATGCTGGAGTGTCCTTTGTAACCGTTCCGATATTTTCGCTTGCACGATTGATTGAGAAGCGACTCTTTTTCCTTAAAAACCAGACGTCTTCTACTCTCAATTTAGAAGCGAATTTTGTTTGTTCATGCAATGACCTTTCAGTTCTTCAAACTGCTGTTGGATCTGTCGAAATTGGGCCCGCTCAATGGGACCAACTACAAACGCAGATTGAAGAAGATGCTCAGATTTCTTGAGCAATTGAATGTGGACTACGTCCTGCATGATGCTGCCTCTGTTGGTTCTGCAGCTGGTGCAAAGGAGAGGGTGGAGGCCAAGACAGTTCCTGATGCAGTTGTTGATGCCTTTGTTGTCATCGACAAGGGAAAGAAGGTCGATGAAGAGGCCAAGACGGTTACTGATCCTGCACTGCTGAAGAAGTATGAGCAGGACAACAAAACAGTGCGTGATCATATCCTTAGTCATGTCTCACACCCTATATTCGATTTAATTTCCATTCATAAATCTGCAAAACTTATTTAAGATGTATTGGAGAAAAAGTACCGTGCTGACGATGCAGGAAAGAAAAAATATGTTTGTGTGAAATTCATGCAGTTCAAAATGGTGGATGAAAAGCCAATCATGGAGCAAGTCCACGAGTACGAGAACTTGATGGCCGATATCCTCTCTGAGGGTATGAAGATGTGTGAGGTACTGCAAACAAATTTTCTCATAAAAAAGTTGCCCGAGTCATGGGCAGTGACGGATCCAGGAATTGTCGTAAGGGGGGGCTGAATTTTGTTTTGAGAAATGACGGTTTGAAATGCTTCAGTCTAAGGTTGTAGTTATATACACCGTTGACACCTTCAGTACTGCTTATTTGTGGAATGACACTGTTGACACCTTCAGTACGGTTTGAAATGCTGGAGTGTCCTTTGTAACCGTTCCGAGATTTTCGCCTGCACGATTGATTGAGAAGCGACTCTTTTCTCCTTTAAACCAGAAGTCTTCTACTCTCAATTTATAAGCGATTTTTTTTGTTCGTGCAATGACCTTCCAGTTCTTCAAACCGCTGTTGGATCTGTCGAAATTGGGCCCGCTCAATGGGACCAACTACAAACGCAGATTGCAGAAGATGCTCATCTTCTTTGAGCAATTGCAGGTGGACTACGTCCTGCTTGAAGCCGCCCCTATTGGTTCCGCCGCTGCTGCAGAGGAGAGGGCGGATGCCAAGACAGTTCCTGATGCAGTTGTTGATGCCTTTGTTGTCATCGACAAGGGCAAGAAGGTAGATGAAAAGGCCAAGACGGTTACTGATCCGGCACTGCTGAAGAAGTATGAGCAGGACAACAAAACAGTGCGCGCTCAGATCCTGAGTCATGTTTCAAACCCTATATTCGATTTAATTTCCATTCATAAATCTGCAAAACTTATTTGGAATTTATTGGAGAAAAAGTATAGTGCTGACGATGCAGGAAAGAAAAAATAGGTTTGTGTGAAATTCATGCAGTTCAAAATGGTGGATGAAAAGCCAATCATGGAGCAAGTCCACGAGTACGAGAACCTGATGGCCGATATCCTCTCTAAGGGTATGAAGATGTGTGAGGTACTGCAGGCAAATTTTCTCATCGAAAAGTTGCCTGAGTCGTGGGCAGTGGAGGATCCAGGAATTTTCGTAAAGGGGGGCTGACTTTTGTTTTGAAAAATGTTGGTTTGAAATGCTCGAGTCTAAGTTTGTACTTATATACACCGTTAACACCTTCAGTACTGCTTATTTGTTGAATGACAATGTTGACACCTTCAGTACGGTTTGAAATGCTGGACTGTCCTTTGTAACCGTTCCGAGATTTTTGCATGCACGATTGATTGAGAAGCGACCCATTTCTCCTTTAAACCAGACGTCTTCTACTCTCAATTTAGAAGCGAATTTTTTTGTTCGTGCAATGACCTTCCTGTTCTTCAAACCGCTGTTGGATCTGTCAAAATTGGGCCCGCTCAATGGGACCAACTACAAACGCAGATTGCAGAAGATGCTCATCTTCTTTGAGCAATTGAAGGTGGACTACGTCCTGCTTGAAGCCTCCTCTGTTGGTTCCGCCGATGCTGCAGAGGGGAGGGTAGAGGCCAAGACAGTTCCTGATGCAGTTGTTGATGCCTTTGTTGTCATCGACAAAAGAAGGTCGATGAAGAGGCCAAGACAGTTACTGATCCGGCACTGCTGAAGAAGTATGAGCAGGACAACAAAACAGTGCGCGGTCATATCCTCAGTCATGTCTCAAACCCTGTATTCGATTTAATTTCCATTCATAAATCTGCAAAACTTATTTGGGATTTATTGGAGAAATAGTAACGTGCTGACGATGCAGGAAAAAAAATATGTTTGTGTGAAATTCATGCAGTTCAAAATGGTGGATGAAAAGCCAATCATGGAGCAAGTTCACGAGTACGAGACCCTGATGGTCGATATCCTTTCCGAGGGTATGAAGATGTATGAGGTATTGCAGGCAAATTTTCTCATCGAAAAGTTGCCTGAGTCGTTGGCAGTGGCGGATCCAGGAATTTTCGTAAAGGGGGGCTGACTTTTGTTTTGAAAAATGTTGGTTTGAAATGCTCGAGTCTAAGTTTGTACTTATATACACCGTTAACACCTTCAGTACTGCTTATTTGTTGAATGACAATGTTGACACCTTCAGTACGGTTTGAAATGCTGGACTGTCCTTTGTAACCGTTCCGAGATTTTCGCATGCACGATTGATTGAGAAGCGACCCATTTCTCCTTTAAACCAGACGTCTTCTACTCTCAATTTAGAAGCGAATTTTTTTGTTCGTGCAATGACCTTCCTGTTCTTCAAACCGCTGTTGGATCTGTCAAAATTGGGCCCGCTCAATGGGACCAACTACAAACGCAGATTGCAGAAGATGCTCATCTTCTTTGAGCAATTGAAGGTGGACTACGTCCTGCTTGAAGCCTCCTCTGTTGGTTCCGCCGATGCTGCAGAGGGGAGGGTAGAGGCCAAGACAGTTCCTGATGCAGTTGTTGATGCCTTTGTTGTCATCGACAAAAGAAGGTCGATGAAGAGGCCAAGACAGTTACTGATCCGGCACTGCTGAAGAAGTATGAGCAGGACAACAAAACAGTGCGCGGTCATATCCTCAGTCATGTCTCAAACCCTGTATTCGATTTAATTTCCATTCATAAATCTGCAAAACTTATTTGGGATTTATTGGAGAAATAGTAACGTGCTGACGATGCAGGAAAAAAAATATGTTTGTGTGAAATTCATGCAGTTCAAAATGGTGGATGAAAAGCCAATCATGGAGCAAGTTCACGAGTACGAGACCCTGATGGTCGATATCCTTTCCGAGGGTATGAAGATGTATGAGGTATTGCAGGCAAATTTTCTCATCGAAAAGTTGCCTGAGTCGTTGGCAGTGGCGGATCCAGGAATTTTCGTAAGGGGGACTGAATTTTATTTTGAGAAATGACGGTTTGGAATGCTCGAGTCTAAGGTTGTACAATTGTACTTATATACACCGTTGACACCTTCAGTATTGCTTATTTGTCGAATGACATTGTTGACACCTTTAGTACGGTTTGAAATGCTAGAGTGTCCTTTGTAACCATTCCGAGATTTTCGCCTGCACGATTGATTGAGAAGCGACTCTTTTCTCCTTTAAACCAGACGTCTTCTACTCTCAATTTAGAAGCGAATTTTTTTGTTCGTGCAATGACCTTCCTGTTCTTCAAACCGCTGTTGGATCTGTCAAAATTGGGCCCGCTCAATGGGACCAACTACAAACGCAGATTGCAGAAGATGCTCATCTTCTTTGAGCAATTGAAGGTGGACTACGTCCTGCTTGAAGCCTCCTCTGTTGGTTCCGCCGATGCTGTAGAGGGGAGGGTAGAGGCCAAGACAGTTCGTGATGCAGTTGTTGATGCCTTTGTTGTCATCGACAAGGGCAAGAAGGTCGATGAAGAGGCCAAGACGGTTACTGATCCGGCACTGCTGAAGAAGTATGAGCAGGACAACAAAACAGTGCGCGGTCATATCCTCAGTCATGTCTCAAACCCTATATTCGATTTAATTTCCATTCATAAATCTGCAAAACTTATTTGGGATTTATTGGAGAAATAGTAACGTGCTGAAGATGCAGGAAAAAAAATATGTTTGTGTGAAATTCATGCAGTTCAAAATGGTGGATGAAAAGCCAATCATGGAGCAAGTTCACGAGTACGAGACCCTGATGGTCGATATCCTTTCCGAGGGTATGAAGATGTATGAGGTATTGCAGGCAAATTTTCTCATCGAAAAGTTGCTTGAGTCGTTGGCAGTGGCGGATCCAGGAATTTTCGTATGGGGGACTGAATTTTATTTTGAGAAATAACGGTTTGGAATGCCCGAGTCTAAGGTTGTATAGTTGTACTTATATACACCGTTGACACCTTCGGTATTGCTTATTTGTTGAATGACATTGTTGACACCTATAGTACGGTTTGAAATGCTAGAGTGTCCTTTGTAACCATTGCGAGATTTTCGCCTGCACGATTGATTGAGAAGCGACTCTATTCTTCTTTAAACCAGACGTATTCTACTCTCAATTTAGAAGCGAATTTTTTTTTTCGTGCAATGACCTTCCTGTTCTTCAAACCGCTGTTGGATCTGTCAAAATTGGGCCCGCTCAATGGGACCAATTACAAACGCAGATTGCAGAAGATGCTCATCTTCTTTGAGCAATTGAAGGTGGACTACGTCCTGCTTGAAGCCTCCTCTGTTGGTTCCGCCGATGCTGCAGAGGGGAGGGTAGAGGCCAAGACAGTTCCTGATGCAGTTGTTGATGCCTTTGTTGTCATCGACAAGGGCAAGAAGGTCGATGAAGAGGCCAAGACGGTTACTGATCCGGCACTGCTGAAGAAGTATGGGCAGGACAACAAAACAGTGCGCGGTCATATCCTCAGTCATGTCTCAAACCCTATATTCGATTTAATTTCCATTCATAAATCTACAAAACTTATTTGGGATTTATTGGAGAAATAGTAACGTGCTGACGATGCAGGAAAAAAAATATGTTTGTGTGAAATTCATGCAGTTCAAAATGGTGGATGAAAAGCCAATCATGGAGAAAGTTCACGAGTACGAGACCCTGATGGTCGATATCCTTTCCGAGGGTATGAAGATGTATGAGGTATTGCAGGCAAATTTTCTCATCGAAAAGTTGCCTGAGTCGTTGGCAGTGGCGGATCCAGGAATTTTCGTAAGGGGGACTGAATTTTATTTTGAGAAATGAGGGTTTGGAATGCTCGAGTCTAAGGTTGTACAGTTGTACTTATATACACCGTTGACACCTTCGGTATTGCTTATTTGTTGAATGACATTGTTGACACCTTTAGTACGATTTGAAATGCTAGAGTGTCCTTTGTAACCGTTCCGAGATTTTCGCCTGCACGATTGATTGAGAAGCGACTCTTTTCTCCTTTAAACCAGACGTCTTCTACTCTCAATTTAGAAGCGAATTTTTTTGTTCGTACAATCCGCTCAATGGGACCAACTACAAACGCAGATTGCAGAAGATGCTCATATTCTTTGAGCAATTGAAGGTGGACTACGTCATGCTTGAAGCCGCCCCTGTTAATTGGTTTCGCCGCTACTGCAGAGGAGAGGGTGAAGGCCAAGACAGTTTCTGATGCAGTTGTTGATGCCTTTGCTGTCATCGACAAGGGAAAGAAGGTCGATGAAGAGCCCAACACGGTTACTGTTCCGGCACTACTGAAGAAGTATGAGCAGAACAACAAAATAGTGCGTGGTCATATCCTTAGTCATGTATCAAACCCTATATTCGATTTAATTTCCATTCATAAATCTGCAAAACTTATTTGGGATTTATTGGAGAAAAAGTATCGTGCTGACGATGCAGGAAAGAAAAAATATGTTTGTGTGAAATTAATGCAGTTCAAAATGGTGGACGAAAAGCCAATCATGGAGCAAGTCCACGAGTACGAGAACCTGATGCCCGATATCCTCTCCGAGGGTATGAAGATATGTGAGGTATTGCAGGCAAATTTTCTCATCGAAAAGTTGCCTTAGTAATGGTCGTGGGCTGGCTACAGGAACCATCTGAAGCACAAGAAGAAGGATCTGACCGTAGAGGAGCTTGTTGGACACATGAAGATAGAGGAGGCAAATCGCCAAGCCTAAATCTGCTGATTCTACGAAAGCTAATCTGGTTGAATCCTCTGTGAAAACGGACAGGTCCAAGCAGGGAAACAAGACTGGTGGCTCTAAGCCAAACATGAAGCATAAGAAGGGTCAGAAATTCAAGAAGTCTGGATGATGCAGCATAAATAGGGAGGGATTGGAATCGGCTGCTATGTTTGTGGCAAGTCAGGCCACAAGGCTTGGCAGTGTCGCAATCTGGCAGACCCAAGGACATCAGCAGAACAAGCCAGTAGCTCCAGCCTAGCAGCAAGCCAATGTTATCCGGGACAATATGAGTGAATGATTCACTGGGAGAGTCGAAGTAAAAGAACAATGAAGATTGTTACATTACCTACCATAGATTCTTGATTCCATCACCTGGCTCCAGAAATTCCCCATATTGTCATAGAAAGTCGCAAGGGTGAATGACAACAGACGAATCATACATTCCTAGTTTCCACAGAAATTTATAGTTCTTTTAAAATTTTAATAAAAAAAGACACTATCTGGGAGATAGAAGAAATGGAAAGAGACGGGAGGTAGTGGCTTTGATTCCTTGAAGTGATCATCTTACTGTCTAAAATAAGCCTAAATCGATTGAAATTTGCAAGTAGCGAGTCTAAAATCAAAATCCCCATCACCTATCTTTCTAAATTGGAAACCAAAATAGAAAATATGGTAACGAAAATAAAACAACTAATAAACGAAAATCAGACAATTGATAAACTAAAATCAAAATCCCTATTCCTAATTCTCAATACAAAATTAATGATTTTACGAATCAAAATTATACTAACACTCGATTTTACCACTATCAATTATATAAAAGAAGAGAGAGAGAGAGGGGGGGAGAGAGACGAATTCAGTGTGTATAGGAGGATGATACTGCGAGAAAGTTCAACTAGCAACAAATTATATTTCAGAAATCTACTAACAAATTTTTTGTGATTCATAGGTAGGCACTTAGGCCATTACAATATTGGGGGAGGGGGATTCGAACTCGTGACCTATTGGTCACTACATGCCATCCTTACCAGCTAAGCTAGCAAGGCTTGACGTCTACTAACAAATTAAAGAGAGCAAACATATCACTTTTGCGAAGACTAATACAAATTAAAGAGAGCAAACATATCACTTTTGGGATGCCATTAGTCTTGTAGACTTGAATCTCAAGTGGATATGAAAAATACTATTGTTGTAGAGAGCTGGATAGACACAAGGATGCAAAAAGAAAGCAAATCTCAACCTGAAACGAGGAACACAAAAGTGAGACATATATAAAATTCGGCCCCCAATTTCACCGATCTTGTCTCTCTTGCTCTCGATCTCGAATCGAGTTCGGCTTCCGACAAATTGACTTATTTGGAATCGGCGTTCATTGATCTGGATCTAGTCTTCGGATTCCAGCAAATCGAGTTCGGCTTTGGCTTCGCGCTTCTCCGATTGAATCCTAGAGTTCGGCTTCCGGCAAATCGATTGATTTTGGTCGATCTCCGGCATTTGCAATCGAGTTCGACAAAGCGAGGGAGCGGTCGGAGGGAGCGACCGAGCGAGGAAGCGGTGAGGCGGAGGCGGAGGCCGGAGCAAGCGAGCGAGGGAGCGAGGCCGGATCTGTGCTTCCTCTCCCCCAATGGTGGCTCCAAGGATTTCACACAGAGGAAATAAATTGACGCCAGGAAGGAGAAGGTTATTTTTGTTAAAGGGGTGATTATTAGGATGTCTTAATTTTTGGCCTTTATTAGGAAAATGACTCCCAATGCTCCAAATTAGCAAAATGTCCATCGCCCCCTGTGCCCCCCTCTCATGCCCCATGTGCCCCCTCCCGTTTCATCAGTTTTTTTAAAAAATTTTCGCGTTGCTGAAACGGAAGTGCTGAAATTTCTGTTTCAGCACATACGGTTTCAGCAACCCCTGTTTCAGTTTTTTTTTCCGCGTTGCTAAAACGGAATTGCTAAAACTCCTGTTTCAGCAACCCTTGTTTCAGTTTTTTTTGTTTCCAGTTGTTTTTTTTCAGTTTTTTTTTGCTGAAATGGAATTGCTGAAACAGAAGCTTCAACACATACAATTTCAGTAACCCTTATTTCAATGTTTTTTTTTTACCGCGTTGCTTACTGAAACGGAGTTGCTGAAACCCCTGTTTCAGCACATTCGGTTTCAGCAACCCCTGTTTTCAGTGGGTTTTTTTTATACCACGTTGCTGAAACAGGGGTTTCAACATATTCGGTTTCAACAACCCTTGTTTTAACTTTTTTTTTTCCCACGTTGCTGAAATCGGGTTTGCTGAAACCGGAGTTGTTTTTTTTCTTTTTTTCAAGTCACCACCTCGACACCGGGGTTGATGAAATCGGAGCTGCTGAAACCGGAGTTGCTTTTTTTTTTCTTTTTTTTTTTCGCGTCACCACTTCGATACTAGAGTTGCTGAAACCGGAGTTTTTTTTTTCACGTCACCGCTTCGACATCAGAGTTACTGAAACCAAAGTTGTTGAAACCAGAGTTGTTGTTTTTTTCCGCGTCACCAATTTTTCCGCGTCACCAAAGTTGTTGAAACCAGAGT
>JBANSL010000003.1:25101313-25543813 GCA_037127255.1 Persicaria tinctoria | reverse complement strand
TCTAAGGTTTTTAGGGTTTTGGCTTTCAGCGAAAGTTGATTGCCAGGATTGTAAAGGGCTTTGAATTTAGTTTTAATGCAAGTTAGGTCTTTTTATTCAATGTCTGCGATTGCAATGAGGCGTGAGTAGTCCACCCACTTCTGGGGCTGGGGTGAGCCCAACGGTGGCCATGTGAGGCGATGCGATAAAGGTCAGATCATTTGTGTAATTCATCTTCTATCCCTATAAGCATGATTCTTTTGCGAGAGTTGAAGGTGATCCTTGTTTGTATTATTGAAGCGAAAGTGATCTTAATGCAACTTGGATTAATTATGTGAAAAAGGGTTAGTAACAATTAGGGTTTATGCGAGAGCCTCTATATGCCTAGTTGTTAATAACGAAAGTTATTTGATGGAAAGCATGATCTTTTATGCCTTTATGTGTTGTTTTGCATGGTTATCGTTGTGGTGTTGAAACCCTAGCCTTGGAGGTCTTTTAAAATATTGATTTATTTCATCGAATTTCCGAGTTCTGTCTTTAAATTCTGCAAATTTACAGTTTCTGTCTTTTACTGTCTTTAGTCGACCTAGACGAAGCTTTGTCGAGATCGAGTACCATCTTGTCGATCTCGAGGAGGACTTGTCTTAAGTCGAGTTGATTTCTTCTGTCTTTGTCGATTTTCAGTTTCTGTTTCTGCTTTTCTTGTCAAAGTCGAGTAGTAGTTGTCGATCTCGAGTTGCTTGTCTTTGTCGAGTTACTTCGTGTTCGATTCTGAGCTACTGTTGTCGACTACCTTTGTCTATCTCGAGTTGCTGTTGTCGAGATCGACAAGACTGTTGCTTTGCTTTTATTTCTGTCTTTTGTTTTGTTCTTTGCTTTTGTTTTAGTTGCCCTTGTCGGGTTTATTTCTGCTTCTACTTGTGTTTCTGTCTTTCTGCTGCTGTGTCTGTGAGAATCTGATAGCTACCTGAGAACTGCTGACGTGCTTCCTCGTGGATTCGATCCTGACTATTCTCTTACTACAACGGGAGGAAGTCTTGTATTATTTGCTGAGACAGGGGAGTCATTCTAAACCATATTCTATTCTATACTTGACTTACTCCTGCAACAACAATATTTTGGGAAATTTGGTGGGAAATTTGATGTTTGGGTCTACTACAACAAAGGAGATTGATCCAGATGTCAGGGAGCAATACTACAGAGACCAGAACAGGAAGCTCATCAAACAAGTAAAGTATCTCTCTGTCAACCAGCCTTTTATTGAATGCGGATCGCAAAGGCACACCACTCCTGAGTGCCCACACACAGAACAAGTCAGGATGGCAGAGCACCATGAGGATGCAGCTTACGCAGGGGGTCCCCATCGCTACATGGGGGACCAAAGGTTTCAGCAACCACAGTGGAACCAATGTGTCCCTAGGAATCCCCCGCCCTATAGAGCTCCAGGACATCCAGAAAGGGAACAGAAAAAGGACGATATACAGCTGGTCCTGGAGGAAATACGGAGAAACCACACAGAAACTAGGCAGTCCTTCAACTCCGTCTATACTCAGATGCAAGGTGTCAACTCTAGGCTTGGGGAAATTGATATCTGGCGGAAAACAGTTGATACACAGATTGGTCAGCTAGCAGCAGGAATCCCCAGACAATCAGGCGCACTCCCTGGATCTTCAGAACCAAATCCTAAAGGAAAGACTGGGCACGTCGCTGCTGTAAAACTCATAAGCGGCCATCAATTGCAAGAGCCAGAGGTTGGAAAGCAGCAGAACGACGAAGATCAGCAAGTCAACCTCGACAAATCCGTAGTCGATCTCGACAAGGCCGTACTCGACCTCGACAAGACTCTCGTCGACCTCGAGGAGAAATTGCCAGAATCTTCGTCTACGCCGAACAGCAACTCGACTGGGCCCAACCTGGTCGATGTCGACAAGCCTGTAGTCGATGTCGAGGAGCCCTTGGTCGAGGTGGAGAAATCTGCAACACCTACGACGTCTGTTCTGGCTCCGACTCAGAAAAAGAAGCTGCCTTTCCCAACAAAATCTCTAAAGGACCCAGCAGAGAAAAAGTTTCAGCGCTTCATCAAGATGCTTCAGAAGCTCAATGTCACCATCCCCTTCACAGAAGCTCTCAATGAAATGCCATCCTACGTCAAGTTCCTGAAGGAGATTCTGAGCAAAAAGCGATCGATGGCAGAAATCACAGAGGAGTGCAGCCATCTGGACATACTGGAGAAGAGGCCGGATCCAGGTAAGTTTGCTATAACTATTGGATTTGGTCCATACAAAATTAATGCCCTATGTGATCTTGGAGCCAGTGTTAGTATTATGCCTTTAACGATTTGGTCCAAGATTAAGATAGGTGCCCTGGAGCCTGTGGATGCTAGACTTTACATGGCCAACAACACGGTGGTCATTCCAACAGGCATGGTGGAAAATGTCCCAGTACAAGTAGGTAAATTCTTCGTTCCTGCTGATTTCTTAATTGTTGATATGCAAGAAGATCCTGCTTGTCCAATTATTCTAGGGAGACCATTCTTGGCAACGGTGGATGCCAACATAAGCGTAAGGAAAGGAGTGCTCACCTTCAACATCAGCGATGAGGTCATTGAGTATTCCTTTAATAAAACTGAAAGGCATACGGGTCCAATGGAAGAGGTCAAATCTATCTCAGCTGGCTACATCACCTGCGGGGAACCCAAGGTCAGAAATATGACCCCTGAGGAGATAGAAAAAAGGGACATGGAGGCCCAGGTGGAGGAGATCATGGCAATCCTCAAGGAAAAAACGGAGAATCCCATTGACACAGACCAAAGTAAGTCCTTGTGGATTCATTATTTTTCGGATGCCTTGACAGGAGCTAAGTATGGGGTCAAGATCGACCAGGGCTCCTCGACATCGAGTAGAACCCTAGTCGATCTCGACCAGACCACGGAGACTCCACCAGCGCCATCTTCGACGAGCAGCGAACCAGACAAGCCGAGTCTACTCGAGGTCGACCACACTCTCGTCGATCTCGACCACCCCTCGGAGAGCCCAACGCCGCCTTCCTCGACGAGCAAGCCACCAGGAGGAGAAGGCTACTCGACCTCGAGTAGCCTTGTCGAGGTCGACCACCGCCAGGCGCCACCAGATCCTGTGTTCTCGAGGAGCAACCCACCAGTAGCGGAGTCCTCGTCGAGGTCGACCAGCCAACTCGATGTCGACAAGCCCCCTTCCTCGACTTCTGACTCTTCGACCAGACCACCACCAGAGCCAGCAGCCTCGTCGATCTCGAGGAGCCCTAGTCAAGATCGACCAAACACCGTGGTGCCCGATTCCGTTTCCGCAAAGGTGAGTCAAGGTATGGATCTTTCTTCTCCTATTTCCATTAAAGATTTATCTATACATGGGAGAGGTCTGCCTTGGTATGTGCGATTGTGTAGGATTTCCAATGATGAGCCTAAGGAGTATGAAGTTGGAGACAAGCTCTATGTCTCTAAATCAAAGGATCATTGGTTTTCTAACAAATTCAACAAGAAGCGGATGGGACCGTTCGTGGTGAACAAGATCCATTCTGGGGGATTACAGCTGATGGACAAGAATGGAGTCTTATTTGAGGCCCAAGCTACATGGGCCCTGCAGATGCCACCTTGAGCATTAATGAAAGTCGGCCTAGCGACTATAAAATCTAGAGCATGTACATAGACTTTTTAGGACATTGTGGACTTTGTTTTTGTTTTTTGTTTTGGACATTTTTTTGTTTTTGGGTATATGTCTTCTACTTTTCAGGTCAATGGATAGAACCAAAGCTTACTCGGACTAGGAGGTGCTCCATTCGAAATCTTGCAGCTCTGCACACATGTCTTGTGAGTTTCTTTCTTTACCCTTTACATTGTTTTTTATACAGTGAGGACACTGTAATGTTTAAGTATGGGGTGGGGGAAGGGCTTACATTACGCATAATTGCCATATTTGACATTATTTGTGTATTATTGCTTTGAATTGCTACATGGCTATTTTGGAATGCATTATTTGATTTATGTGCTTATATGCATGTTTTCCAATGTTTTGAAAAATGACCCCCATTGAAATTTTGAATAATGTCATTTTGAACTCGACGATGCAAAAGTGGATTCATTAGAGATATAGCATGAAATTGCCTAGTAAAGGGAAGTCACAATGAAGTGCATTATTTCTTAAAAACCATGAAAGGAGGTAAAATTTGAAGTTGCTTTTGACATGTTGCATGATAAGATGATGGAGGACTTTATATTTCCATATAATGCTCATTATAAATTCCTAGCCTTACCTATGCTTATGCATCACAAAAGCCATAATATGCCTTATTTCAAATATTGCTCCACATGAACTAAATATTTGCCATTCTTTACCTTATCCGGGGATTATGTTGAGAATGATGTTACATTATGGAGATGTCATATGGTATTTGTGATTATTATTATTATTGGAGTTTGGAGGGAAATTATATGAAATGTATGGAAAATTTAATGAGTGAAATAAAATCCAATCACCTCAGGAGATAAAGGTAGATTGACCCTGCTCTTTGAGATAATAGTTTGGAGAGATGGGACACATTGTGAGGAGTCCGACGCACTAAGTATCCAGGGCCATTCATGACACCCATGTTTGCGACTCGCGAGAAGGCAGTGCTGAGGTTAGAGAGGTAAAATCATTATTATGAATAAAAGCATTATGAAAGGTGATGAATCAAATGGAGAAGGAATGTGGAAATTCAATTTGGAAATACTCCATTTCCCCGGATCATAAAAGCACCACATTGCCAGAAATTGCCCACCTTCTAGCCTTTTACCAATCTACTCCTTCATTAGCTTAAATTAAAGTCTTCTTGATTATCAATGCTTTGTCACTTATATTGTTTTTGCATAACTCTCCTTTTGTGAGTAGATGTTGCTTTTACATATTTGCACATGCATGAATCTGTGACACTAGTACCTTTTCGAGGATGGTAATTGATTGCAGGGGACATATGAAAATGAATCTAAGATGTTGAGAGTTTTTAATTCTTCCCCTGAATGACAAAAGTATTGCTTGAGGACAAGCAAGCTTAAGTATGGGGTGTTTGTTGTGAGCAGAATCTGCCATGTTTTACAGTAACTTTTATATCGATTTCTGTATACATTTCATTCATTTGGGCTTAGATAATACAGAATCTGTGTAATTTATGTTTATTTGCCAAAATTATGGAGTCTACACCAGTTTCTGTTTAAATCACAGAAATCGAGGCATTTACAGCAATTCTACAGAAGGTCGGAAAAGCTCGGAAAACCACTACAGAAGTCCAAGGTCAAAGCAGCGGAACAAATCGGAGAGCAAGTCTAGTCGACATCGAGTGGGCTCTACTCGACCTAGACGAGCCATGACCGAGCAGCCATAGTCGAGCAAGCCTGCTCGAGAAACCAAGCTCCCCGAGCTCCGGAACCCTACTCGACCTAGACAAGCACTAGTCTAGGTCGACGAAGCCCAGACACCCATACCCGGAGTCGTCGAGGAGAGCTAACCGAGGACGACCAGGAGCACTCGCTGCCAGCGACTTGACTCGCTGCCGCGGAAAAGGAAAGTCGCTGCCGCGGACCAGACCACTCGCTGCCAGCGGATGGAGCACTCGAGAAGACCTAGTCGGCCAACCTTACTCGAGGTCGACTAGGGCTCGTCGAGATCGACGAGCACCTGAGTCCTTGTCCGAGCATGTCCGAGCTACCCGAGGAAATCTATCCGAGGAGGCTAGTCGACCGAGCAACCCTTGTCGAAGTCAACGAGACCAACTCGAGGTCGACGAGCACCAGTGAGCCAGAGTCCGAGCCACATCGAGCAGAGTCAAGCCAAGCCGAGCCACCCAACTCGAGGTCGACAAGGCCTTGTCGAAGTCGACTAGAGCTGTGTCCAGAACCTTCTCGACTTGACTTGTCCGAGTAGAGTTGACGTTGCTTGGACGCGAAGGCGGAAGATTCTATCTGAAGTTGCTGAATTCTATCCGATCTATCAAGTCTATCTATGGAAGGAGCAAGATCTATCACCATGAAGACATGTTACTTATTTAGTTTTATCTTTTTCCTTATGGATTTAATTCCATTAAAACATTTATTTATCTTTTAAGCCATTTAGATATAGATAGATATCTTCTTTCCTAGAATAGCTAGGGAATGAAGGCTATAAATAAAGCCTAGGGGGCTCAGTTTTATTCATTGAATTCCAGTTCAGATTCAATTTCAGAGACAAGTAGAGTAGGAGTTCTAAGGTTTTTAGGGTTTTGGCTTTCAGCGAAAGTTGATTGCCAGGATTGTAAAAGGCTTTGAATTTAGTTTTAATGCAAGTTAGTTCTTTTTATTCAATGTCTGCGATTGCAATGAGGCGTGAGTAGTCCACCCACTTCTGGGGCTGGGGTGAGCCCAACGGTGGCCATGTGAGGCGATGCGATAAAGGTCAGATCATTTGTGTAATTCATCTTCTATCCCTATAAGCATGATTCTTTTGCGAGAGTTGAAGGTGATCCTTGTTTGTATTATTGAAGCGAAAGTGATCTTAATGCAACTTGGATTAATTATGTGAAAAAGGGTTAGTAACAATTAGGGTTTATGCGAGAGCCTCTATATGCCTAGTTGTTAATAACGAAAGTTATTTGATGGAAAGCATGATCTTTTATGCCTTTATGTGTTGTTTTGCATGGTTATCGTTGTGGTGTTGAAACCCTAGCCTTGGAGGTCTTTTAAAATATTGATTTATTTCATCGAATTTCCGAGTTCTGTCTTTAAATTCTGCAAATTTACAGTTTCTGTCTTTTACTGTTTTTAGTCGACCTAGACGAAGCTTTGTCGAGATCGAGTACCATCTTGTCGATCTCGAGGAGGACTTGTCTTAAGTCGAGTTGATTTCTTCTGTCTTTGTCGATTTTCAGTTTCTGTTTCTGCTTTTCTTGTCAAAGTCGAGTAGTAGTTGTCGATCTCGAGTTGCTTGTCTTTGTCGAGTTACTTCGTGTTCGATTCTGAGCTACTGTTGTCGACTACCTTTGTCTATCTCGAGTTGCTGTTGTCGAGATCGACAAGACTGTTGCTTTGCTTTTATTTCTGTCTTTTGTTTTGTTCTTTGCTTTTGTTTTAGTTGCCCTTGCCGGGTTTATTTCTGCTTCTGCTTGTGTTTCTGTCTTTCTGCTGCTGTGTCTGTGAGAATCTGATAGCTACCTGAGAACTGCTGACGTGCTTCCTCGTGGATTCGATCCTGACTATTCTCTTACTACAACGGGAGGAAGTCTTGTATTATTTGCTGAGACAGGGGAGTCATTCTAAACCATATTCTATTCTATACTTGACTTACTCCTGCAACAACAATATTTTGGGAAATTTGGTGGGAAATTTGATGTTTGGCGATGGTCAATTGCCGTAGCTAAGACCAAAGCTACCCAAAAAGCTTGCTACGGCTGACTTCCGTTGCTACTAATTTTGGGGGGTGTATTTTTTTAAATTCAAAATCTTTTTTAATGGTTGCCACGGCTAGAAGTCGTTGCTATGGTTACAACTATTGAAAATGCTGCTACTCTATATAATTGCACTACCCTGCATTTATATATATCAAAAGTGCACATTAACAAGCATTCGAAGCTAAAAGTTGAAACATGACGGAAACTAAACAAGCATTCGAAGCCGAAAGTTTGCTTCAAGCCGACAAAAGACATAAACATATAGCCTAACAAAGACAAAGTCCATAGAACTTGGTGCTAAATTGCATCTTACTCACCATGTCAGACAACCTCTTTTTCATTCACTCCATGGGCGGATTGTTGGGTATCCTCTTCTGGTTCAGTTGATGCGTTGTGAGGTTGCTCGTTGGTGGATACGACCAGAGCTCCTTCTCCAATTGACTCCCTTCGATTTGTTTGATGAACACTTGTCTGCAATAGAAAAGCACAAAAAATAACACATTCCATAAGCATAGATATCAACAAGAACATTTTAGACACTGATACAGTAGATTCAAAATGACACAAGCCCTATATGGTGTGCATACGGAAATAAGAAAAACAAACTTTTTTTTCCTAATTGTGGGTTGCATCAGTGCAAATCTGTGCCAAGCAAATCACCATCTAGTGTGCAGTGCAC
The DNA here is from genome assembly GCA_037127255.1 of Persicaria tinctoria. Lineage (NCBI taxonomy): Eukaryota > Viridiplantae > Streptophyta > Magnoliopsida > Caryophyllales > Polygonaceae > Persicaria > Persicaria tinctoria. The sequence continues at coordinate 25,535,724 of JBANSL010000003.1, read as the reverse complement.
ATGGGGTTTGACAATCAAATTGGATACAAATTATTAGTTGACATAACATGAGGATAATTAAAAATTAGTCATCTGCTATCTATCATTCAGACATTCATATGATGTTATGAAGCATATTTAGATTTTAGATACTTTAGACAAAAGTTGTGTTGTGATCAAAATATACACTTTATACACTTTTTTCTCTCTTAATATTTTTAAGTAATGTTTTTATTACTATAAAGAAGAAAGTCTGAATTTTGTGATGCACTTTATTCTGGATAATGGCTACTTGACAGCTTTTCAGAGTGAGTGGTATAATGGATATCAAACCCAGGATGCAACAATAAACAAGAACACTTGTTGTGAAGGTTTCTTTTCAGCAAAATAAACATATACTCCCTCCGTTCACAATTAGTTGCCGTTTTAGTCATTTCTTTTGTTTTGATAAATAGTTGTCGTTTGGAAAGGTGCCACTCAATTTCAGTGTACGACTCACAATTAATTAGATGTTGTTCAATTAATTAGATGGAATTAGCAGAGTCATTGTGTACTACTTGCCCATCAGAGCCAATTAAGTTGATGGAGTTCCAATTAATTAGATGGGTTTTTTTTTGGAAAAGAATGGAACTTGCAGAGTCATTGTACTAACTGAGCCAAAAAAGCAACTCTATTCCCATTTCTTAATTTGTGTGTCAGCTATCCAAAATGACAAATATTTGTAAACGGAGGGAGTAGTAACCGTTGGCCAAGTTCAAGGTTTCTGCCAAATCGAAATTTAGGACTAACCTGTCCTTGTGATTGTGAGCCTCTCCCTTCATTGCCCTGACTTGTCATCCATTCAGATCGGAAGTCCTGAAATCTCTTCTCTACAAAGCTCTCTACAAAGCTCTCTAAGTGACTTTTGAGGTTGGTTTCCAATTGTTGTGCTATCTCCTGCAAGTCATTAACACCGACATGAGGCATGCTTGATGAAGAGTTATATACCAAACGAGGAGGGGCACTAGCACCAAATGTTCGGCAGTATCCATGACCATCGGGTCTAATAAGCCGATGGAATATCTTATCTTTCACGGAGTGAAGATGTCACTGATCCTCAGGTGCCAATTCCAAGAGAGCGTTGAACTCGTGCTACATTATTAAAACAAGTTGACATATGAAGCTCAACGTTGGCAACCTAGTTATAAACATCCAGTAAATATGGAATGTAGAAAAGTAAAAGGTTCAAGAAACTTACAATGGTCTCAATAACATCAGGATCATCTGCCTTTCGAGATGAAACCCACATACTCATCTTGTCTGTTGGTTGCCCAGCCTTGACCCGCTAGTTATATGGAACACATCCAACTCAAATTAAATAAGAATCTATTGGAGTTGATGCACATAAGTAGTCAAAAGTACAAGCCAAAAAAAACTGAATAAGATACAAATATTAGGCAATGTACACGTACGAACCTCGTGTCTTACTTCAGCGAATGACTTTCGCCCTGTGACATGCGCCAGTCCATCCTTATCTCGATTCTTTGAGTTCTGATTTGCTTGTTCCTGTACACACCAAGATGTTACAAGAGGCTGAACCAAACCCTACATATGAATCATCTAGATAAGGGGGAAATGAGGAATACCTGGACCTCTTTACTTCTCCAATATGCAATGAGTATAACCCAATCAGCTGGCAGGACATTCGAAGGATGGTGCTTTTCCAGCTCAGGATCATTTTGGCATGCAGTAAAATATTCCGCCTTCGTTTTTGCCTTATGATCCTTCCACATGATGTTGCACATTCTCAAGCAAACCTCTTTGAACTCGTCGGGCGGCTCCAATAAATTTCTCTACAAGTTGTAGACGAAACAAAAAATAAAGGTAATAAATTAAATGCAAAGTGAAGGTTGAAACATGAAACAAGAAAAAACAACCTCCATAAATAAATAGGTTCTGCATAAGGGATGAGTTTCTGTTGAAAGGAAAATTTGGGCTATTAATAAAGGGCATGTGATGAACTCAGAGAGCTTGGATTAAAACATAACTAGTATGCATATTTTGTACAAGGAAAAGATAAGGGGAGGCCCAAAAAGCTATAAATATGAGGTTGTTATGAAAGAAAATACCTGAACTTCTTCCCATAAAGCATCCATCACATTTTGTTCGAAGCACCTCCAATGAAGTCTAGTCAGAGGAAGTCGTTGCCCGTCACGCACTAGTATCCCTAGTTGTGACCTAAGACATTTGGCATTAACCCCAACTGGTTGGAAATTCTCATTGAATTCAACTGCATACTTGGCTCCGGTGTTCCACCCCGGCACACCGTTACTATGGCCTCTAAGTCTTGGATGTTCATCTCCCTCTTCAAACACCAAAGTGAGTAGGAATTACTAACATAATTCAACTGGTATGCATCAAGGAAGACAGAAATTTCACAACTGGAAACACTGCTCCAGTGTGCTCGGAAATTATATATAAAACCTTGTCAAAAGCCGTGCAACTTAACAAAATTTAATAAAGACGCAGAGATGAAAACCACTTGCAAGATACAATCATTAACAACGAGAAGTTAAGAAGTTCAGGTGTAATACAATGCAAATGCAAGCTATCAAGACACTATGAGCATGCAAGGGTTGACCTTTGACAAGTCCCTAAGACACTACACCATGTTGCCACATAAATTAATATAATTTGAGTTTTCAGTCAAATAATTCCAAGCCCCATCCTTAAAACTGTAGAAGGAAAATTTAATTCAGTTTTGGCGACTTGGGTTGGGAAGATAAATTATTTTATCTCATTTTCAAAACCAAAAAAAATTGGACCAGCCAGGTTGTTATTGCAACAAGATAGCTTGTGTTGGTAAAAATAAAAGAAGAGATAAAGAAGCAATTAGGACTAAGAGATGCCCATCTGCAGTTTGTTCACAAAACACACAGAGCCAAGAAATATCAGATCCCACACACATGAACTTAACTGAATCAAATCATTAAGCTCTATCATCACCAAAAGAGGTCATTTGTCTATCAATTCTGAAAGTTCAATAGATGAAGATGGGACTGGGAGATGCCCATCTGCAATTTTTTCACAAAACACAACCAAGAAAGAAATATTTGATCACACACGTATATGGAAACCGACGAATCAAATCAAATGATCAATCATTAAATTCTATAATCAGCAGGCGAGGTCGTTTATCAAAATATCTACCTACCCCTAACACCATCAGTCAACAGTGATGGTCAAAAAAAAAAAAAAGATGCTTTATAAGTAAAAATTTATGAATCCAAACGAAGCCTTAAAGGTCATTCACCTCAATATTTGAGTAAACATACATAAGATTTGTCAAAGAAGCTGAGTTTAGTCAAATATCCTCCGCCTCTCATATCAAATAAGCCAAAGAGAATATTCAAGACATCTAAAAAATCTCAGGAAAAGTTAAAAAAGCCAAAGAGAATACCTTTTTGTGCAAGGCTTTAGAGAGATAATGGATCTCTGTTGTCAACTGAGCAACTGCAGTACAATAATACATCATATTTTAGGGATACTTGCAAGTTAAAAGAAAGATATTCATGAAACGGCCATAATCAATAGGAGTACATTCAGCTATTGGGTTTGTTTATTGCCTTATAACTGAGAATACCAAACGAGAGAAAATCAAATAAGACCGCATATACATAATCAATAGGAGTACATTCACATAATTAAAAATAAACCAATAAACTCCGAAAGATGTTTAGTAGTCCGTATTAGCTAAAGATACCTCCACTCTACCCCTCTAATTTATGTTCATAATATATCTACATTCAATTGTACATAGGATACTAGGCAGTCAATAACTTTTTTTTATGAACCCACGGTCAGTCACTTGTCATTGGATTCAAGCTATTAAAATTAGACTTGTTTTGTTTATTCTTTAAAAAGAAGTTATTTTCTTGAGCAATTATTATATGTTAAATACTAAATAATCTCATTATGACACAGTTATCTCATCAGCTCGGAACATACATGAGTAAATGACTTCAGTGTTTCTCTTCAGGTATTAGACCCCTTTAGAGCCATGGTTTCTGGTACCCCTCTTGAAGATGCCCGCCACCTGCACAACGTTATAGTAAAATGAGACAAGAAGCAGAGACGCAGGTAATAAGACTGCTAATTATTATGTTAATGGAAATAATGTTATTTAATATTCTGCTTATTGCAGTGTCTTTCAATGAGTGTTTTAAATGTCCAAGATAGACTTGTTTACTGGTTGCAGGTCTGAATGTCCAGGATCTGTGAAGGGTTTTCAAAGAAGAGATCAAAGACCTGAACTTTAGAGAGAACCATTGTTTTCCAATTTTGGTTTTGTAGTGAGTTTGCTGGATTTATCACAAGAATCAGTTATATCTGCATTTAGATTTTTAGTAAAACCTTTTTATTTCCTTGTCTCTTTTTATCTGTTTTGCTATGCAGTGATGGATTTTGATAGGTTTAAAACAGGCTACATTCAGATCTGGATTCCTACTTGCTATGCAGTGATGGATTTTGATAGGTTTTATATCCTGAAGTGGGAGTTTTATTTTTCCTCTACATAGATGCAATACTCATTTGCAGCGCCAGTACAAATTCGAGAGATTACCCGGTAATTTGACACAAAATCGAAAAAACCCTTTGCCCACATTAAACCCTAACCAACAAATTCGGTAGATTACCTGCTACTTCGACACAAAATCGAACAAGAACGGGTCGGATGTTACTTTGGAGAAGATGAAAACCAGCACCTTGGCTCTATATTCTTTGGAGAAAACGAAGACTAGCACCGGCGACCAAGACCAGCAAATTTGGAGAAGTCGAAGACCGGCACCGGCGACCGAGACCAGCAAATTTGGAGAAGACGAAGACCAGCACCGGCGACCGAGACCAGCACCTTGGAGAAGACGAAGACCTTCGAGCTGGTTAGGGTTTTTAGGGGTGACAATGGTGAGACTTGAGGAGCGTTCCTCTTTTTTCTTCTAGAAGTGAGATGCCAGAATCGGGATTTTTAAGTACTGTTTTTAATTGTGTTTTTTTTTTAATTTTTTCTTTTCATCACCAAACCATTTAAAAAATGTTCTTTAGCTACGGAGAGGCAATGGCACCGTGGCAAATTTTACAAATCCGGCTTCTTTTGCCACGGTAGAGCCTTGCCGTTGCTACCATCCGTAGCAATTTTTATTTTTTTTTGGGTTTAGCTACGGCAAAGCACCCCGAAGCTACTGTTTTGATTTTTTTTCCTCATGCAACGCCTACCGTAGCTAATTTCGTAGCTAAAGGGTACCAATTGCGACGCCCCACGTCTGTCGAAGCTACCAAGTGTAGCAAATTTCATTTTTTTTTTGTAGTGTGCCCAGATCCGTCGCTCCTTGCTCGTCGCTCTCCTCGCTCCCCGCTCCTCTCGCTCGCAGGACACCGTTGCTGTCCAGATCCGAGCCTGGATCCGTCCCTCTACAGCTTGTGCGCACCCAGCCGCCCCACGCTGTCGAAGAGCCCGCCGCCTGCTTCCCTTCTAAAACAAATTGTCCTTACCCGATTTTAGCCGCAGTCGCGGCATATGCAGCGGTCGCAACACATTAATCTGCAGCGACCGCGGCTCTATGCAGCGGCCGCGACATCCGTGGACTCGCGACCCTCGTCCTTGGTACGCTGCCCCTCGATGGTCCCCGGTGCCTGGCTTCAACCCTCATTGGATACACTCCGGCTCTCATGCCCTGCGACATGCCGCTCCTCAGGCCTATCTAACATCGTCAGATCACGCCTATATTCCGCTTGATCCTGATAGGCATCACGCCTTCTCCTCTATGCAGCCGACATCTCCCGACTCGTCTTGGTACATGGACACTGGTGCCACCTACCACATGACGAACACCTCAGGTAACCTCTCATCTATTTCCTTTAAAGGCCATGCACACTCTATTATTGCCGGCAATTGTGGTCGTCTTGCTACTTCGGGGATTGGCCGCGCCAAATTACAGACCCCAACCCACCTACTACACCTTAACAATGTCCTCATTGCCCCAAAGATTGTCAAAAACCTTATCTTTGTCCGTCGGTTCACTACTGACAATAACGTTTCCCTTGCGTTTGATCCCTTTGGTTTCTTTGCGAACGATCTTACTACGGGGGTTACTCGCATGAGATGTAACAGCACCAAGGAGCTCTACCCTGTCACGCCACCTCCTGCGTCCAGTCAGTCGTGCCCGGTCGCCCTCTCGGCATCGTCGTCCAACCTATGGCATGCACGCATGGGTCATCCCAATGCTGCCGTTCTAGATGTCCTCCATTCTCAGAGTCTTGTCACCTGTACTAAAGACCTACGCTCCAGTTTATGCTCTTCCTGTCAGTTAGGGAAACATGCAAGACTGTCGTTCCAACAGTCTTTGAACTCCACCCTTGCTCCCTTTGACATAATTCATAGTGACATTTGGACCTCTCATGTGCCTAGCAAGGAGGGCCACAAATACTATCTCTTGTTTCTTGATGATTACACTCATTTCTTATGGGTCTTCCCGTTGCATTTCAAGTCCCAAGTGTTTCATGTCTTTGCCAAATTCCATGCCTACATCAAAACACAGTTTTACACATCCATCAAATGTTTCCAATGTGACAATGGTCGTGAATTTGACAACAAAGACTTTCACTCTTTCTTTGCCACAAATGGGATCTCATATCGCTTGTCTTGCCCCTATACTTCTCAACAGAATGGCAAGGCTGAATGAATCATCAGAACCATTACCAACATGATGCACTCTCTCCTCTTCCACGCATCCATTCCCCTTTCCTATTGGTCTCACGCCTTATCAACCACATGTTATCTCCTCAACATTCTACCTTTTACTACCCTACACCATCGCTCACCAACTCAGACACTTTATTGCACCTTGCCTAGGTATGATCACCTTCATACTTTTGGGTGTTTGTGCTTCCCAAACCAGTCCTCCACCGCACCTCTGAAGCTTCACCCGCGCTCCACTCCATGTGTCTTCCTAGTCTATCCGTCTGATCATCGCGGTTACCTTTGCCTCGATGTTCAGACCCATAGGCTTATTGTATCCCGTCATGTCACTTTTGATGAGTCTCGCTTTCCCTTTTTTTTCTCCTCCTCTCCCCTCTTCCACATCTCCTATGTCTCAGTCTGAGTCAGAGTCTTCCTTCCCTCACTTTCTCCTTCCCCAAAGCTCTCCCGGTGCTCCTGCCTCTCCCACTACACCACCCCACCGCCACCCCCTCCTCCTACCACTAGACCGCACACCCGCAGCATCTCCGGTGTCTTCCGACCTCGTTAGATCGTCTCCATGAACACCACACATCACCCCGCAGCCCCTTACCCTACATCCTCCCAGTTTCAGACCCCGCCAAGCCTGACGCCGCGGCCGCAACATGATGTTGCGGCCGCTGCCCATCAATTACCCACACCTTCTCCCCACCCACGACACTAGCAGCGGCCGGAGTACCATTCTGCGGCCGCCGCACATCAACAGGCCACGAGCATGCCGCGCCTGCAGCACCCCACCACAGCTTCTCCTGCCGTCCTCACCGAATCCCAATCCCACCTACCTCAAACCCGACCTCCCTTTCCCCCATCCCCGCCTCCCACAAAACAACCCTCCTCGACCCGAACTGACAGGCAGCTATGCTCGACGAATACAGGGCCCTTACGAGGAATGGTACTTGGGTTCTGGTTCCTCGCCCTCCTAAGGCGAATGTCATTCGCTGCATGTGGCTCTTCCGCCACAAGTTCCGCTCCGATGGGTCATTGGAGCGCTACACAGCTCGTCTTGTGGTCAACGGTTGATCTCAGCAGGCACGTATTGATTGTGATGAGACATTCAGCCCCGTGGTCAAGCCTACCACTATCCGAGTGGTGTTGAGCTTAGCTTTGTCGTGACATTGGACTATTCATCAGCTGGATGTCAAGTACGCCTTTCTGCATGGCCACCTGAATGAGACAGTTTACATGTTTCAGCCGCCAGTGCTCGCTGATCCTGATCGCCCCAAGCACGTCTGTCTCCTGAAGCGCTCCCCATATGGTCGAAAACAGGTCCCGCGAGCTTGGTTCCAGCACTTTGCTTCTCATCTGATTCGCTTGGGCTTTGTTGGCAGCCGCTCAGATACGTCTCTGTTTATATATCGCAGGGGCACAAACATGGCCTTTTTGTTACTATATGTCGACGACATCATCCTCACCGCCTCTTCTGATGCTCTTCGGACGTCTATTATTGCCCAATTGAGCGCCGAGTTCGCCATGTCAGATCTGGGTCCGTTGTCTTACTTCTTGGGAGTTGTCGTGCAGCGTCATGCGTCTGGGTTGTTTCTCTCTCGGAGTAAGTATGCTGCCGAAATTGTTGCTCGGGCCAAGATGAGCAACTGCAAGCCGGTTGCCACTCCAGTGGATACCTCCAACAAGCTCAGTGCTCACTCTGGTCCCCTGTTTGATGATCCGACGCTCTATCGGAGTCTCGCAGGTGCGTTGCAGTATCTTACGTTTACTCGTCCAGACATCAGTTACGCCATTCAACATATTTGCCTGTTTATGCATGCGCCCAGGGACCCGCACTTCCAGGCCTTGAAGCGGATCATCCGGTACATTAGCGGAACCCTCGAGCTGGGCACCACAATCACCCCTTCCTCTCGGCTTGACCTCGTCGCTTACACTGATGCGGATTGGGGTGGTTGTCCTGACACACATCGCTCCACGTCTGGCTACTGTGTCTTCCTCAATGACACCCTTGTGTCGTGGTCCGCAAAGCGACAGTCTGTGGTGTCTCGCTCTAGTGTCGAGGCAGAGTACAGGGGTGTCGCCAACGTTGTCTCCGAGTGCTCTTGGCTGCGCAATCTCCTTCTTAAGCTCCGCTGCCCTCTTCAGAAGGCCACCCTGGTCTACACCAACAACGTCTCCGCCGTCTATCTAGCCAGCAACCCAGTCCAGCATCAGCGAACGAAGCACATTGAGCTCGATCTACACTTCGGTCGGGACAAGGTTGCTCTTGGACATGTTCGTGTTCTTCATGTCCCGTCCTCCTATCAGTACGCTGATATCTTCACCAAGGGTTTACCTCGGCAGTTGTTCCTAGATTTTCGGTCCAGTCTCATAGTACGGGACCCTCCACTTTCGACTGCGGGGGTTTGATAGATTACATTGGTCTTATATTGTATAGTGGGCCCAAAGGCTCAATACCTTTGTAACCTATGTGTATATATATATCATTGTCTAATGAATGAAACCCTTGAGGAGGACTTTACATCAATTCTATCATTCTACACTAGGGTTTGGAACCAGATTGATTTTCACGGTGAAAATAATAGAGGTATAATTGAGAATCTGGTTTGAAAAATTGGAAATTTTTTAATTTTTACGGTTAATTGTTTTGAAATAATGGGATATTTCAATCCGGTTAATTGATTTGCTTTTTTTCCCTCCAATTCAAAGCAATTTCAATTAATTGCTTCAATCCAATTACGATATTGAAATTTTGGTAATTGTAAAACATGATTTTTCAAATAAAATTTTATAAATATATAGAAATAGACGTTAGGGATATAAATATAATTTTTTTAAGATTAAATAAATATTAAATATTTTTTTGATGTAGGGAGAGAAGTAGGATATATTGAGGAGGAGATCTACCATAGGAGTTAGAGTCCTGCTTTACCGCTGACCTGCGATGCTTTATTTTGGTGGTGCTTGACTTCGTTCTTCGTCGGCGTCCTTAATGTTTTGGTTTAGTTCTGTTTAGTTTCGTTCGTTTCAGAGCGCATGTTATGTGTTGAATGTGCCTTTTGTTTGTAATTTCGGTTTTATTGTATGTTTGACGGTCTATCCGTCTGCCGTCTTTTCGATCTCTCTAATTTCAGATACACCCGATGGGTATCTGAACTCGAATTATTACTTAACAGAAAGAAAAAAAAAAGTAGGAGATCTTGACTGATTATATGATTGATGAAAAAACTGCAAATGCTGAGAAGTGGCCCCCGATCTTGATATATGATAGGAGTGGGCCTCCTAGGAGAATCAAAGAAGATGGGAGCCCATACATACAAATGGGTTACCCAGATAGACATTATCCTCGGTTAGTTTTATGTTGCAGGTTTTGTATTGTTACACATTATTACTCGTAGGAAAAAGGCGCGCACCCACCACTCCCAATCAGTGACCTCTCTGTCTACGCTATGAAGCCTGAAGAGGCCCTATCATGCTTGAATTGGCCATGTTCTCTCAAATCTAAAATAGACCGCCCATCACTCATCATGATTGATGAGGCAAAAGATATGAAAATTACCCCTACAAACTTAAGCAAAATTAATACATATATATATATGTATAGGTATATGGTGAAACTCTTGCAGTACTAGGCAAAAATGGAAGAGGAGGAAGGAACTGAAGAGATGCGTGCGAAGCCGGGAAGCGCCACTCCCGGGGATCATTTGAGATGGTGGGTAGATGGCACTGCCGTGGGGTTGGAAGCGGCAGCTCCTCCAGCGCCCCAACATGAATCCATCGAAACCGAAACCGATGAAGACGAGGAGAAAGAAGAGTTGGGAAGCACTGGCTCCGGGTGTCTCAAGAGGCGTCTTCTCCATAAGCGCAAAAGGCTTGATTCCTTGGACGTCGAAGCCATGAAGATTGGCTCCTCCTCCCAATCATCCCACCATTCCAAGGTAATTCCTTTTCTGATCACTTATAATGTCATTCAATTCAATTCATATTGGATTAAGCTTGCTTAATTTTTACTAAAATTTATTTATTGTTTAATGAATCGATGGATGGATCAGGAAAGCTCAACTTGGCAAACTGCTGCCCTGGCATTCCAAACACTGGGTGTGGTGTACGGAGACATGGGCACAAGCCCTTTGTATGTGTTCACTGATGTCTTCAGCAAGGTTCCGATTCAGTCGGAAGTCGACGTGTTGGGGGCATTGTCTCTTGTCATCTACACAATAGCTCTTATACCTTTAGTAAAATATGTTTTCATAGTACTCAAAGCTAATGACAACGGCGAAGGTAAGTAGTAGAGTTACTCTTGATGGATCGGATCCATATTTAGTTAATTAGATGTGACTAGCTAGAGGTTGTTCTTTGTCGATCAGGAGGCACATTCGCACTCTATTCGTTGATAAGCAGGTACGCCGATGTGAATAGGCTTCCAAATCGGCAACCAGCAGATGAGCATATATCAAGTTTTCGGCTCCTCCTCCCAACGCCTGAGCTTCAAAGGGCCTTGCGGATAAAACAGACTTTGGAGACAAATTCCTCCGCGAAAACTCTGTTATTACTCTTGGTTCTCATAGGAACTTCTTTGATTATTGGGGATGGCATCCTCACGCCCGCAATGTCAGGTATCATAATCCTATTGGTATTGTTTTTGAGTTTTGAGAGTCATCCATCAGTTCTCAAGCTTGAAACAAATGACCGTATGTGCTGTGCAGTTATGTCAGCTGTTAGTGGATTGCAAGGCCAAATAAAGGGATTCCATGAAAGTGAGTAACCACCTACAGATTACTAGATTAGCATTAGCTGCATATATGATAATGAAGCCTGCTGTGATGTTCAGATTCGGTGGTGGCGGTCTCAATCCTGATACTCGTGGGGCTGTTCAGCATACAAAGGTTTGGGACTAGTAAAGTCGGCTTCAGCTTCGCTCCTGCACTTGCTCTGTGGTTCGTCTGTCTAGGTTCCATCGGAATCTACAATCTATCAACGTACGGTATCCATGTCTTAAGAGCTGTTAACCCGATTTACATCTTTATGTTCTTTAAGAAGAACAGCAGAAACGCTTGGTCAGCCCTTGGGGGATGCGTCTTGTGCATCACAGGTACTACTACGACTACTACTACTACTACTATAGTTTCCTAGCTCGGGCAGCTATAATTAAATCTATACCAAAGTTTTTTCTTAGCTTTATCTATCTCTATGACTCTATCTTAATTTGGTGATATCTTCCTGCAGGAGCGGAAGCAATGTTTGCAGATCTAGGCCATTTTTCTGTACCGTCGATACAGGTGAATGTTATAAATAGCAGTACGTTAGCGCGCATTAGCATAACACCAGCACGTTCATTTTGCCAACTTTTTAGTTTTCATATATATATATGTCATGGCATGGATACAGATAGCCTTCACGTGCATCGTGTTCCCGTGTCTTCTCCTGGCTTACATGGGTCAAGCGGCTTATCTAGTGAAGTTTCCTCACAAAGCGGAGAGAGTTTTCTACGATTCTCTTCCAGGTAACCGCAAACAAATGCAATCCATGATATGATATGATATGATCTCTGATAGATAACCCTTTCAACCTACTTTTCGAGGAACGTACAGAAGGGTCTTTCTGGCCAGTTTTTGCAATTGCAACCGTTGCTGCAGTGATTGCCAGCCAAGCCATGATATCGGCTACTTTTTCCTGCATCAAACAAGCCATGGCCCTCGGTAGCTTCCCAAGGCTCAAGATAGTCCACACGTCGAGGAACCTAATGGGTCAGATCTACATCCCTGTCATTAACTGGTTTCTAATGATCATGTGTGTTGTAGTCGTCGCTACCTTCAGGAACACTACAGACATAGCCAATGCATACGGTACGGTCATCGAAATTCTACCATATATATATGAACATTAATTTCAAACATTAATATCGGTTTTCGGATGGTGCAGGCATAGCTGAGGTTGGAGTTATGTTGGTCAGCACTACACTGGTGACCCTTGTAATGCTCTTGATCTGGCAGACCAGCCTGGTCTATGCCATGTGTTTCGCCCTCGTCTTTGGTGCAATAGAGCTCATCTACTTGTCTTCCGTCTTATCTAAGATAAAACAAGGCGGTTGGCTTCCACTTGCATTCGCTACTTGCTTCCTCGCCGTGATGTATGTGTGGAACTATGGCAGCGTCTTGAAGTACACAAGCGAGGTTAGAGATAAGATCTCCATGGATTTGATGCTTCAGCTTGGCCCTCATCTCGGAACCGTAAGAATCCCAGGAATCGGGCTTCTCTATAACGAGCTGGTAAACGGTATTCCTTCAATCTTAGGCCAGTTTCTTCTGTCCCTCCCGGCCATCCACTCAACTATCGTGTTCGTATGCATCAAGTATGTGCCTGTGCCGGTTGTCCCCCAAGAGGAAAGGTTCCTCTTCAGAAGGGTTTGTCCTAAAGACTACCATATGTTCCGTTGCGTTGCTCGTTATGGCTACAAAGATGTTCGGAAAGAAGACCACGGTGCCTTTGAACAACTACTAGCCGAAAGCCTTGAAAAGTTCATCAGAAAGGAGGCGTTGGATCTTGCATTGGAAGGCAACAAAAAGGAGCTAAACATGAAGAGGCTCCCAGTGAGGACAAAGGACAACGAATTAGCTCGTATCTTGGACGATTCAAGATACGAGCAAGCAGCCGTGGGTTCAACATCGAAGGAATACAACAACATTTTGTTGGCTGAGGGTGATCAACACTTGGAGTACGAGATCTCTGCTCTTAGGGCCGCGGTGCAGTCTGGGTTCACGTACTTGCTGGCGGATGGAGACGTGAGGGCGAAAAAGGAATCATGGTTCTTGAAGAAGCTGGTGGTGAACTACTTGTATGCATTTCTTAGGAGGAATTGTAGGGCAGGGGCTGCTGTGATGAGGGTTCCTCATATGAACATCATAGAGGTTGGAATGACATACATGGTTTAGTGATTATTAGTGTTATCAGTTGTGGTTGTTGTTAGGGAGAGACCCTAATAAAAAAAACCATAACCTTGTTGGGATACCGATTACGATTAGTTATAAATTATTATATTTTTTTATGTTTGTAATATGGGCCGAGCCCAGCCCAATTGGTATGAACTATATATAGGATAGGCCTAATCTGAATTATGGAGTTGTTCAGTTTTCATCAAATTGATTTCTATATTGCTTTCCCTCCGTTCTTCTGGTTCATCTTCTTTGTAGCAGTTTGTGCATTTGCTCACCTCGCTAGATTGATTTCTTTCCCACAAAATCAACATGGTATCAGAGCAGGCAACGTCGATCTAGCGTTGTTTGTGCGTTTAGTTGTGTTGGATTGACAGATCTGTGTTTTTTAAACCTCGATCTGTTGAGTTTTTTTTCACAACAATGGCAAACGAACGGGTGAGAATTGAGCCTTCTGATCCTTTGTATTCATCCTAGTGATCACCCAGGTATGATCCTAGTTACGTCGGCCTTCGAGGGACGGAATTACAGTGAATGGAAGCGATCGATGAAGATCGCAGTCTCTGCGAAGAATAAATCCAGTTTCATCTCTGGATCTCTGGTCAGACCGCACACGGATGGATGGAGACAGAGAACTTGGGATCGAGCGAATGACATGGTGGTATCTTGGATCATCAACTGTCTCAGTGTCGAGATTCGGAGGAGTGTCATTTACACTGACACGGCTCAGAGCATGTGGAATGAGCTTGGATCGCGGTTCGGTAAGGTAGGAGGAACTCAGCTTTATGCAATTCAAAAGGAAATCAGCAAGCTAGAGCAAGGTACTAAGTCTTTTGCTGCATATTTTACTGAGATGAAACGTTTATGGGACGAATTGGATGATTTTCGTCAATTTCCTAACTGCACTTGTGGAGCGATTGGAGAATTGCTCAAGCGAGAGCAGGATCAACGTATTGTGCAGTTGCTTATGGGACTGAATGAGAATTTTACAGCAGGCAGAGGTACGATTTTAATGATGCAACCGTTACCTGATATTAATCTTGTGTATTCTATGCTGTCGGAGGAAGAAAGACAAAGAGAATCAAAGCCGACTTCTAGCAGTTTCGCTATTGAAGGTGCTTCTATGCTGGTTAAAACTCAATCCTCGCATCAAAGTGTTGTGCAGTCAAATGCTAAAGGCACAAACTCTGATAGAAAGCCTTTATTTTGCACAAATTGTCGCAAAACTAACCACAATGTGGAGAGATGTTTTTATTTGATTGGCTTTCCATCAGGCTATACCAACAGAGGGAAATCAAAGAAACCAGTAGAAGCCAGCAAAATTGCAGCGACAGTTTCTGGTTCATCCGACACCAACATAGCCTTCTCAGCTGATCAGATAGCACAGCTATTGAGTCTCATGAAAGCGGCAAGTATGGTGACTCCTGGTAAAGAACCAACTGCTGATGACTTCGTTGGTTTCTCATGTACCTCGCTTTCACAACAGATCTTTGACAGTACTGTTTGGATAATCGATAGTGGAGCCAGTGGGCATATGTGTTGTGACAGATCCTTATATAGGTCTAGTTACACCTTGTCGAAACCTTTCATTATATCTCTACCTACCGGTGAGCGCACTTTCGTGACAACTGCAGGGACAATTGAGATTATGAAAGGCTTGACTCTGCACAACGTTTTGTTTGTGAAAGACTTCAAGTGCAATTTATTATCAGTAGGGAGACTTATTCATGAGTTGGGATGCTCAGTGTTATTTTCTCCCATGGGATGCTTCTTGCAGGTGCCTACTATGAAGATGCCAATGAGGATTGGTGATTTGGTTAAGGACTTATTTTTGCTGAAATCTACTGAGCACAGTCGATAAAAGGGAGAGATGGTGCGCTCCTCGTCTAATGTTGCTGCAGTAGTTGATGTACAAGTGTGGCATAGGAGGTTAGGCCACCTTCCTTTTTACAGGTTGCAGACTTTGCCTTTTGTGGAACCTGATATAGCTAAGAAAGCTGGTTATCAGCCTTGTGATATTTGTGCTAAAGCAAGACATGCTAGAGCACCTTTTCCTTTGAGTGGTATTAAAACTTCTACTTGTTTTGAATTGTTGCACATGGATTTATGGGAACCATACCACACTCCTACACATGATGGTTTTCGGTTCTTCTTGACAATTGTTGATGATTTTACAAGGACTACTTGGGTCCATTTGCTCTCTATGAAAGGCAATGCCTTTATTGCTATTCAACATTTCATTGCTTTTGTTGAAACACAATTCAACAAGAAAGTGAGGGGCATTAGAACTGATAATGCTATGGAGTTAGGATCAAGTAAAGAGGCTACAGAGTTTCTCTTGAGTAAAGGGATTCTTCATCAGACGTCTTGTGTTGCTACTCCCCAACAGAATGGGGTAGTCGAGAGAAAACATCGTCATTTGTTGGAAGTGGCTAGAGCTTTGATGTTTGAGTCCAAGTTACCTCTCAAGTTTTGGGGAGAAAGCGTTTTGACCGCCGCCTATCTGATCAATCGTTTTCCTAGCAAACTATTACAGTTCAAGTCACCTTATGAGCGTTTATATGGTAAAGCTCCTGAATATCAGCATCTTCGATGCTTCAGTTGCCTTTGTTTTGCATCTACCCTGTAACATGGGAGAGATAAGTTGGCAGCGAGGGCTATTTCATGTGTGTTCCTAGGGTATCCGACCGGGAAGAAAGCATACAAACTCTTTGATTTGGACTCCAGGACTATTGTTTATTCACGGGACGTTGTATTTCATGAAGGGGTATTTCCTTTCATACAGAGCTCTCTATTCAATTCAGTTTCATCCCCTTCCTTTTCCTATCCTCAGCCCTTGCCTGTTTCAGTTGTTGATGACCCCTCTGAAGTGCCTTTGAGCACATCTACAACTTCTGTTTTACGTCGGTCAGGGAGAGATACACACCCTCCTGCGTTTCTCAGAGATTATGTTTGCAATGCCACTTGCTCTTCTGAAATTTTTTGCTACCATACCTTGACATCCACCATTTCATTTCCAAGTGGTGTTGCACCCTCCGATGCTCTTCCTGATCAAGAGCATGTTACTTATCATGAGGCTTCTCAGTTTATGGTATGGCAACAGGCCATGACAGCCGAGTTTGAAGCTTTGGATTTGAATCGAACTTGGGAGATGGTTGAATTGCCCAAAAAGAAGCGTGTTATTGGTTTTCGGTGGGTTTACAAGGTGAAGAGAAAGGCCGATGGAAGTGTTGCTCGCTATAAAGCACGATTAGTGGTGAAAGGATTTACACAAAAGGAAGGCGTCGATTACAATGAAACATTCTCTCCGGTGGTTAAAATGGCAATTGTTCGATCACTAGTTTCTGTTGCTTTACAACGCAAGTGGAAATTGCTTCAATTGGACATTAATAACACATTTCTTCACGGGGATCTCGATGAAGAGGTGTTTATGAAGCCGCCTCCTGGGTTGCAAGTACCTAGTCCACAACATGTGTGCAAATTGCAAAAATCCTTGTACGGATTGAAACAAGCAAGTCGCCAATGGTATGCTAAGCTCTCTGCAGCTTTGAAAGGGCGTGGTTATCATCAGTCTATGAATGACTACTCGTTATTCTATAAGAAATCTTCGGGTTATTCAGTGTACTTGGCTATTTATGTCGACGACTTGCTTCTAACCGGAGATGATTTGTCAGAAATTGCAGCTCTGAAAGAATATTTGGATGGGGTTTTCCGCATCAAGGATCTTGGTGAATTACGGTACTTTCTGGGGATTGAATTTCTTCCTACTTCTGGTGGCCTTATACTAAGCCATCGCAAGTTTATTAAAGAGATCTTCAATGACTTCTCTGTTGCAGGGGGTTCTGTTGCCACACCCCTTGACCCTCATGTTCGGTTGTTTCCTGATCAAGGAGATCATTTGATTGATCCTTCGCATTATCGTCGTTTGGTGGGGAAGCTTAATTTTTTGGTCAACACTCGTCCTGATATTGCCTTCTCTGTCCAAC
Organism: Persicaria tinctoria; assembly: GCA_037127255.1. NCBI lineage: Eukaryota > Viridiplantae > Streptophyta > Magnoliopsida > Caryophyllales > Polygonaceae > Persicaria > Persicaria tinctoria. The sequence goes on along the minus strand of JBANSL010000003.1, from coordinate 25,518,109 downwards.
ACTTGAGTCAATTTATGCAATCACCCCGTGTCCCTCATATGGATGCTGCACTCCATGTGTTACGATATCTTCGCGGTACGATTTCCAAAGGGTTATTGTTACAAACCTCTTCCAATCTGAAACTTGTTGCATACTGTGATGCTGATTGGGCAAGCTATCCAATTTCGCGTCGTTCTGTTAGTGGATTTGTGGTTTTATTTGGGGGCAATTTGGTGTCGTGGAAGTCGAAGAAACAACAGAATGTTGCTCTTTCATCGGCTGAAGCTGAGTATAGGTCGATGCGACATGTGTGTTCCGAGCTCGATTGGTTCAGTAGACTTCTTGCCGAGTTGGATGTCGACGGAATAACCCCGATTCCCCTCAAGAGTGATAATCAGGCAGCGATATATATTTCCTGTAACCCGGGGTTCCATGAACGCACGAAACACATTGAACTGGACTGCCATTTCGTCCGGGAGAAGCTTCTCGATGGTTTGATTTCTCTCTCGTTCAGTCCCACATCTTCCCAACTGGTTTCTATACCCGTTCCATCTTGAAGGGGGGTGTTGGGATACCGATTACGATTAGTTATAAATTATTATATTTTATTATGTTTGTAATATGGGCCGAGCCCAGCCCAATTGGTATAAACTATATATAGGATAGGCCTAATATGAATTATGCACTTGTTCAGTTTCCATCAAATTGATTTCTATATTGCTTTCCCTCCATTCTTCTGGTTCATCTTCTTTGTAGCAGTTTGTGCATTTGCTCACCTCGCTAGATTGATTTCTTTCCCACAAAATCAACACTGGAGTTCTTCTTCTTATGGCGAGTTCTCCTCCATCTAATAAAACTGCAGCTAATCTATTTTGGGCTGGAGCTGTAGCCCAATGCACGGGAATACAACAACAACAACAACATATATTTAGTTTACTAGAGTTTTGAAATCTTGTAATACAAATTTCATGTATAATAATATTTTGTATTATATTATTGATTTTTCAATATATTAATTAATTTATTTTTATTACTAGTTTGTTAGTGAAATTTTTTTTATACAAACATTATATAACACAAACATATTTATATTTATCAAATGTATAGTTTTTTTGGCTTTCCATTCATATTTATATTTATATCCCAAATATTATACAATTAAACTTTTTTCTTGTTTCTGTTTATTCTTATAATTTAAGATATTAAAAAATATGATGTTTATGGAAATTTATATGGTGTTAAGTGAAATGGGGAAAATAAGTTCAACAGGTTCATACTCAATTTCGTCTTTCAACACAGGAAAAATAAGCTCAATAGTTGTATGCTTATTGGCCTGAAAAACGAGAAGATCATGGAGCATTGTAACAAATTTTTTTATTATAAATTATATAATTTTTTATCATCATTAAAAAATATATGTGAATATGTGAATAGTAAATTATAAATAAAAGTACCAATCACAAGTTGGTGTAGTGGTTATGGGGCTACATCCCATGCCTCGAGGTTCAAAGTTCGAATCCCCGTGGAAATATGGAGACGCTTGTGAGTGGGAGGGTCAACCTCTTAAATGGGCCTACAGTAACCCGATCCAGATGTAGAGTGGGCTAAGCCCACTTGAACTGGAAAGGATAAAAAAAAATTACAAATAAAAGCAAAGTCGTGAATACCAACCTTGAAGCCGGTAGATCTGTTTATCTGGACAAGATTAGAATCGAATTAGGTCTTAAGACTAACTCGTGAATACTTCATCTGCTGCCTTATCATTGAGCATGTTTTCTTGTTCCCATGTTCAATTTACTTAATGTCACATTGTTTATGGGAGCATGGGAGCATGGTTGCATATTGTTTATGGGAGCATGGTTGCATGTCCCTATAAGCCTAAGGCGGTTACAAAGACATAAAAATATGCGTAATTGTTGGCGCTGCAATATTAGGCCATGTTGGTTCCTTTGAAGATAATTACATACTTACTGTGTTTATTTTTTACCCTCAATTCTTGCATGATTGCCACGTTTTGTTAACCATTCCATCTGTTGAAATTTTGGCTAATCTTATCCTGATGTTTTACCTCTTTTCATATTGCTATTTTCTTTATGATCTGGGATTTTAATCTTTCAGGTGATCTCAAGGGGTTATTACTTGTTGCTAATTGCTATTTTTGTCAAAAAACGAAGGGAGATTGGCCACAACTCAATCCAGATCTCACACACACTCAAACTCCAATCTGTCTGTCGACAGTTTCTCAAAACTAGGAGAGGAAGCCAGAAAAACTTGAATTGAACTTCTTAACTTCCATTGATTGAAAATGTCGAACATAACACACTTACAAGAGCAATAACCGTTCATAACTACACCTCACTACTTCCACTACTTCAGAACTTACAAAATAAACTGACACTTAACTCTAACTGCTACTCGACACTCCTTGACATCGAATACAGCTAGACTTTTTACTCGACATCGACAACGATGACACAGGATCCAACTGACAGCTAACTAACTTGTTGCTTGCTTGAGAGGTTTGGATCACATTTGCTTGACTTCAACATCACCCCTTGATTCAAAACCTCTCATTCCAATCTTCTCCATGAAGAATTGGTGCTTTGCCACACTTAGATCCTTGGTAAACAAATCTGCACTTTGATCATTCATGCCACAGAATTTCATTTCAACTTCTCCTCTTGCTACCAGCTCTCTTATGAAGTGATGTTGAACATCAATATGCTTTGTACGAGCATGAAATGCAGGATTCTTGGCCATGGCTGTAGCAGACTTATTGTCACACCACACCTCAGTTGCCTTTCTTTGACTCCACCCCAAGTCCTTCATCAGTTTCTTCAACCACAAATCTTGCTTTGCTGCAGCTCCAACAACCACATACTCAGCTTCTGATGAATATAGTGCAACTGTTTCTTGCTTCTTAGAGCTCCAAGTCACTGCACATGAGCCAAAGCTAAACACCGAGCCAGAGGTACCTCTTCTATCATCTAAACACCCTGCCCAATCAATGTCAGTTTAACCATGAAGCTTGAACTCTTCAACCTTGCCATACCATATTCCTTGCTTTACATATCATGCTACATACTTCAAGATCCTCTTTGTTTCCCCGAATTGTTGCTTTGATGGGTTATGCATGAACCTTGATATCACACTCACACTGTATGCAATATCAGGTCTTGTGTGTGCAAGATAGTTCAACCCTCCTACCATACTTCTATACATTTTCTCATCCGCAAGCTCTGTTTCATCACTCATGTGCAGCTTCTCATGAGTATTCATAGGAGTGTAGGCAACATCACATCCCTCTAAATGGAATTTCTTCAGCAAATCCTTTGCATATTTTTCTTGGCACACAAATATGCCCTCACTCTCCTTATGCACTTCTAAGCCTAAGAAGTACTTCAAAGCATTGAGATCTGTCATCTCAAATTCTTCCATCATTGCTTTCTTGAATTCTCCTAACATCTTTAGAGATGAACTGAAATAAATGATATCATCTACATACAAGCACACAACTATGAATTCTTTCTTTCCTCTTCCCTTCACATAGAGAGTAGGCTCATTTTCACTTCTGTCAAAGCCTTCATTTGCAAAGAAAGAATCAATCTTGTTGTACCAGGCTCTAGGTGCTTGTTTCAAGCCATAGAGAGCCTTTCTCAGCCTGTATACTTTGTGCTCTTCACCTTCCTTCTCAAACACATGAGGTTGTTCAACATACACCTCTTTCTCTAGCTCACCATTCAAGAAAGCCGACTTCACATATAACTGATACACTTTTAAACCCCACTGTGCAGTAAGAGCCAACACTACTCTCACTATTTCTAATCTCACCACTGGTGAGAATGTTTCTTCAAAATCAATTCCTTCCTGCTGAGCATACCCCTTTGCAACTAGCATTTCCTTGTGCTTTTGTATGCTCCCATCAGTATTCACCTTAGTCCTGAATACCACTTCAAACCTATAACATTTTTTCCTTGAGGAAGTTCAACTAATCCCCATGTGTCATTTCTTTGGATGGCCTTCATTTCTTCTTCCATAGCAGACTGCCACTTGCTCTCAAACTTTGCATCTTCATAACTTTCTGGATCTGAAGCTAGCAAAGCAAACCCACAGTCTGCATACACATCAGCTAGAGACCTGAACTTCCTTGGAGGAGTTTCACTTGATGAACTAGATGGAGATGAACTGTGGCTGCTTGGTGAACTGACTGGTGACACTGGTGTTGATGGAGAGTTCACATTCTGATCTTGCTGATCATCATCTTCATCACCATTCACATTCTCTTCACTTTTATCACGAGCATTTCTCACTGAGATCCCTTTGTCAAGGATTGGATCTGTACTTCTGTTCTCCCAATCCCAAACTGCATTTTCATTGAAAGCTACATTCCTGCTCACAATTGTCTTCTTACTCAAAGGATTATACAGCTTGTAGGCCTTTGATTGAGCTGCATAACCAATGAAGATACATCTCTCAGCTTTATCATCTAACTTAGATCTCAAGTTCACCAGTGCATAAGTCACACAACCAAATACTCTTAGGTGACCCACAGATGGCTTCTTACCTCTCCAAACTTCAAATGGAGTCTTGTTCATGACTGCTTTTGTATGAGATATGTTGAATATATATATACTGCAGTAGCAACTGCTTCACACCAAAACTGGTTTGGCACACCTCTAGCCTTCAACATGCTTCTAGCCATCTCCACCACAGTTCTATTTTTTCTTTCTACCACTCCATTTTGCTCAGGAGTGTATGGTGCAATCAATTTCTCCTTATGCCATTCTCCTCACAGAAATTCATGAATTCATATGACATGAATTCACCTCCTCTATCAGTTCTCAAAGCCTTCATTCTCTTCCCTGACTGGTTCTCTGTCAGTGCTTTAAACTTCTTGAAGCATTGAAATGCCTCTGACTTGAACTTCAGAAACTACAACCAACTTGCTTGACTAAAGTCATCTGTGATGAGAAAGAAATATTTGCTTCCTCCTAGAGACTTAGTTTGCATTGGTCCACAGAGATCTGCATGCAACAGCTCTAAGCAATCACTTGCTCTCCATGCATCTCCAATTGTAAATGATCCTTTCATTTACTTTCCATACACACATCCTTCATAGAAATCCAGCTCACCTATCTTTGGTATGCCTTGGACCAAATCACCAAAATTCAGATGTCTCAAACTTTGCAAATTCAAATGACCATATCTCATATGTCATAACATTGTCTCTGCATCACCTTTTACTGTCATTGCTCTATTGACACCCTTTGCTAAATCCAAAGGAAACATCCTATTCTTGGTCATTCCCACATTCACAATCACTTCACCTGTTCTTTTCTCTCTAATTACACATGCATCTTCATCAAACAACAGAGAATAACCATCTCCTTGAAGTTGTCCCACACTGGGCAAATTATGAGCAAGTTTTGGAACATACGGAACATCATTTAAAAATTTCTCACCTCCTTGCACACCTTTGATCACAACTGTGCCACTTCCTTCAACTTGAAGCACCTTGTTGTCTTCAAGCTTCACATTGCTCTTCTTGGATTCATCTAAGTCTCTGAACATGCTCCTCGAACTTGACATATGATTTGAGCATCCACTATCCAAATACCATAAACTCCCTATTGTATTAGTGGTGGATGTCAAGGCCATGAACAGCTTGTCTTCTTGCTCGGACTTTTCTGTCAAATTTGCTCTTTTTTGTTCATTCTCTTGCTTCTCCCAACAGTAGGCTTCCTTGTGCCCATACTTCTTACAATAGTAACATTTTATGTTACTTCTATGAGATCTAGAGTCACTTCCTTGACCTCTGCTAGGCTCTTTCCATTGATCTCTTCCTTGCTCAGCACCATTACCTCTTCCTGAGCCATTTGATTGACCTCTGCCATATCCTCTACCACCTCTACCTCTGAAATTCCCTCTGTAGTTGCCTCTTCCTCTAAAACCACCTCTTGAACCACCCCTGCTTGATGAGCCTTATAATTTTCCCTTTTGATTCTCATCTTTCACTTGGAAGACCTTTTCTTCCTTCATATCACTAGTCCTGCACAATCTTTCTTCATGTGCTTGCAAGGAGCTTGTCAACTCCTCAAACCTGTACACAGACAAATCCTTGGACTCCTCTATGGCTGCAACTACATGGTCATACTTCTTGGTAAGGCTTCTCAACACTTTACTCACAACTGATTCATCATTTAAGGTCTCTCCATAGGTTCTCATGTGATTGACAATCCCATACACTCGAGACGGAAACACCTGAACTGTCTCCTTCTCCTGCATTGCTAGAGTTTCAAACTCTTTTCTAAGTGTCTGCAGCTTGACTTTAACCACTCTTCTGTCCCCTACATACTCCTGTTTTAACACCTCCCAGGCTTCATGAGCAGTTGTAGCAGCAACAATCCTTGGAAAAATCTCATCATCCAAGGCGCTTTGTATCATGAACAAAGCCTTTGAATCCTTCTACCATTTCTCTCTTAGTTGTTGATCTGGCTCTGGTGGTTCGGCATCTTCGAACCCTTGATCCACAAGATTCCAAATCTCTTGTGACTTAAACAATGTGGCCATTTTTAAACTCCAGAAATGGTAGTTTACTCCCTTGAATATTGGCAACTGAGGATTGCCAACATTGCTTCCTCCATTGTTCTGCATTTTGATGAACAATGATCACTCAATTTGTTTCCCTGTGTTTACTCTCGCGTCTCTCAATCCCAGAATTCAAACCCAGCAAGAGCAAAGCTCCTTGCTCTGATACCAATTGTCAGAAAACGAAGGGAGATTGGCCACAACTCAATCCAGATCTCACACACACTCAAACTCCAATATGTCTGTCGACAGTTTCTCAAAACTAGGAGAGGAAGCCAGAAAAACTTGAATTGAACTGCTTAACTTCCATTGATTGAAAATGTCGAACATAACACACTTACAAGAGCAATAACCGTTCATAACTACAACCCACTACTTCCACTACTTCAGCTAATTGAACCTTACAAAATCAACTGACACTTAACTCTAACTGCTACTCGACACTCCTCGACATCGACTACAGCTAGACTTTTTACTCGACATCGACAAAGATCACACAGGATCCAACTGACAGCTAACTAACTTGTTGCTTGCTTGAGAGGTTTGGATCACATTTGCTTGACTTCAACAATTTTCTTGCTACGTCATACATGTCTTCCTCTTTCCTATCTGCGGTTGTTCATGGGGGTCCAGAGGATATGGACTTGATTTCCTCTCCTACTGGATTTCCTATCCTCCTGGACTTGATTCCCTCTTTCCTATCTGCGGTTGTTCGATGTCTGTTGTTCATACTTGATGTTCGATTACTGCTGTTTTTATAATCAAGGGCTGCCAAATATGTTGGATTACAAATTGTGGAAATTGGCTTAACATCCATAGTAGTGGGTTAACACCCTGTTTCGGTTGTTTTAAAAATAATTTTATGCATAATTGGGTACAATGGTGGACAGATTTGCAAAATTTTAACTGCTGGGATATGTATATTTATTTCCTTCAAAAAATTTCCCATAAATTGGTTAATAGATTTACTCATATTGATTCTCAATTTGAATTAGTGTTAAATAAACTGGATATCATGACTATGAATATTTCTAATAATAAAATTCATGAAGCCGCAGAGTATATATACTCTGTAGTTTCAAACATGAAATTTTTGAAATTAAATTTTTTATTAGTAAAATCTGTAAAATAAGATTTACCAAAAGTAGGTATCCAGGTCTCTCTTATGTTGTTCAATTGCTCACAAAGCGGGTATGTTTTATATAAAAAAAAATTATGACGAACATCGCATACTGGAATATTAGAGGTGTGCGGAAGTCTAACCTTAGGCAAGATCTAGCCTATATTCAAAAAAGAAACAATTTAGATATTTTAGTTCTTGAAGAAACAAAGACCACTGAACCTCCGGCTCAATCCCTCTATAAGCATTCAGGGTTTAATAAGGCCCATTATATTGCGTCAAATGGTTCAAAGGGTGGTTTCTGGATCTTATTTAAAACTTCGAGATTTACAGAATCTATTCAACAAATATATGTATCTGATAAGTACATTATGTATATGGTTAAAATTGATAACTTTAAGTTCACTCTTACTTTTATTTATTCTCCTTCTAATCAAATAGATAAAAAATAGTTTTTGGAATGAGCTATTTATAGCTATTCACCAATAAGATTTTCCATGTTTTATTATGGGAGATTTCAATGAAATTGAGTCAGTTTCTGAGAAAATTGGGGGAGTAATTCCACAAACAAATAGATTTATACGTATTCATCAGATTATGGAAGAATTAGATGTCCATACGGTACCTTTTTCAGGAAGTCCTATTACTTGGAGGAAAAGTCAAAATCTGATTAACAATATCTATGAACGGTTAGATAGGGTTATGGTTCATATAGACATCTCAACTCAGTTTGCAAATTTAACGGTTCACAATCATCCGTTCACAACGTTTGATCATTCTCTAATTTCTATCTCAGTAGGATTGCCAAAAGTTACGGCTGGCTCGCCTTTCAAATTTGAGATGTCTTGGACTAATAATGATAATTATAATAGACTAGTTAAGTTAACTTGGCAGAATAAGCTTCAAGGGTCTTTATGTTTACACTTTTACAAAAACAAAAACTTCTTAAGAAAAATACAAAAATTTGGTGTAAGACCCACCCAAATAATAACTTTAAACATATAAAAGATATTGAAGATCAGCTCTTGCTACTTCAAATACATCAAATTATTGGGAACTCAACCTATGCTATGAATATTAAACGTAATAGACTGTTGGATAAACGTGAAGCGCTCATGGATTTTAATAATACCTTCTGGAAACAACGAGTCAAATCCAACTTTCTTAGATTTGGTGACAGAAATACCAAGTACTACCAATCAATTTCAAAAATTAGGAACTCTAAAAATATTAGTCGTAATTTTACAAATAAACATGGTTTAGTAATTGAGGACGAGAAGCAAATTAGAGATCAAATTACAAATGAATTGGCTGAAAGATTCATTTCAAATAATGCACCGACTAGTAGTAATCAATCTTTTCTAAATTTAATAGATCATACTATTACTGATTCTGAAAACTTTGCTTTAACTAAACCTTTCTCAGATAAAGATATTAAAGATACTCTATTTTCAATGACAGATGATAAGTCTCCAGATCCTGATGGTTTCCACCGGAGTTTTATAAAAAATATTGGAACATTGTCGGTAGTTTAGTTTGTAAATCTGTTAAATCCTTTTTTCATTCTGGTGTTCTTCTTAGAAACGTTCATTGTGCTTATTCCGAAAATTGATATACCTATTAACATTAATCATTATCGTTCGATTAGTCTGTGTAATACTATTTACATGGTTATTTCGATGATATTGGCTAATCGTTTGAAACCTATTTTACCTCGTATTATTAATCCATTTTAAGGAGCTTTTGTACAAGGAAGAAGTATTCAAGATAATATATTGATAGCTCATGAAGTTTTTCACTCGTTTCATAACAAAAAGGGGGGAAATTGGATGGATGGCATTAAAGCTTGATATGGAGAAAGCTTACGATAAGATCAGTTGGAATTTTATTCGTATTATTCTAGACAAATTGGTTTTGACTCTAAATGGATTAATTGGGTTATGACTTGTCTTACGAACACTAGTTTTTCAGTCTTAGTTAATAACTTGCCTGGCCACAAGTTTCAAACTTCTAGGGGTATTCGCCAAGGAGATATACCCTTGCACCATATATCTTTGTATATATTGGTAATGGAGTTATTAGGAAAAATGTTGCCACAAAAATCTTTGGAATATGACCCTTTGGTTGGAATCAAACTTACAAACAATAGTGATCCTATTTCTTTTCTCTCTTTTGCAGATGATACACTTATTTTTGGTCGTGTTAATGAGTTAAGTCTTCATACAATTAAAAAATATCTTTAGTACGTTTTCCAATATGTCTGGTCTTTCTATAAATTACAATAAAAGTTCGTTACAAGTTTCTAGAAATATTCCTTTCAGTAAAGCTCAGTCACTTGCTCAACAACTAAATATTCCCGTGACTAAAACAATGGAAAAATACCTTGGAATACCACTTATCAATGGTAGAGTTTGTAATGTTTTATTTGATGAGGCAATCTTAAACCTTAAAAAACAGTTGTCAAAGTGGAAACCTAATACTCTCTCTCAAGCTGGTAGACCGGTCCTGATTCAGGCAAACCTAAATTCTAAAACTAATTACCTTATGCAATCATTTCTTCTTCCAAAAGGAATCCTTCAAAAAATTGATTAGGTAAATAAAATTTTCATTTGGAATAAACTTCAATCTGATAATTATCATCCTTTAATTAGCTGGGATCATCTGTGTACTCCTAAAAAAGATGGGGGGGGGGGGGGGGGGGTTATGATTTAAAACAGCTGAGCAAATTAATATTGGTATGCAAATGAAGTTACTTTGGAGAATTATGGCAAATCCTTAGAATATTTGGTCAAAAAAGAATCTTTAATGGAAAGAGGAAGGCTAAAAACTTCCTGGCAAATTTGGACTTCTTCTTAACATTAGAGATCTTTTCTCTAAAGGTTTACTCTGGCTAGTTGGTAATAGGAAAACTATCAATGTGTGGTCTGACATTTGGGTAAATGCTCAATACCTTGATTGCTTTAGGAATGATCGTGACCCTAATTTAAAAGTCTGTGATTTATTTACAAGTAGGAATTCTTGGGATATTGATAAATTAAACTGTTTATTTCCCTCTCATATTGTTCATATGATTACAAATATCCACATTCCAATAACTGATATTCCTGATAAGATAATTTGGATTTATAGTAATAACGGGAACTTTTCTGTCAAATCCACAGCATCTCTATTCAATACAAGAAATACAAAAAAAGTCTCTGCAAACTGGATTTGGAAACTTGATATGGCTCCGAAATATTAAACAATTTATTTGGAAAATAATTTTAGATATCTTACCTGCTAATGTTCGTCTAAATATATATATAAATAGAGTTCCTTCGATTTGTTCTCTTTTTGTAATTCTGATATAGAAGATACAAATCACTTATTGTTTAATTGTCAGATTACCAGATCCCTCATTCAAAATCTGGGTGTTAAATTGAAAAAAATGTTTTGCTCTTCCAAGGTTAACAAGTGATGTTTCAGAAAATGTTCTAAATACTAGGGCTATTAATATAGATTTTATAGATTTGTGTCATTTATGACATTCAATTTGGGAATTGTGAAATAGAATTATTTTTCAAAACAACTCTGATAAGAGTATTATCAATGTGTTAACTTATACTATTGATAAGATTTCATGTTGGAGTAAATACCAAGGGAAAACCAAATTAACAAAATGTTTTAGGCCCCCGGATCAAATGAGTTGGAAACATCCCCCAAATAATGTCATCAAAATTAATGTAGATGCTTCGGTTAAATTTGATAGTCAACCTCAGGTTGGGTGTATTTTTAGGAATAATTATGGTCAGGTTATTCGGATACATAAATGCAATGTTAGAATGAGCTCTACTATACTAGCCGAAGCTTTTGCAGTATATGCAGGTATAAAACTGGCAAGGGAGCTTCGAATTCGGAGAGCCATAGTTGAAAGTGATTGCTTAATTGTGACCAATGCCATCAATGAGGAGAACAATATACCATGAGAGGTTGGGCAAATAGCTCAAGAAATCCGTTCACTCGGCTAAGGATTTGAGACCATCAAATTCCAGCATTGCTATAGAGAGGCGAATCTTGCAGCCGATGTTCTAGCTAAATCTCACTTGAGCTGTAATGTTATTTTGAGTTTTTGTTGGGAGTTCCAGAAAATCATCTTGTTAGATCATCATGAATGTCGTTAGTACATCCTAATTTTTGCCTACGGTAAAAAAAAAACAATGGGTGGGGGGAACATCACACGCAGTAGAATGTAAAGGTGAGTTGTTTTTGCTACTGGTCCCAACAATTTATAATTAAAAAAGAAAAGAAAAATTGTAATTAATCTACACCATTAAGGACTAAGATTTATGCACAAGGTATATCAGACAGAGACCGAAAGCTTAATATTGGATACAAGAAGTTCATTGTTAAGTTGTGCTCAATCGAGCTTGGGTGTGGGCACGTGGAATCGATGGATATTAAAAAGTGGGGCATTGCGTTTATATTTTCAGAAGGCAATTTTGATTGTATTTTGATTTTAGGAAAGAAATATAGATTTGGGGGAAAGATATGATTTGATTTTTTCCCATAAATTATGGTGTGTTAAAAAAAATTAATTTAAAAAAATTATCTTTTAATCATGTCTTTAATTTGGTTTTAATCCAATGGTTGAAAATCGGTCTCACAAATGCATTCTAAGAGATAAATGTATTGGATAGTTATATATATATATATATATATATATATATATATATATATATGGTTGGGTTCAGGTGCAAAGGTCACCAAAAGTGAGAAGAAAAGAAGCAATTTGATTGGTACAAATGAATTAAAATAATATAAATTTATGTCGAAAAACGCGCCCAGCCAGCTGTCCTCGCGCGCTCTGCTGCTCTCCCAGTCACACCACCCGCGCTTGCACCACACGCGCCTAGCTAAGTAATTTAAAAAACGCCATAATGGACGCGCGATGGGGATCGAACACGGACCTTCGGTATTGGTACCCAGCGTCTCAACCACTTCACCAAGTATCACTTCTTGAAATTAATTGTATCTAACATTATTTAACAGTTTCAAAACTGATTTTGCTACTTTTAATATATATATTTTTCTAATTATAATCAAAATGATTTCACATAAATTTATTAATTATACATTAAGACATATTAATTAATATATATATATATATATATATATTTAATAATAAAAAAATTTCATTCTTCTTTTATTTTTTTAATATATATTTTTTAATAATTTATTTGTTTATTTTTAAAATAAAATGGTTCATCAACCACTACTATTTAAAAATTGTAAAATTTTTATTTTTCTTTTAATGTTTATTTTTAATTAATTATTTATTTATTTTTAAAATAAAATGGTTCATAGACCAATAATATTTATTTCATGAACCAATACTATTTATTTAATGAACCACTACTCTTTATTTGATGAATCACTACTCTTTATTTCATGAACCACTGCTATTTAATAATTGTAAAATTTTCATTCTTCTTTTATTTTCTTTTAATGTTTTTTTAATTAATTATTTATTTATTTTTAAAATAAAAGGGTTCATGAAACAATACTATTTATTTCATTAACCAATACTATTTATTTTATGAACCACTACTCTTTATTTGATGAACCACTAATCTCTATTTATTCGATGAACCACTTGATATAAAAACTCTGAACCACTTGGTATAAAAACACTGAACCCCTTCGTATAAAACCTCCGAATCACTTGGTATAAAAACTCTGAACCATTTGGTATTAAAACCCTGAACCATTTTATTTATTTGTTTATTTGTTTTTAAAATAAAATGGTTCATAAACCAATACTATTTTTTTTTCATGAACCAGTACTATTTATTTGTTGAACCACTACTCTTTATTTCACGAACCACTACTCTTTATTTCATTAACCACTACTATTTAATAATTGTAAAATTTTCATTCTTCTTTTAATTTCTTTTAATGTTAATTTGTAATTATTGATATTTTTTAATTAATTATTTATTTATCTTTAAAACAAAAGGGTTCATGAACCAATACTATTTATTTCATGAACCAATACTATTTATTTCATGAACCAATACTATTTATTTTATGAACCACTACTCTCTATTTATTCGATGAACCACTTGATATAAAAACCCTGAACCACTTGGTATAAAAACACTGAACCACTTCGTATAAAACCACTGAACCACTTGGTATAAAAACTCTGAACCACTTCGTATAAAACCCCTGAACCACTTGGTATAAAAACACTGAACCATTTGGTATAAAACCACTGAACCACTTGGTATAAAAACACTGAACCACTTCGTATAAAACCACTGAACCACTTGGTTTAAAACTCTGAACTACTTGGTTTAAAATCCTGAACCACTTGGTATAAAAGCCCTGAACCACTTGGTATTAAAATCATGAACCACTTCTTTAAAACTCTACACTACTTGATATAAAAACTCCGATCCGCTTGGTATTAAAACCCTGAACCACTAGGTTTTAAAACCATGAACCACTTGCTATAAAAACTCCGAACCACTTGTTTAATCAAACTACTTACGGTTTCCAAAAGCTTAATTACTGGTGTAGATTGTAGGAAGTGTTCAAATTCCAATTAAAGAGCTTCCCAAAAATTTAATCGGCGCAATCCTCCCAAAACCTCTTTAAGATTTTGTGGCAAATAACTTGTTTAATCACACATTACAGTACGTGTTTTTTGGCTTAATGTATGTATGGTATAGGAAGCAGAAAGGCAGTCAGTCATGAACTTTTTTTTTATGAACAAAAGAAAAGTAGATTCAGGATAATATGAAGCTGAAAGATAGCTATCTTCTGCTAGGAGTCATTGAGGTAGCAGCAACATCCATCTCCATTGCCAAGCCCTCCATCTCCGTCAACGTCGCCAACGAAGCATCTTTTCAGATTCGCAGCCATCTTCTCCGTCCGCTCCGATCGTCGGTCCCGGCGGCGACGACAATGGCTGCCAGTACAAACGTCGGTCCCGGCGGTGACGAAAATGGCTGCCAGTATGAACGTCGGTCCCGGCGGCGACGGCAATGGCTGCCAGTACGAAAGCGCTGCCTGCTTCACTAGATGGTTCTTGATCGGGATGTCCTCGCGGCAGCTCTTCCAGCTCAGCGATGCAGGCACCGACGGACGTCGCGGATCGAGGCTGGTGTAGGAGGCATGGTTGGGGGATCTGGAAGCGGAGGCGAGGTTGGTAGAGCTGCTTCTCCTGGTCGAGGCGAGCTTGGTAGAACACGAGGCGCTCCCACTGTTGTTGAGGCACTGAAAGAGGGCGTGAAGAATGATGCAGAGCGTCGGTGGGGAAGAAAACAGCTAGGGATAGCGCGTGAGGCGCTTTAAAAAAATATAAAATTAGATCTTTTTCAACCAATCAGATAGCTTCTTTCCTTCTCACCGTAATGAGGTCTTCTCACCTGAACCCTACCCTATATATATATAGGGTTGGGTTCAGGTGCAAAGGTCACCAAGAATGAGAAGGAAAGAAGCAATTTGATTGGTCCACGTGTGCAAAATGTGAATTAAAATATGAGACACGCGGCTTCCTCAATTAATTAGTAACACTCACCCAAATTAATTAGTAACACCCCCACTCTCACATACCCACTAATTAATTGCACGCGCCAACTTACTAATTAATTAGAAATTGGACGTACAAGTAAAAGTGTTCACATGAACTTTTAAAAAATCATTTTTTTGCATTTTCACTTGTTAAAAAAATATATATTTGGATGTAATTTAATTTTATCTACACATAGACACCCACTTTGTATATGTTTTGTTGAAAAAAAAAATTGACAAGTAGTGGTTCAACAATTTTATTCACAGTGGTTCAGCAATTATTTTCACAGTGGTTCAACAACTTAATTCACAGTGGTTCAGCAATTTCGTTCACAGTGGTTCAGCAATTTTATTCACAGTGGTTCAACAATTTTATTCACATCGGTTCAGCAATTTTATTCACAATGGTTCAGTCACTGAACCACTCTCTATTCAGTTACTGAACCACTCTCTATTCGGTCAATGAACCACACTCTATTCGGTCACTGAACCACACTCTATTCGACCACTTAACCACTCTCTATTCGGTCACTGAACCACACTCTAATCGACCACTGAACCACTCTCTATTCGGTCACTGAACCACACTTTATTCGGTCACTGAACCACTCTCTATTCGGTCGCTGAACAACTCTCTATTCGGTCGCTGAACAACTCTCTATTCGGTCATTGAACCACACTCATTCGGTCACTGAACCACACTATATTCGGTCACTAAACCACTCTCTATTCGGTCACTGAACCACACTCTATTCGGTTACTGAACCCCACTCTATTCGGTCACTGAACCACACTCTATTCGGTCACTGAACCACACTCAGTGAACCAATCTTAACCATTAATAAAAAGCCCTGAAACACCTGGTTTAAAGGAAAATAAGATCGAAACTAGTTAATCAACCGTTTGTCCAAAGAAAAAAAAAAAGATGCACAAATAAGAAAAGAGATATATAGCAGTGTAAAATTCAAGATCAATTTGCAGGAATTCAATTCGTATAAGCATTTAGGTGATCAGACGAAGATCAAGAGAATCAAATGCATGCCCACACCGAATTCATATATCAACCGAAGAAATTTGAAATCAAATGCCAAGAAGATTACAACGATGATGGTTCGATCGCACCATGGAATTTGATCGCCGCCATTGAAGAAATTCCCGACCGATTCGATCACATCTCTGATTTTTGTATCCATTGGAGAAAGAGTTGCATAGAAAATCCGGCAAAATGAAATTTGCAGGAGGATGAGGCGCGGGAGAGACCGACGCCGGCGAGTTGCAGAGGTCGAAATTGGTGAGAGAGGTAGGAGGCGGTGGAGAACGGCGGGATCTAGAGAGTCGATGTTCTCAGGGGTGGAGAGGCGCATCTGGGAATCGAAGAAAATGTCGAGCCCGACTTCGCCGACGGAGCAGAGGGCAGCGACTCTTACCGGGAAGATGTGCGAGAGAAGATGTGCGGGATAGGGTCCGCCATTTGTACGAGAGGAGGCGATGAGGAGGAGCCATGGAGGAAGAAGAAATACGTTTATTAAAGCGCGTGAAGCTGTTTTTCTTTTTTTTTTTAAATTAGTCATTTTTCCACCCATTAAAACACTTCTTTCCTTCTCACCGGACCAGGTACTTCTCACTTGAACCCTACCCTATATATATATATTTAATTGATAAAAAAAATCTAAACTACTTCCTAGATCCACTTACTAAAAGTATTAATAGATAAATATTTAAGATCATTTATTGATTTATGTAGATTATTTATTGCTGGAAATAACTATTTATATCTAGATTTTTTTTTATTAAACTATATCTTCCCATAATTATTTCCTATTATATTATTCAAAAAAAAAAATAGCTTTTAAAAAAAATATTTTTAAGATTTCGTTAATCTAAAAAAAATATGATTATGTTTGTTAAAATCTATATAAAATACTAAAACAGAGGCCGCTGGAGCGACCTCGCGTCAACGGAATTTTCTGGATTAAACGGGATTATTTCTTCTTGCGTGTCATTGTCTGGATTAAAGCGGTATTATATTTCTGAGCCACATCATTTAATAAGTCAATATAGTTGGCTAAAAACTTATCTTTTTAAATCAATAATCTATCCAATATAACTTGAATTAGTTGTTATACATATTTATTATTTTCATGCTTTTGTTAATAAATAAACTATATTATTTATATACAATATTGAATATTACGTACTGAAACTACTTTATCATCCACCGTGGTTTGTCTTATGAGGTAATATTTGTAGTTATAATTTATCTATTATAGACAAAGGTTATATTATAGACAAAGGTTATATTTGTACGCTATAATTTATCTATTATAGACAAAGGTTATATAGACAATGGAAATACATACATTCGACAATGGGAAAGTGATGATTTTAATTAAATATTCATCCTCGTAATATACTAAAACAGAGACCGTTGAAGCGACCTCGCTGCCACGGAATTTTATGGATTAAACGGGATTATTTTTGCCCGTGTGGCATTTTCTGGATTAAAGTTGTATTGTATTTCTGGACCACATTAATTAATAAACCAATATAGTTGGGTAAAAAAACTTATCTTTTTAAGTCAAATAATCTATCCAATATAACTTTATATCTTAATACCATTTTAATCTATATTTTCCAATTGATTTATGTTTCAATATTATAAAATAAAATAGTTAATGTAACACGTACACTTACACTAAAATTTAAAGCATATATTGTAATATTATATCATTTGTTTTCACATGTATATATGTATATTGGAGTACAAATATATTATAATATTAAACTAAGTAATATTTTGACGTAATATATTTGCAAGGTAAAAAGTTGTATTTATATTATCACGTATTCACGTGGATTCATAAAGTACATATATTTTGACGTAATATAATCATAACAAACTACATATATATCTCTATCTATATTCAATCAAATATATACAAAATTAAACAATCTTATCAAATCTATACATAATAAATACGTACATACTAAAACAACATATATTTCTCTTTTTATTTTAATGGGTCATAAGATATTTAATTTGTGTACGTTTTTTTTAATACAACTATATTATACCTTTGCTTAATTTTATTTATTAAATTTAAAAAAATCTGCGCACCAAAAAAAATATTTAAAAAAATCTTAAGTTTAATTTGATGAGTATAATTAAAAAAAATCTTACTTCATGTAATATTTTCATATAATTAGTATAATAAAATATAAAAAACAAACCAAGAAAGCAGGATTATTTTTGCTTATGGGGCATTTTCTGGATTAAAGTTGTATTATATTTTTGGCTCACATCAATTAATAAACTAATATAGTTGGATAAAAAACTTATTACTTAAATTGTTTTACAAGATCTTTTTATACTTCATATGTTAGTTAAGATTCTCCCCAATATAATAATAATATAATAACCTAATTAATTATTTACCCTATACTTATACCCGTATATGTAAATCTACCTAGAGGTTATTCCGTAGTACCCTAGGGACTTAAACTCCTCTTTCTCTTTATCCATTTGAATTGATTTACTTTGGATGATCAAGTGGTTAATATAAAAGGAGATAGAGCATATACGGAGTATAATAAAAGATGGGTAATACACATCTTGGGCTTTAAAAAAAAAAATAGCCACATTAATTATTAATATTCCGCATACGTGTTATATTTCGGATTAATATGGTGTTATTTTTTTTTTTGCCACATCTATCTATTTATATTATGTATATGTATATTTATATCTATATCTATCTATTATCTATTATCTATACTAAAATAGAGGCCTGAAAAAGCCTCTTGTGCGATTTCGCACCCATGGAATTTTCGGAATTAAAACGGGATTTTTTTTGCTTACGTGTCATATTCTGGATTAAATTGGTACTCCCTCCGTTTCAAAATACATGGTCTTTTACATTTTAGCACGCTTTTTAAGGAGTGAAAAACGCTATGAAATATTATTTTTTTAAGTAATTTTTTTATATAATTAGATACTTATTAGTAATAAGTATCAAATAGTATAAAAATTTTAATTAAAAAAATAATATTTTATAGAGTTTTCCGCTTCTTAAAAAACGTGTCAAAAAGTAAAAGCCCATCTATTTTGGAACGGAGGGAGTATTATATTTTTGGGTCACATCAATTAATAAGCCAATAAGCAAAGGTCTGAAACGGCCTCTGGTGCAATTTCGCATCCATTGAATTTTCAGAATTAAAACAGGATTATTTTTGCTTACGTGTCATATTCTGAATTAAAATGGTAATATATTTTTGGGTCACATCAATTAATAAGTCAATATAGTTAGGTAAAAAACTTATCGTTTTATATCAAATTATTTATCTCATTCAAAGTGACAGGGAAGGAATTTCGAGTGATATATATTACTCCCTCCATTCCTTGATATTTGTTATTTTGAAATCTGCACATTTTTTAGAAAGGTTGAAATTATATAAAATATTAATTTTTATTCAATTTTTTAAAATAATTTCATAATTATTAGTATTTTAAAACACGCGCCTCAATAGTAAAATGTCAAATAAAAAAGAATGGAGGGAGTATATACTATATAGGTCAATTCAATTACGGTATATAACATTTGATTTTAAAGTATAATCTCTACAATTGATTTTACTTTAATTTATTTTACAATTGATTGAACGTTTAATTAAAATATTTCAAGCATAAAATTTAATAAAAAAAATATTTCAAACAAATTCACATTATAAAATATAATTTATTAATCAAACGCGCAAACGCGCGGGTACCCGATACTAGTTAAATTAAAATCTAGAAGAAAAAAACTGCATGATTCTATTTCTAGTTGTGTCAAAACGCGGTTTCGAACGTGAGATTAGTTGAACTAACAGAGTTGATATGGGAGACGATGAAAAAAGTAAATAAACATCGAGATGATTTCATAAGGTGGCCCAACATTTTTCTTTTAATTATTACGAGTTGCATTAAATTGTAGAATGAATCTATCGATCTATCAACAATAAGAAATCGATGTTATGTGATAAATAAGAGATGAAACAGCTTCAATATTATTAATGTGATAAATCAACAAGCAAGAGAAATTTAATGCCATATTTGTACAATATGTAGGGGCAATGTTGGTGATGTTTCATATCGAAAAAGATTTGGTTTCTCTTAATGACATAATGCATTTGTTCATTTTCTCATATTAAAATTTGATGGAAGAGATTTATTTAAAAACCCTTTGCCTTGGGAGGCTAAAGATCGATGGATGGATCAACAATGGCAACCAATCAATTGAAGGTGCAACTCATCATCATCATCATCATCATCTTCTGCTCAATTGCTTGTATTTTTGCTTCTGCCAAACACGGTCTTAGAAATCTCCCCATAACCTCCTTTGAAGAAGGCTACTCTCATCTCTTTGGGGATGAAAACCTCATTGTTCTTAAAGATGGCAAAACTGTGCATCTCTCTCTTGATCAAACAACAGGTTCATCTCAAATGAGTGATCATTTTAATTTATTTATTTTTAACTTACTAAGTGATGATTTTACTTTTTCAGGATCTGGGTTCATCTCAAATGACATTTATCTTGATGGGTTCTTCAGTGCTTCCATTAAACTGCCCCCTGATTACACTGCTGGGGTTGTTGTTGCCTTCTATGTATGTGCCTTTTTATTAATCTTCTAGTAGTGTTGGCATCATGCAGAATCAGAAATTAAAATTTGTGTAGATTATTAGATAGCTAAATTTTTCTTATATGCATAATTTTCATTAACAGAACCTTAATGAAAAAATTTCTATTATTTTTTCTTAATTTTTTTACCTATTACTTTATTCTTTATAAAATGGGACGGACTGGAGCATACCCCAACTCGTCCATCGGTCCATGCCTGGTTGGCATTATAGATCGCCTTTTTTTTTTTTAATAGCAGTGACAAAACGCTACTTCAAGAAGGACTGTCATACCAAATACCTCAAACACTTACTGAAATTTGTCACTTTGTAGATGTCAAATAGAGAGATGTATGAGAAGAACCATGACGAAATCGACTTTGAGTTTCTAGGAAACATAGGCGGAAAAGAATGGCGATTCCAGACGAATGTGTATGGCAACGGAAGCACAAGTGTTGGAAGAGAAGAGCGTTACAGTCTTTGGTTTGATCCTTCCAAAGATCTCCATCAGTATAGCATCTTATGGACTAAGGATCAAATCATGTAAATTAAATTTCTATCTTTTTTTGGTTGCTGGTTTTATACAAACTGATTTTGAGATGAAACCGCATTTCTGTAGCCGATTTCGAGTTTATATTTCAGTACACTCTTATGTGGTATTATGATGCAGATTTTATGTGGATGAGGTGCCCATAAGAGAGGTGAAAAGAACACAAGCAATGGGTGGAGACTTCCCTGCAAAGCCCATGTCTATATATGCCACAATATGGGATGGTTCTAACTGGGCCACCAATGGTGGTGAATACAGGGTGAACTACAAATATGGCCCCTATGTTGCCGAGTTTACCGACCTCGTCCTCCACGGTTGTGCAGCCGATCCCATGGACTGGTCCTTCAGGCGCCAAACCGAGAGGTCCGGCTGGGTTCCAACCGGGATCTCCCATTCCCAAAGGCACAAAATGGTCAATTTTAGAAAGAGGCACATGACTTATTCCTACTGCTATGACCAGACCCGGTACAAGGTCCCGCCTCCCGAGTGCGTCATGGACTCCGCAGAGGCCAAGCGGCTAAGGAGATTCAACCCGGTCACCTCTCGCAGGGGCCATGGCCACCACAGAACGCGAACCGGGAGCATAGGGCAAGCAGCCTCTTCTCTTTGAGCATACAAGCATATGCTAGTTATCTTGTTTTACTACATTGGCTTTTGTTACATACAGATTGGTTTCAAGTCTTTCTCGATTATATAACAATTCCAAGTCTATCTCGATTAGAGCAAAGTCTGGGGAGTTGAAATAACAACTCTTTTACTCCAACTATGCTAAGCTGAGAGGGTGTTTCCGAGTTTTATCTAATTTGTTGGCTAAAAATGCCGGAACAAGCAACCATCTCAAACCAATTTTTGTCACCCCAAGAGCTCTTCAAAAGGAGCAAAACTCTGAAACCATTTTAACACCTGGGAAGGCAGGAAGGTAAGCATCTGTTTGAGTGACCGAATAATCGGTGGAGAGCTCCCGCAAATCCAGCAACAGAACTTGTGCGAAGATGAGTATATCGCATCTGCATATAATACCTGCGGTTCATCAAAAGAAACGACAATACGACAGCAAAATTGGTACCAAATCGTTTTGACAAATGGGACTCCTGCAAAGAGTTCATATGATATGACTGCGAACAAAAAAACAGAAGAAAATACGGAAGCGGGTACTTCTCTTGCCCGTTGCTCCTCTCCCATTGCCCGCCTCCTTAGCGCGTCAATTTCATGTCTCGTTACTCAATACCCTGCCGCTCTTTACAATTCCAGCTCGAAAGTGGTTTAGGTTTAGCACCTACTATGTTGTGTTTCTCTACCTCTAGGCTGTTGTTCCAGGCGTCTTTGAATCAACAACACTTTGTTGTAGATCCTCCTTTCTTACTGCTTCACACCCACCTTCATCCACACTTCTGTTGCACTCTTGTTCCTGAAAACTGTCAGCGTTTTCATTTGCTTTCACATCGTCGTTCTCGGTATGCTCGTGCGTAGTAGTTTCCACCGTCAGCATCACTTCAGCTGGTGCAGCAGGTACAATAGGCGGTGACTGGCCAGCAGAGCCTTGTGGTGGCAGGAAGACTCCAGTGCCTGGGACTGGGAGGCGGGGTGGGGGATGCCGGGAAGCAGGCCATCCAGTTGATCCGGGTGGAAGAGGAACAGAAGTTTGAAAACCCATAGGCGAAGGAACTGGAGGAGGCACGAATAGTGATGGCATGCCGTTTGGGGGTGGAAGCTGGGCCCGGATTGGTGGAGATGGCAAGACCCCAGTTGTCGGAATGGGTGCATAATGCTTTGGACGGATATGGTTCGATGGCCTGCCAGGCAGTGAACTCCAGTTTGAAGCTTGCGCTGCCTGCGAATGGAGACGCTGACTATCACCTTGAAATGCCTTTCTTGGTTGGGAGGATTTCAGGAACGTTACGAGTATCCTCTCCTTACGGATGGATGGAATTGCGCGTTTGGCAATATCAACAGAATTCCCTTGCATCACAAGTAGTGATCTGCAGTTCATAAACAAGAAATTATGGATGTGGCAAGATGCTCAAGACATTATCACAACTTGTATCGAAATTAAAAGAATGAAAAATGTATATTACCCGGCTGAAACGGTGATCCTGAGGGCACCTCTGTAAACCCCAGGACGGTCTCCTGCTATCGCTGTACCAAATACCATATCACAGTCATTCAAAGACATCGAACATATAGGCCTCCCATACCAAGGGGGTAAAGAGTGTGGCTGTGAATGATCACCCTACAAATCAGAAACAAACCATTAAGATTTCCAACAATCATAAGAATTTTGAAGTTAATCAGTTAACTAACCTCATGAAATATATCAATTATGCAAGAATCTGGCTTCAATGGAGTAAGTTGCATGCTCATAAGACGGTCAATAAGACCTTGGAGAAGACCTGGTATAGGCTCTACTCTCCTATCTGCCAAATTCAGTTTCAACATCAATCACAAGCGGTTGTTCTAGAAGAATAGAGAAATAGCGTTTCTTTGTCAAAATCAGCACGACCGTAAAAACTAGCAGCATACCTTTGGTAGGACTTTCATCAAAAGGAACATCTAGCATGGCAACACCCAACTGTATCATCTCTCTGCCATGACCTCTGTATGGTCTCTTTGAAACCATAAACGTAGATCCTGCTTAGAACGAAAGAGAGAGGCAAAGAAGGGTTTGAAAGCATCAAATCAGTCTACAAAAACTTAACAAGATGACAGCGTAGATCAGACCATTCAACAACAATTGAAACTATTTTCTTTATTAAAGTTTGTAGTGAAGCCCAATATAAGAGTTTTTTTAATCTAGTTACACCACCATAAGGAACAAAGTTGTTTCAGAAAAAAGATATTAATAATAATAATAATTGGCTGAGAAATGCATAGCGATTCCGTAATTAAACAACACAATAATAGCATATTGGAAGCACGGAATGATTTCGTTTGGGTAGACATTTAATTTTAACAAAGAGCAAATTTGTTGTTCTGGAATAACTTAAGGTTGCTGCTCAACCACCACTATATCCAATGAATGCCTAATGACCCAAGCAACTTATTACTTTTGTTTTAAAAAAAAAAATCGACAGCTAAAGATAGAAGCCAATCTTTAATACATGCATATATATACAATATATTATTAAAATTGTCCTCCCAGGTAGATCTGTATGTCGTATTAAAACACAATATGTCAACAGATATGCATTTCATATTTATTCACCTACTGAAGAAACAAACTAACTCCCAACTTAAATCTGAATAGAACCAAATAACACAAAGGTTTGTGGCAGAACAAATTGGTGAAAACATGAACAGAATAAAGCTTCTTCCAGTCAGAATGACATAAATGGAGAGCACTTGTCTCAACTCTCAAAATTCAAGTATTTAGATAAAACAAAGTACACTAAGTGCTACATTAATTCAGGAAAAAAAAAAACTAATTTGAACATCTGTTGGAGAATTAACTAAGGAAAAGGTGCATAAACAAACTTGCCTGGAAACTGTCCCCGTTTTCCAGTGGCTCTGAGATCATTTACGAGTGAGATTAGTTTCGAAACCTCGGCTTCTTCAAGAAGTTTATCATATAAATTCAACCCCTCAGCCACATTGACCTGGACAACGAAAACTTTGTTTGTGAGAGTGAACAACTTGAACCTCCCATAGTCCCATATAATCACATCATTCACCCATTATTATTTCAATGTTGACAGAACTAGAAGATAATTAGTGCATTAGCAAAACTAACCATCTTTCCGTCAATAGCTTCCATAGGACTGAATGTTTTTGGTGAAACTATACGATTCTCTTTATTCTGATTATGGATGACATCACCATTCTTGCTCACAAGTAAGTTGTCGCTTCCTACTTCAATATAAAAGATAATTAGATGATACTGGTTATTTATAGTGTCAATAGAAAGAAAGAACAAATAGAACATGGTTTTATATTTTTGCATAAGATATACAGCATACTTCCAAAACATTGGGAGCTTTACTATACGTTACATTACTATACATTACGGAATTTCGATTTGGCTCTCTCTAAAAATCCATGGATTCCTTTCACATTATAATGTAACTATATATCGTTTCAACAAGAGGAAAGTAGTTTGATTCAGAATTTCATATGACTAAGACAATTGTCAAAGCTTCAATGCAGAGTTCTGATTAGTGTCAATCTCATGGGAAACAAATCACCAAAAAAAAAGAGTAAAGGGGAGGCAAAATTCATATCAGCACAGGCGACAGCATTACAAGTAGAAGAGGAAGAGAAGCAAAAATAAAATAGGCAATGAGCAGAGAAATAGAGCTACCTTCAGAATTTGAGCGTTTTTCATCCTTCACATCCTCAGATGGAGACTCTGCACAAGGATGATCGGCTCCTTCTATGATTCTTGAAGTCTTGAGAGAGTTGTCCATTTGAGACTTCATAGAGGCATCTGTAAGCATCGTTTAATTGTAAATATGAATATTGGCTCATGCATCAATGTAAATATAATGATTGAGTTTATCAAGCTCAACTGAAGCTACACACAAATGTAAGATAAGCTCCCTCGCATAAGACAGATATGGATTTTTTAATATAGTGGTTAATCCACCACTTATTTATAATGAAAGTTATGCCAATGTAAATATAATGTGGTACCCACAAGGCCACAAACAAAGGCAGCTTTTGTGATAATAAGGTACCTTTCGCCATCCCAGTTTGTGACTGCTAACTGTAACTGTTGTCTGTTGATGATACATTCACTAACAAAGCCCACTTATCAATACTGAATTATCTAATCATTCAATGCCAAAGCCGAAATTTCATGACATGATTTCTAGAACTTTATGAGCATCTTACTAGTTGATAACTTGAAATGAAATCTCTATAAAACCTAGCCTTTGGAAAAGCATGAAATAGTAGGCGTTTTCTAATGCCAATGAATGTGGAACTGTTAATAAGTGTAATTCTTGGATGATGTCAAAAAACACAAACCATTGACGTGATTTTATAGAATTTCCTTAGTTGCTAAAACTTTACAGGTGAAATGTAACTAGAACTTCCTTAAGATTGATTCTAAATATCCATCACTTAACCTAAGCCTCGAAAGTCGATTTTACAAACCATCCAACTTAAGCCAACAATATTTGGTGTCAGTCTTTCTTTCTTTCTTTCTTTTTTTATCGTTATTTCTCCCAAATCCCTGTATCATCAATAATGCCTACTACTCAAGGTATTGCCACATCAAGACAAGATCAGCTCTCAACCTTGTTGAAAACAGTAACAAGAAGAAGCCATCATAGTTCAACCAATCAACAGATTCTACTTAAAATTCACATGGATTACGAAATGGTATAGACGTATAGTATAAATTGTTTGCATCAGTCAAAGACACTTTAGACCAATACACACAGTTAAATATAAATGCCTGCATCAAAACATACCAACAACAACAACAACAACCCAGTATATCCCGCAACGAAGCGGGGTCTGGGGGGTCGGGATGTACGCACTCTTTCCCCGAACTAGTCGAGAGAGTGTTTCCGGAAAACCCAACAAAACATACCAATACAAACAAATTTAATGGACTTCCCAACTAAACAAATTATCCAAGCCCGAATCCATAAGCACAAAATCGGAACATTATTAACAAGTACCTGTCACAGTGAGCGTGTCCGAAAGACCTTTATCATCAAATTTCCTGACATCATGCCCAAGTTTCGCTCCTTCTCTTTCTTTTACCGCCCCTTTTTTCTCCAAATACCCCGGAATAGAAGCATTCACATTGAGATACTGACTATCTACACCTAAATTATGGCTTTCCTTGGTAGCCTCAGTCCTTTGGCCTTGTCTAGACCCAAAACTGTGCAAACCAGGCCTCTTAAACTCTTTGCTCCCAACCCTACCCTGGTCGACAACTCGCTGCTGCCTCCTCCAAGCAACCTGTTGCAATGCAAGCATTATCTCCGAGATTGGGAAATATTGCTGCATATGGAGAATAGGGTTCCAAGCACCTCTCCTCTGGTGAACACATCCTATAACAAGATCATACTCCCCAGGCTCACCAACCGCCCGAAGATGATGACAAAGAGAGTCAATTATGGCATTGGCAGCTGCAAATTCAGCTCTCAGCCATGAGATAAATCCATCCCTCTCATCCGGAAACCACGGTCGAGGATGGTGGATCTCCCCAACACCAGCAGCCCCAGCCCCATTTGGGAACTGAATCTTATCAGATATTACAAAATTCCCAGATGGCATTGCCATTGTAAACCCTACCAAAACCAGAATTCCCACTAGAACATATATAAAACAGAGTTCCAACCTAGATCCACAGGAAAATTTTCACCCAATTTCCGGAATCAATTAGCGCCGTAAATTATCAGATCAGAAGTTTCAACTAACAATAATCTTAACCTAAATGGGCGATCCAAGTCATGAAATTTTCTGCATAAAAAACAAAAACAAAAAAGAGAGTAAATTTCCAAAGAAAACTATGTCACCGCCAAAACTCAAATGGAGATCAAATTACCAAAGCTAGATCTTACTTGTTTTAAAAAATGCGATTCAGCTATTCCGATGAGGCAGGAAATGGCGTCAAAACAGAAACCAATCAGATCTAAGCGAAATGACAGAAAAAAAGGAGAGAAATGTGGGAATTGGGGAGAGGGCGAGATTCAGAAAACAACAGAAAAAACTATGAAAGAGTGAAAAACAAGGAAAGGTTTTATCTTTGAAGATCTAGGGTTTGTAGCGATAACCCGGCTTATGAAACACGCAAAATTTTCTCCTTTTTTGCGTCTAAATCTGTGGCTGTTTCTTCACACACACTTGGTAAGGAAGCTCCCCAGCGTCTGTGTGTATGTGTGGGTTTGTTGCTTTCTGCTTTTGTGGGGGCACCTGATGAGGTGAAGAGAGAGATAGAGAGGCAGAAAAAAGGTCTGTGCTTGATTGTGTGCAAGCCAAGAGCTAATATTCCCAATGGATTTTAAGGAGGAAGAAGAAGTGAAGGGAAAATAAATAAATAAAAGTATATTTCTTTTTAAATGAAAAAAAAAAGATTGAATTTTTCATGCCCCAGTTTCTTGGGTGTTTTGAGGATCTCAACTACAAAGCATTTAATTAGCACCTAACTCCTATTGATTTCCCTATATCCCCTAAAATTTGATGTGGAATTTCTCATTTGATGCCTCTCTAATTGTGACTTTTTTACATGTAAGGTACTTATTTTGCTAAAATTACATAGGGTACATTTAAATTGGGTAAATGAGGACTTCGAAACTAAATGTAGACATATTTGTCATACAAAAATCGTTGTGCATCAAAATGGACCCTTTTTTTTAAATCAATTTCTACATTTGTTGTCACTAGTAAGGATTTCGTCAATGAAAATTGTTCATTTATTATTTTGAGATTTTGTCACTAGATTTATCCCCTTATAGTCGGGAAAGATTCTCTATCAAATAAAGAGGTGGTTCTATGAAAGTAATATTAAAAAAAATACTAAAATAATGTAAATTGGAGGATTTTTTTTCTTATTAAGGTAGTTAACCTATGTCTAGGCGCATAGGATAAAAAATCCGATATTAAAATAAGGGAAATTTCATTTAGTGCCCCTGAGTTTTCGACAATTCTGGTTGGTGCCCCACACTTTTTTTTGTCTGAATGGTACCCCTGAGTTTTGTCAAAAGTTTGGCTCATTCTCAAAACTCATATTTTTCTTCCTTTTTAATGAATAAAACCACCCTCTATTATTCTTTTCTTCACAAAAAAAAATCCTTTACTTTTAACATTGAATAAAACTACCTATTATTTGACTAAATTCAATACAAAAGTGAGAAACCCACCTTTATTTTTAAAATTATACAAAATCACATATTATTTTAAGGACATTTATCCTAAAATCAACCTTGTTTCCTAAAAAAAAATAGAAGAAGAGGGTGGTTTTACGCAAAGTATGATTTTATGAAGTATTTTTTGTAATTTATAGGTTAACTCTTTTTGTTCACATAATAAGAGGGTGAATTTGTGCAAAGTTTTGTAAATAATGGGTGATTATGTGCAAAGTTTTATGGATTAGGCTCGTCTAGTCTTCTAGTGACTGTCTGTTTGCCGTCTTTGTGTTGCACCATTTATTATTATGATTGAAGGTTCGCCGTCTGCCGACTCAGTCGGCCTCTCGATGAGTCAGGTCTGTCTGGCCATCGAATTATTACCTAATAAAAAAAAGGGTGATTATGTACATGCAATGTTTGACAAATAATGACATTTATTTTTTACAAACTATAACAGATCTTTTATGTAATGTTAAAAACAATGGTTGATTTTATTCAAGAAAAATAAACAATGGGTGAACTTTTGCTAAAACTTTGGCAATAATGTATGATTTTGTTAATTTTTTAAAATAAAGGTGGATTTTTTACTTTTGTGTTGAATTTAGTTAAATAATACAGTAGGTAGTTTTGGTCAATATTAAAAGCAAATGGGCTTTTTGATGAAAAAAAAAGGGTGGTTTTATTCATTAAAAGGAGAAAATATGAGTTTTGGCATGAGCCGAATTTTGATAAAACTCATGGGTACCATCCGAACAAAAAAAAAAAAAGTATGAGACATTAGTCGAAATTGTCAAAAATTCAGAGGCACCAAACGACATTTCCCTTAAAATAATGGTTTTGAAGAAAATGATAAGAAACTTAATTAAAAAAGTTTTTTCAAAATTAAATTATTTTAGCTTTACAAAACATAAAGTCTAACGACGAGATGTTTATAATCTATTGACAAGACAATTTTTACTTAATTATTGCAGTCAAGTCCCTAACCGTTCTTCGATCCGATGGACTCCATGGAGCATCGTTCAACCGGTCTGGAGATCTGAGGGAGGGGATGGTGCGGAGGCTGGCGGGGGAGATCTGGCGCAGATGGTGGGGGCATAGGGGTGGTGGTGCGGCTGCGCTCAGAGGTCGGATCGGGCTTGAGGCCGGACACGTACGAGGTGGGAGAAGGGGGAAGGGAGAAATGAGGTGGAGATCTGAGGGAGGGGGAGGTGTCAGAGGCTAGCGCTGGCCCGGGGACGGGGGCGGGCGGGTCAGGCGACTAGGTGTCGCCGGTGGTGGTGGTGGTGATTACCGACGACTATAGGGTTTCGAAACACAGAAACCCTTAAATCGGCGGCAAACCGACGATTGTAAGTTTGAAGCAATTCGATTATCTTTCAAGTACCTAATCGAATTGAGTCCCTAATTGAAGGATAATCGAATTGAGTTGAAGCAATTCGATGGATGGAGCAACAATCGAATGATAAAGTCCCTAATTGAGTTGAAGGATGGTGGTGGTGTTTGTCGGCAACGGACGGAGAACTCACGTATCTGATGGTGTCGCCGGTGGTGGTGGTGGTGACCGAGTCCGAATCTGTCGTCAATGGCTTCAACCGCCGGCAGCCACCGGATCTGATGACCGAGTCCGAGCGTGCGTGAGGAGGTGGGGAGAGAGGAGAGTAAAACCAAAGAAAGTAAAAAAGGAAAAAGAAAAAGAACTAAACGTAAATTTCATCTTGTCGTTAGACGAAACCCATCTCGTTGTTAGAGCATCTCTAACAGTTTCCCTATTTTGGAGATTTCGGAGTTTTTGCGGAATTTTAAGGGTTTTTTGGTCCAACAGATTCCCCATCATATTCTCCAAAATGGAGAAGCAGCAGAAAAAATGAAGAGGATTCCCTAAATCTACAGCATTCTCCAAACTAAATAATTCTCCAAATCTTCGAAATGGGGAAGATGTTGGATTTAAAGCAAAAATAATTTGAAAAATATGTATTTTTTTCCCATTTTGAGAAAATTTTAGGGAAGCTGTTGGAGATGGTCTTAAACTCTCCCTTTTCAAAATTATTTTTCTAGTATATCCCTGTTATATTTGCTAGAAACTCTAGTATATGATAGAAAGATCGTTAAAATATAAGCAAAAAATTTTCTTTCTTGACAATATTTCGATTTCATTACTTTATTTGTCGTGCGTCTTTGTAAAACATAAAGTAATGTTCCCCTTTGTAAAGCCTATAAAGTATTACTAGTATTATTTATTTTCACGAATGAGTATATATATATATATATATATATATATATATATATATATATATATATATATATATATATATATATATATATATATATATATATATATATATATATATATATAGGGAAGCTTTAAAATGTAAAAACTCCTTAACGTGTAAAATCCGCTTAACGTGTAAAATTTTCAAATCAACAAAAACGCATAACTCCTTAACGCGCGCAACCCCCCGAGCCCTCGGACTCCCGCACCCGCACCCACCTCGAGCCACCTCCGGCCACCAGCGACCAGCCGCCCTCGAGCCCCACCTCGGTGCGCAACCCCCGAGCCCAGGACTGGCCTGGTTCGAGCCCAGACGCACCCATCTCTCGCAGCACCGTCGAGCCACCAGTGGCTCCTGTTGTCGGCCTCCCACGCCACCCACGAGCCACCTCCGGCCACCAGCCCCGGCCAGCTCGAACCCCCTCCCTCAGGCGCACCCCCCGAGCCCGGAACCCCCTTGGTCAGTGCCCAGCCGAGCCCACACCGAGCCATCTTCCCCAACCGCGCTAATCGATCCTTTTGGCTCGGAATACCTTCGAAATCCCGATTTTTCTCCTTGTTTCCACTCGAATTTGGTATGATTTCTAACTCTAAACTTGTTTATTACAGTTATTTGGATTGTTTGAATGATTTAGATTGAGATTTAAAACCTAGGGTTTGATTTAGGAGCGAAATTTGGGGCTTTTTGATAAAAGCCAAATTGATTGAAATTGATGATATGGTTGTGTTGTTGGGTTGATTTTGAGCTAATTTCATGTTCATATCATTGTCAAATTGTTTATGGATCATGAGCTAATTGAATTTTAGAATTTTAGGTTGCGATATGTTTTAGAATTTGGGGCTTTTTTCCAAAAGCCAAATTGATTGAAATTGATGATATGGTTGTGTTGTTGGGTTGATTTTGAGCTAATTTCATGTTCATATCATTGTCAAATTGTTTATGGATCACGAGCTAATTGAATTTTAGAATTTTATATTGCGATATGTTCTAGCATTTGGGGTTTTTTGCCAAAAGCAAAATTGACTTAAATTGGTGATATGGTTGTGTTGTTGGGTTGATTTGGAGCTAATTTCATGTTCATAACATTGTCAAATTGTTTATGGATCATGATCTAATTGAAGTTTGGAATTTTATATTGCGATTTGCTTTAGAATTTGGGGTTTTTTGCCAACGGCCAAATTGACTGAAATTGATGCTATGGTTCTGTTGTTGGGTTGATTTGGAGCTAATTTCATGTTTATAGCATTGTCAAATTGTTTGTGAATCATGAGCTAATTGAATTTTAAAATTTTATTCCAATATGCTTTAGGTCGATTAGGTTCTTCTATTTTAGCATAAAAATCATAATTTAGCCTATTAGCTCAATTGGTAGAGCAATGTGGGTTTGCACAAAAGATGTGGGTTCAAATCCCACATAGGTTACATAATAGACAAGAGCGCAACAATCGCAAGTTGTTAATCGTGCACATTATAATCTAAGTTATGCACTTTTTAACCTTAATTATGCACATTTTAATCTTATTTATGCACTTTAATTTTAAAAGCTTATACGTTAAAAAATCGATTTCAAACTTACATTTATCAACCTAAATTATCCGAGAGGTGAAACCAAACTCTCAAAAGTAAAAAAAAAAACAAAATTAAAACATCAATTTCAAAAGCACATCTTTTGACTTATTAATGCGCATTATGATCTTACATTTGCACAATTGTATTCTTCATCTGCACAATTGTATCTTACTTTTGCACAATTGTAGTTTAAATTTGCACAATTGTATCATACTTTAAATTTGCACAATTAAAGTTGCACAAAAGCACTTTACAGTTGCACAATTGCACTCCACAGTTGCACAAATGCACTCCACAGTTGCACAAAAGGTATCGAAAACGGAAAAAAGTGCATTTACCCATAAAAATATACATTTTTACCAATTTACCCATAAATTAAACATATTTCAATTAAAAAATTTTATAATTGAAATAGGCGCATTTACCTATTTACCCCATAATGAATTATTTGTCTGCACAAAATAAACTTATATTTGCACAATAAGATGTTATATGTGCACAAAAGCAAGTTATACTTGCATAGCAGAAAGTGCTATCACGGAAAAAAAAATTCTGGGCAAAAAAATAAAAAATAAAAAATAAATTAAATTTTTTTTTTAAATAAAAAAAATCGAGTCCGAGAAGGGGGGGCCAAGGGGGGGCACACGCATGGGCAGGGGGGCAGACATCCTACTCATGAAATTAGGCCCATTAGTAATTAAATTAGGCCCAATAGTAATTAAATTAGGCCCATTAGCAAATTTTACACAATAAGCATATTTTACACTTTAAGGACTTTTTACATTTGAAGTAAACTCTCTCTATATATATGCTAATTCTTAGTTGTGACAAATTCATATTACATTTGATAAGTTATTGAAGGGCTATATATGCGAATTTATGTCACTAATTTGCCTCACTCAAGTATAATTAAGCAGGAGTCTGCAATTACATATCTAATCTGACTATAATATGAATTTTATAATAACTGTGTCGGTCACAAGCGAAGAGAGTACACATGGTTTTCATGTGTAATTGTTTATGTTAATTAGTTTTCATTCAATTCCCCATCTTGATTATTTATTGTACGTTAAATGCTTTTTTTTTAGTAAAGAATTCGGTTAGGGATTATCTAACCGATAGCATCCTGACGGATGAGGTCTAAAAGACTTGGATAATTGGATAAACAACCGTCCCTGGCAGAGCGACAAAGGTGTGCAACCTTATCCGCCGCTCTATTACCACTACGGGGCACATGAGAGAAAGAAACTTCTCTCATATTAAGTAGAAAGTTTAATATCCGACATAGCCAATTCGATTTCCCAAGGGCATTGTATACTGTTTTTTAAGTGATTTATGATAATTAGTGATTCGCGCGCCCTCTATATGGACATAAATTATATGCATGCGGATAGCCTGAACCAATCCGTATTTTAAAGCAAGTGCTTCAGTCCCAATGGGAGACTGCCTGGCAACAGCTGCATGCCCAATGTGAACAGGTTTACCCAACGAGTCTCGAATGATGAATCCAATGGTGATGTCACCATTAGGAAGCGTGGATCCGTCGAAATTAAGTTTAAGTGTCCCTTGGGGGGGTTCCATTTATGTGATTTATTTTTCCTACCAGGCTCACTCGATTGTTTAGCAGACAAAGAAACTGAAGAAGATGATGACTCATATCCTCATTGTGGATCTTGCAAGCAACCATCCAATTGTTGATGTGATTATAGGTAATGTAGTTCATCCTATCGGGGTTTGGAGGTAGTTCATTTATGAAGATGAGATTATTTCGTGCATTCCATGTGGTCCACCAAGTAAAGGTGATTTTTTGTTTATCAGTCTTAGAAAGAACTCTGCTCAGAGCTGTCAAAATCGGTTGAATGTCCCTAGATGTAGATAACATATTTTGGATAAGCAACTTGTTAGGGGACTTTAATGTGGTCCGCCAAGTAAAGGCGATTACGTTAAATGTCTTTCTTTAGCCGATTTTATAAGGTAAAACAAGTTAGGCCTTTAACTTGCTTTTCTTTTTTCTAGAGCTCCGTACTCCTATTTTATTTTTTACATTAATGATACATATCTTCATCATAAGACCGAAGCACAGTATAATATTGATATTTCAATACAAACTTTTTTAATTAAAGAAATATAATTCTTTAAAAAAGCTTTGTAATGCATAGGATAAGAAGTTGGGACATACGACAATATGTTATCCTACTTTAGCAATATATATAGAGTAAATTTTGAAATGGAATAAAAAATTATTTAGTATAAAATTCATATGGTATAAAATTCATAAATGTAATATTTCAAAGAAGTATAAAATAATTTTTTTAATACATAGTTGATTTTTATACATTTTTTTAACATATTAAAAAAATGTACCTAAATAATGAATGTCGTATTTTACCGAATAGAGAAAGTATCAAATATGAAAATAGATTTTACTTTTATATAGATTGTTATTAATTTACAAATGGGTGAAATATGGGAAAATGTTTTCAATTAGTAGTTTTGTTGATATGTTTTGAATCTATTTGTTGATCGGTAACTATCCAGGGTTCGGAGATAGAGCCTCTAATCAACATAGTCCAAGGGGACTAGGGTGCAATGTTTTGGAATATTATATTTCATGTTTCATAAGTCTATTCTTATTTGTTTTGAGTATGTGAGGGTCGGTCTTAATTAGGATTTTAAGAGTTCATATAAAATCTCAAACCATCTCTGATTTGTATTGGCTATTAGACTCAAAAGGGTTTCAAGCAATGGAAATAATGTAAGGGAGATATGGAAAATGTAAGGTTAAACAGAAACATGTCTCAATCATATGAAACTCGCCAATAACGAACATATGAGTACAACCTTGACATAGATAAATAAAATCAATTCTAAGAGGTAGAAGCTATAGGAGAGTATTCACACACAAGAACAAAAGCAAAAGGACTCAATGAATGAAGTATAGTCCCAATAAGGCCAAAAATCAACTCACAATGGTAAATTTTTATTGGATTTCAATGCCACATAAACCAGAAATCATACGTGCTCAATTGAAATGATCATCCGATACTCCAATAAAATCACACAAATAGGCAAGGTTCAACGGTTCAAATATATCATGGACTTTAGTGGTTAGGACTAAAACATAGTACAATTATGACAAGATGAGGTCATATATATGATAACACAATATGCAATGCATGATATATTTTTTTTTCAATTTTTTTAGAAAATAAAATTAAGATGCAAAATATGAAATCCGTGTAACTTAAACAAAACATGTTGAATATGCAATGCAAATCAAACTATGTACCCCCCTCCCCCACATTTGAAGCTTTCACTGTCCCAATGAAATGTAAGACAACAAAAATTTAGAAATAATAGGAGAGAAGGAAAAATAATACTTACTAGCTCACTCGTAAGGTAGAGGTACGGTGCTCGGGGCTCCGCTCAAGCCCAAGTATTTGTAAGGAGGGCACACCGAAAAATTTGGTCGTTAACAAGTCACGACCCTCAAATTCAGCCCATTTCTTCTTTTGATCAGTCGTCAATCCAAAGGAAGGATGTTGAAACCGAGCGAAATGGGGTTGTAGGATGAAGCCATGGGTGCAGCGGAGTAGGCCGCGGGTGCGGCTTGGCTAGGATTTCACTGTAATTGTCGCGGGTGCAGCTCGTTGTTCCGTTCCGCTCTTCTTCTGAACATCCTCCCTTCGTTTTTTCCTTTATTTTTCTCCTGAAATGTTAGCGTGATATATATGCTGAAAAATACTACATATAATATTCTAAGAAAATCCTAAGCAAGATGAGAAAAATAAATTAACTAGTAATGAACAAAACTTACCTTGAGTTGCCTCCCGAAAAGCGTCTTTCTTTCTCGTTGTTGGCTCGACATTGTGTTTAAGCTTAAGAGACTAATCATACATAGTCAAAGCCCTCAGTAACCTTTCAAACTCTTGTGCACAACTGTCAAACAAGCATGAACTACATACAAACAAATTGAAACTAAATAATAAAGAATTTAATAACCGTTTCGACTTATTGTATTCATGAGCTTGACTACCCACAGAGGGTATATAATACCACCAATTAAGTTCTATTGGTGGTTTTTCAAAGTAGCAGTCAAATGGATCAACGTATCCACCAATATTCTCTCTAGTGCAGAAGTTAACATTTACTTGTCTGTAGCCTCGACAATAGGATCTAGACCTGATTCATCAATGGACGAGCTAGGGATGATCTCGACAGATAAAGTGTCATCTTCCTTTATCTTCTCGGTTTGATTTTCCACAATGACCTCAAGAGGTGCAACAGAGGTTTCAACGATTTGAGATACTGGGGGAAGTGACTCGTTCTGCGCACATTGATAATCCATGTAGCAGAAAAATGCATACATCTTTAAGAGTCCCATATCTAATAAACCTTCATCACTCATGCGCTCATCAAGACTCCATGTCTCGGAAGTCATGTCATCAAAGATGCATATAAGTACTTCCCTTATACTAGCTTGATATCCTCATGAATAAACATCATTAATGTTCGCCTGTAGTCTGATGAAGTATTGATGAAAACTCTCTCCGTGTAACTTCAATAACCCCACCTTCAACATATGTTAGTAGCACGAGTGCGGAACATGTAAGTGGTCCACACCAAGGTTAGTAATTAAACACACAAAGTAAACAAATAATAGTTCCCTGGCAACAATGCCAAATTTTGACAGGACGAAATCGTTGTGTTTTCTTATCAAAAGAATATCCAAACCAACCAACTAGTATAGCTAGCAAGCCCAGAGTCGATCTGCAGGGAACTACCTTTTCTTATGTGATATAACTACCAACAAGAGAAAAAAAAGGGGTGTAGTGATGTAAAGATGTAAAGAAAATAAAGAAGCAAGTATGATGATGATTGTAGACAATGATGAATGAGATGTTTCACCTACGATTCTCAACGTTGGTTTGTTTAATTGACCATTGTTTGTCCTTCCAGTTTGTTTCTTATCTATCGACTACTCTTATCTTGATTTGAATAGATTATTATACCTATCAGTTCTAATAATCCCTTATTCCTAATCAATCTTAACACGGATTAAGGGGGGTTTAATCCTAGGAATAGCAATAAGTCTCAAGATATGTAAATCTTATAAGCAATATCAATCCCCTAAAGAACTAATATTTAACCTATAGTCAACTTCATACACATTCAAGCCTTCCTATGAGGTCCACTAAAACATGTTCGCTACTTTAGGTTAGGCTTCACAAACGTATGAATCAAAACCCTAGCAATGATGCAATTTTAACAAGGTGATCAATGAAGATAGAATCCACACCATAAAGCAATTAAAAGCACCAAGAAGTTGAAGTAGACAATAGAAATAAACTAGAATTTGAAACTCACAATTCAATGAATTAACCAAGTCTCAATCGTAGGAAAAAAACAATGAGTTTAGTTGCTCATGTTTCCCAAATACAATCTCTAAATTCTTCAAAGCCAAAATATCTTTAAAACAATCTAAAACAAGTCTTTATTTATATAGCTCTAAGTACCATCATAAAACCCTAGGAGTTGTGCTAAAAAGATAGAGTTTAAATAAGGAAAGATAGAGATTCAGCACTGATTCGGCCCAACAAAGTTGCAACCTGGCCGCGGGCGCGCCTTGTTCAGAGAGTTTTCCGATTTTGGCCGCGGGGGCAGCTCAGGTGGTTGCGGGCACGACTCTTTGGGTTTTTTGTTTTATTTTTATTTTAAGGTTAAAATTGTATTCATAAGATATATATACTTTACATAGTTGTGTGGGAAAGTAAAAGCGGGGTCACCCCCCACTTAAGACCGGGGACCTAACTAGGGGAACCGACAATGGGTCTAATGTAGGAGGAAATCGACTCGAATAATATGAAATATAAAACTCAAACCAAATTCGATCCCACGCAAATAAATTCAAGACTTCCTCCCATTGTAGTGGAAGGGTTAGGATTTATCCACGAGGAAGCTTGTCAGTGGATCCCAGATAGCTCAAAGTCACGTCCTAAATCGACCCAGAAGTTGACTCGACGTCGAGTAGAACAGTCGATGTCGAGTGGAACTATCGATCTCGAGTCAAGTGCCTGCAGACTCCTTGGCACACTCGATGTCGAGTCGGGTACTCGATGTCGAGTGTATTTCTTCAACCTATATCGAGTCAGCCTGCAAGGACAAAAGCAACAAACTCGACGTCGAGTTGGGGACTCGATGTCGAGTGGTCAGCAGTAGACGTCGACTAGTTTAGAAGACTGTCAGTCGATCCAGATGACTTGATGTCGAATCAGGGGAGTCGATGTCGAGTGCTATGCAGTAACCTAAAAACGTCGGCAAAGATGGCCGAAGAATAAATGGATGGAAACGAATGGTGGACAAAAATAACATAGGATGTTGAGTTTGACGAAGACCCAACGAACGACAGAATAACGGTTGTAAGCAAATATGAAATAAAACTTCCAAGGCCATGGCTTACCGCAACGATAACCATGTAAGAGAATCAATAAATTGCAAAAGATAGAAACTTTATCGATATAGGACAAGGCCTTCACCAAATCCGGCAAGTAGGAATATAAACCCTTCGATAAATAACCCTATTTGCATCTATCCTTTTCATAATTAGAATTTATAAACTTCCGAATAGAAACCCTAATTACTACCCAAGTTTTACAACATGAGTTCCTTAATTTTCCAATTAAAGATGAAGCACAAAGGATAGAGTGGGATAAAATACCTTTCTTTCGCGACTCACCAATCCACTGGCATGGCTATCATCGGGTTCACCCCGACCCTAGAAGCATGGCAACTACTCGCTCATAGTGACAAGAAACATGATTGATGAAAAGAAATAACTTTGCATTAACAAAATTTGCAACTTTTACAATCCCGACACTCTAACTTTCGTAAAAACGCCAAAACCCTAAAATTCTTGAAAACCTAAACTCTATGAGAAGTGTTTGCTCTGAAATCGAATGACTAAAATCCAGACCCTATGGCTTTATTTATAGGCCTTAATCCTTGCTAGCCAAGGAAAGGAAATTCTATCTAAATCTAAAAGATATAAATCTAGATAAAGAGGAAATAAATCTAATTAGGTAAATAAAAAAAGTCTCCTTAAGGTAAATAGATCTTCTCCCATAAGGATTGAACTTGATAGATGATAAAGATTTCGTGCTTAAGTCTTCCTCTCTCGGATTTGAATCTTCCCAATTCATCTCGGCCCAACTGGAATCGCAGGCGACGTCGAGTATGTCCACTCGACGTAGAGTCATCCATTCGACATCGATTCATGCTTAGTCGATGTTGAGTCCTTGCTTCAGCTTCTTCAGTGTTGTATCCAAGGTTCACTCGATGTCAAGTCCTCTTCACTCGATGTCGAGACCTTCAGTAGATGTCGAGTGACTTCAACGAAAATCTGCACACTTCTTGGTTTTGCTCCGATTTCGCTCCAAATTCTGAAATATTAAACAGAAGCTTATGTAGACCTCTATTTCTTGCAAATAATCATAAACTACACAAATTCACTATATTCCCAACCCAGAATATATAAAATAATAGAATAAGGAGCAAAATTAAGTACAAAAATATGGCATAAAACAGGGACATCAGGGTCCTACTCAAGGTTGCAA
Organism: Persicaria tinctoria; assembly: GCA_037127255.1. Lineage (NCBI taxonomy): Eukaryota > Viridiplantae > Streptophyta > Magnoliopsida > Caryophyllales > Polygonaceae > Persicaria > Persicaria tinctoria. Next base: position 25,477,405 of record JBANSL010000003.1, on the reverse strand, counting down.
ACCCCAAGTACGGACCAAGACTATAAACAAGGCATTGAAGCATTTACAAGATAAATAAGACCATAGGACCATAATAGTGCATGCAACCACATAGATATTAAAACAAAGTAAAAAGGTTGTTGATGTTCTCATTCAACCGGCCAGGGGCATGGACCACGGGCTCGATGAGGAAGTCATGTGAGTAGTTTAGTAGCAATCACTGCCTCGAACATGGGAGTCAATGCAGTGGTAGAGAGCCAATACACCACGACAGTAAGGTCATTGTGTGTAAAAAGCATTCAAGTCCGTGAAAGGATTACATGTGCACCGGGGGGGGGGTTGTGGGTGGGGAGGGAAGGCATTGGAGGGTCGATTTCCGGATTTCCACACCAAGGAGACATAGAACCAAAGACACACTCGGGGACCAAGAGGAATAAAAGACTAGGGCAAAACAAGTGTTTGGAAGGTAAGGGTTAGAACGCAATCCCATGGGATACCACCCTCGAAGACAAGATGGGCAATGCAGGGCTAGTCGACCAGGAGTAAACCGGCTCTAGGCTAAAATATGTACAGGGGTAGGGGGTGGTAGGGTCAGTGCTTCGCAAAAAAACTAGTTAAGACAAAGTTTTTGAAGCTCAGAGGGCCAAGACGGGTCAAGGGGTAAGACGGGATCCGGACTCACCCAAAGGATGAGATCAATGAGATTGGTGAGGTTAAGTTGTAGTCATGGCCATGAGAAGGAGGAAGATAATGATAGTTGCAACACAAGCCCGACCTATAGAGCCGCGAGGGCTGCTCTGCAACCGTGGTCATGGCTGCGGCAAAAGGGCTGAGGTAAGAGAAATTGTGGCCGTGATATGAAAGTCGCGGTCATGGTGGCAAAGCGATCACCTATGAGTGGAAGCTTGTAGGCCTGGAAGAGGGGGGGTTTGCAGCCGCGAGAGGGAACACGCAGTCGTAAGTGGTATCTTTTTGTTGGAGCGAATTGAGTTGCTACATTGGGGGACATAGGGGAGGGAAGACAAAGGGCCAAAAACCTATTGGGCTATAAAGGGAGAGGCCACCCAGCTCGGGATCCCCCAATAATAGATCATGGAGGTGTCAGGCCGAGGTGGGATGGGAGACGACAAGGACGATAGACTACCCTATTGCTCGTAGCACGTAGGTATGTCGAAGCCCTATGGTTCTACCTGGGGGTGGCGAAAAGTGCCAAGAACGCCCTGACAAACCAAAAGGGGGAACCACTACACTAGAGACTCGAACGGACAGGCTGGAGACTCGAAAGAAGCCAGCGAAGGGACCCAAGAGGAACAAGCAAAAAAACGCAAAGAGACAAACAAACAAAGGACGCTAAGAACGAAACTCTGAGAAGCCAAGAACTAAAATCAAAAGACACATTGAACAAGAACAAATTTGTTGGGGTGGGGGCATGAATAATCATAGAAAAAGGCTCAATATGGCGGGGTTGTAAACCAAACCAAAATCAAAATAGACGAACCAAGGGAGAAAAACGAATCTGAAGAAAAGATAAGCATGTGAGTGTTGTTGAGAAACGTGCATGTGATAGCTCACCAAGACAAATACCAAAGCTGTGATTTTTGCAGAAACACATGCACGCGTGAGGGATGTGGGGGATAAGCGAGTCAAAGTGGTCGAAAGGCTAAATTTCGTTGACCATGGACAGCAGACTACTGGGACTGGTGGAGGAAGCCGCCGGTGAGATCCAGGGGAAAGAGAAATGCCAGCTCTTTGGCTTCAGATCTGAGCATTAGCCATCAGCGATTTTGAGGACCAAAACCGAACATTGGAGATTTGGATCTGGCTCGAAATTGTGACACCATTGACAACTACAGAGATCTCAGAGGGTCGGGGAAACCTTGAACATCATGGATCTCGGAGGGCTGGGAAACCTTGAACACTATGGACCATATGTATCTCGGGGATGTTGGGGAGGCTGAAATTTGAAGGTGGTGGCGGTGCTTGCTTCATCAAGGGGTCATCTTACCGGTCAAGCTTCGTGTGTGGGTGTTGGGGGAGGGGGAAGAGATGTGATGACATGAGATGAAGGTACTAGGGAAGAGGGTGACATCACCAAGTTTTTCGGGTTTCTTATTCTTTTAGGCACTGCTTGTCGAAATCTATGCAACTTTATTGTTTATTTGCAGATAATAGACTAAGCTCGGAAGGTGGATAAATCATGGAAGAAATGGAGATGAGGAGAGATAAAGACAAGCCAATGACTGAGCACAAGACAAGAAAAGTTGAAATAATAACGAGATTAAAAAACTGTCACCATGGTGAGCTGAACTTAAAATGCAGTTTCCAGAGGCCTTAGATGTCCAATCAACTATTGTGAGTACGTGTTAGAAAACTCTCTCGCGATTCAATCATTCTAGTGTTTTGACTACATCGCTTCGCGGGTTGAAATCCATTAGTGAAAACACATCCTGCAGGAACGGTTCGGGAAATTGGATTGTATAGGGAGATTGGCATCTTGATCGCATAAACTGACATCTTATAAGAAACCATTATTCTTAGTTGAAGCGGTGGCTAGGATTGAAATCTTAGGTGACAAAGATGACTAGACAAGAGTATCCAATCATGATACCATTGTATTCCGAGATTTATTGCCACTCACCCCCATGCTAGACTAAGGGAGTTAGGTAGTGATCAACAAAGATGGCCAACCTAACTTTGTACATAAGCCGAAATTGGAATAATCACAAAGAAAGGAAGCCCAATGATCGAGAAACCAACCATGTTGCGATGAGCGGGTGGAACTATCCACTTATCTATCTATCTTTATTCACTATTGCTTGTTGCTTTGATTTCTCTGCTCTCTTTTCTACTGATTCTTTCTACTCTACAAGAGAGAAAGAAAGACACTCTACAAGCTTAGATTTTAGTGTTAATTCCATATTATATCATTTTGTTGTTTGGAGTCGAAATCTATGCAGCTTTATTGTTTATTTGCAGATAGTAGACTGAGCTCGGAAGGTGGAGAAATCATGAGAATTTTTGCAACTTCCATGGAGTAAGCTACATTTTATATATTGAATTATTCTAAATGTAGAGTCTAATGTGATCGTCCTAGTATAATTTTATATAAGTGTAATGGCTATTAAGTCTTTTTTTTTTAAGGCATAGGCGGGCCTGCTGAGAGGCTTGCAAAGAAAAGGGGTGGTCCATGGATTGCTCGAGCTGACCAAAGGCAGAAGAAGTTGGAGGAAGCGAGGCTATAAGTGTAACATGCGAATGAAGAAGTTGTAGAAGCAAGGACACCATCGAGTCAAGCTAGAAGCGAGAACGAAGAACTGAGGGTGCGCATGGCCCAATCAGAGAAGGTGGTGTTGGTGCTTGGAGGCGTAAGGATAAGCTTGCAGCCATCTATCACCTTGGTTGCGCCACAACCTCTGTCATCTCAGCCATCAGATGTGCCTCCTTCAGCTTCTCACACCTCCACGCAGCCATATAAGGAATCATATATGTGTGTATTGATATGTTTTGAACTTGCACTAATTGTTGGAATCAGTACAATTGTGTATGGGGTTGTTTTGGATTGTATATTAGGATATGTTTATATGTGTTGTTTATGCACATTTTGAATTTCACACACAAAATGTGTGTTTGGTGTGGAATATGGTTTGGAAGGTGTAGATATTTGGTGTGGAATGTGTGTTTTGAATTGCACATGTTTTGTGCACAAAATGTGCACATTTTTGGTGCATTTGGTATAAAACAAGGGGTTTTTGGTATTTTTTTTTAAATCAAAACACACTCAAGCAAGGAGCATATTAAACTAACTCGTTATTTTAATTTTTTTTTTAAATACCAGAAGACTTTCATGCGACGAACATGTTTCAAAACCTAGTAGCTGGAAATCTCAGGCGACGTATCTATTAGAAGACATTGTCGCCTGAGCACATTGAAACGACGAAAGTATGTCATTGTATGGTCACTTAGATATTACGACGACGTACTTATTTGAAATTCCTGTCACCAAATTTCATTTGGGGCGACGGACTTAGTCAAATATTCCGTCGCTGAATCCTACTTTCATATTTTATAAAATTCTTCGATCACATTAGGGCAACGAACTTATGAGGATATACCCATCAGTGCCGTTTTGGTGTTTTACTAGACCCGGTGCGATAATTAAAATTAGGCCCTATATATTTATATTGTTTTCATTTCTTATCAAATCATAACTATATATATGTACTATAATATATGACATAAATGATATCACAACGAAAAATAAAACACTTATCTTCTATTTACATAAAATCCATGTGTTATAAATAGAATCGATATAATATGATTATAAATAGTGTTAATTATACAATTATTAAATTTTACGTAGTAATATTTAATGTTTTACTAGACCCGGTGCGATAATTAAAATTAGGCCCTGTATATTTATATTGTTTTCATTTCTTATCAAATCATAACTATATATATGTACTATAATATATGACATAAATGATATCACAAAGAAAAATAAAACACTTATCTTGTATTTACATAAAATCCATGTGTTATAAATAGAATCGATATAATATGATTATAAATAGTGTTAATTATACAATTATTAAATTTTACGTAGTACTCCCTCCGTTAATTAAAACTTGACGTTTTACTATTCACGCACGCATTTTTAGGTGTTAAAAACTATATAAAATATTAACTTTTTTAATAATTTTTTTAAATAATATCATACTTATTACTATTAAGTATGAATTTATAAAAACAAATTTAAAAAAAAGTTAATATTTTATATAGTTTTTATCGTTCTAAAAAAGCGTGCATGAATAGTAAACGACAAGTTTTAATTAACAGAGGGAGTAATATTTAAGTAGGTTTTTTTGTCATTTATAAAAAAAATAGTAGAATTTTTATTTTATTTTTGCAATGAATATGTAAAAGAAATAAAACAATGAAAAATACGGAATAACCATGATTTTTTTTACAACTAATATTGAATGGAGGGAAAAAATGAATGAAAATGGGCCCATTAAATAAAAAAACACGGAATAACTGTGCTGTAAAGAGTTGGGCCCATTTTTACAAAAAAAGAGAAGGCCAATCAAAATGAAAATGGGTGATGACGGGATTTGAACCCAGGAGGAATTTGATAGATTCACGGTCCTTAACCACTACACCACATGCTTTGCTTTTAAATTTTATGATGTATTATTTTATATATAGTAATATAATATATATTGGGCCCCAAAATAATTTGGGCCCTGTGCGATCAGGCCGCATGCACCACCCTGTAAGCCGGGCCTGATACCCATCACTTGAAGTTCTATTTTTAAATCACTTGAAGTTCTATTTTTAAAAAAATCTCAAAGTACTTTCAAGTGATAAACTTATATCAAATGTTGGTTGCTACATTACTACATTGACAAACTTATATAAAAGATTAACAAAAATGATCAATCTGATCACATGGAACTTCCCAATCTACCTAATTGTAACATGGGTCTCAATTCACTACCTCCTCCATGCCCTAAAAAAGCACACCAAAACGAGCCCAAATAGGTTACCTCCGGGGCCCATGCCTTGGCCCATAGTGGGCAACCTCTTGAGCCTAGGGACCAGGCCCCACGAGTCACTCGCGGCCCTAGCTAGGGCCCCTGGCTATGGCCCCTTAGTCTCCCTCCAACTCGGGTGGGTCACCGCAGTTGTGGTCTCCTCTTTGGAGGCTGCTATGGAGGTGCTCCACCGTAGGGATGCCGTTTTCGCAACCCGGGCTGTCGGGGACGCTGCCACCGTGCTCCACCACGAGCAGGCGTCGCTCGTGGCCCTGCCGCCTGGGCCTAGGTGGCGCTGCCTCCGCCGGATTTGTAGCTCCCATGTGTTCTCCCCTCGCAGGTACATACATGGAACTTAATACAAGAAAACATGTCACGTGTTTATGAGGCAGTAGTGGGCCTCTTTTATTGGACTCATTGATGGCCACTAGGTTGTATTTAGGGAATTTTGATGTTACCGTTGAATCATTGTTTGATCATGTTGAACTGCAGTTCATGCACATCCATTTTGAGTTTTCTTTACAAATCAAAGATCATATCATAAGTATTTCATTAATGCAAGGCTTTCTAATTTAAATCGAAACGAATTAAATTGAAAAGTTGTTAATTGTTACTCCTCAACCGTTTTATCCTCAACCGTTTTACTACAACACAATATTTATTCTCCTCAACCGTTTTATCCAACTTATGTACTATAAAAACTAAAAAGGTAACTGAGATTAAAGATTAGAGAAAGAATCCAATATTTATGACTAATCTCCACCTCTTTCTCCCTTTGATTTAAGCGAGAAATTAAATTGGATTTAACCTTAACAATCTGCTAAGATCAAACAAAAAAATTCAGTTTTTCTGATTTGGCCTTAGAATTTTTTAAAACAATTTGGCCTTAGAATTGTTAAAAGAATTGTTGTTAAATTCTATTCTTTTTTATTTTGTTATTTTATTTCATTAGCCATTAAGGGTGATATGACCTACTAAATTATTAAATTAATGGAAAGTTTAGCAATATATATATATAGAATGGGTAACTTATGCACAAGGCTTAGGGATGTGCATTGTGCACAAAATATTATTCGGTGAAATGTGAAACATTATTCAGTGAAATTTGAAGCATTATTCGGTGAAATGTGAGTATTGTTTAGGGGAATGTGAAACATTATTTGGTGAAATTTGAGGCATTCCATATAAATTATAACTATTGTTTAGGGAATTGAGGTTTCTTTTATTTGAAATGGATAAATAAAAAAACTAAACATTATTCGGTAGAATGTTATAAATTATTCAGTGGAATTGAGGCGTTTTCATCTGAACTGAACGGAAAAAAAAACATAACAGTGTTCAGTAGAATGTTTCACATTTCACCGAATAATGCTTAAAATTTCACTGAATAATGTTTCACATTTCACCGAATAATATTTGTGCACAATGCACACCCTAAGGGGTGTGCACTCTGGAACCACTCCCTATATATATATATATATAGGGATATATACACACACACACTCCCTTCATATTAAAATATAGATTGTTTAAAAATTTTAGCATATTTTTATAATTAAAAATTATATAAAATATTAATTTTTTTTACTAATTTTTAAAATTAATTTCATATTTACTACTACTAATAAGTATGAATATAATTTTAAAAAAATAATATTTTAAAGAGATTTTAACTTTTTAGAAAAAGTGTAAAAAAATCAACTGAATTATATTTTGAAACGGATAGTATATATTTTGTTAATTAATATTTCTATTAAAATTTGGGTTAAATACTAAAACGCTTTATATTTTAAGGAATACTTTTTTTTTCCAACTCGGTAAATGCTTATTTATTATTTGTACTAAATTTTCAAGTTTGGAAATTGGGTTTAGAATCAACTGAAAATCGGCCAATACTCCAATCTGGTACAAAATACTTGAAATGCAGATCAATTGATCCATTTGATTGGTAACTTCAATGAAAAATCACATGATATTTGCACCATTTTAATGGCAGCCTGGAAGCAAGCACACAGCTTAGAAGGGAGAAGGCGCAGCAGCTTCTTCTCCATCTCGAACGCCGCTGCGAAGCCGGCGATGCAGTGAATGTCGCCCAATTAGCCTTCACTACCACCCTCAACTTCCTGTCTAACCTCTTCTTCTCCGTCGACTTGGACGATCTGAGCTCTCCCGCGGGATCGGCATTCAAGCAGCTCGTTTGGGCTTCCATGGATGTCGGCGGGTCCCCCAACGTCTCCGATTTCTTCCCAATTTTGAAGCCGATCGATCTCCAGGGCACCAGACGACGCATGAGGAACATCGTTGGAGACGTCTTCAAGGTGTTCGATGAAATGCTTCAGAGAAGGTTGAGCCAAAGAAAGGGCGGTTTTAAGGCTGAGAACACTGATGTATTGGACGCTCTTCTGAGCATCGCGGAGGACGAGGACAGCGGATTCGAAGTGGCTGACATACCGCATCTGTTGCTGATGAGTCGGACTCAACGATATGTTCTTCAATCTTCAATCACGTCGTGTGAAATCGGTACTGATTTATTCGTGCAGGACTTGTTCGGAGGAGGAACGGACACAACATCAAGCACGGTCGAGTGGGCAATGACGGAGCTCCTCCGCAGCCCCACCAAGATGGAGAAAGCCCGAGCGGAGATTGAAGAGCGAGTAGGTGCCGGAAACCCGGTCCAAGAAGCCCACATTGCGGAGCTGCCTTACCTGCAGGCGGTTGTGAAGGAGACCTTGAGACTGCACCCGCCAGTGCCCTTTCTAATCCCAAGGAAGGTCGAAACCGAGGTTGAGCTGTGTGGCTTCACGCTCCCGAAGAACACGCAGGTCCTCGTGAACGTGTGGGCAATCGGGAGAGACGGAGACTTGTGGGAGAACCCCAACTCTTTTGAGCCAGAGAGGTTCTTGGGTTCGGAGTTGGATTACAGAGGCCATGACTTGGAGCTCATTCCATTTGGGGCTGGATGTAGAATGTGCCCTGGATTGCCGTTGGCACACAGGATGGTTCACTTGATCTTGGGCTCGTTGATTCATTCGTTTCGATGGAGGATCGGACATGGGTTGCCACCGGAGGAAATCGACATGGACGATAAGTTTGGGTTCACATTGAAGAAAGCTAAACCGCTCTATGCCATCCCTGCGTTTCCAAGTGTTAATGTTAAGGTGATATAAACAGATGTAATGTAAAATTTGTTGTTCAACTGCTTTTCAAGGCCTGTCCAGGTTGTTGACTTGTTAGAAATGACACATTTTAGATGTTAAAATTGAAAGAGTTTTTGCTGTTAAGAAAATAAACAGCTAAAATGTGTATCAGTTAAAATTTGTGTTTAAAAAATAAGCTACTTGTGATAACTTATTTTAGTGTTTATTTGGTTTAAAAGTACCATAATACCCCTAATAATAACCAAATAAACACCATTTTTTTTTTAATAAATAAACACTTTTTCGTCCCATACGGAGTTTATTTTTTTTCATAAATTTTTAACTATTTTTACCAACAGCTTATAAAATTTACCCTATTTATAATTGGGGTGATTACTACGATGTCCTAATTTTTGGACTTTATTAGAAAAATGGCTTCCAAGTGCTCCAAATTAGCAAAATGTACACCACCCCCAGTGCCCCCCCTTCCCGTGCCCCCCTCCCGTTTCATCAGTTTTTTTTCCCGCGTTGCCGAAATCGAATGTGCTGAAATAGGAGTTTCAACACATTCGGTTTCAGCAACCCCTGTTTTTTTTTTTTTTTTTTTTTTTACCGCGTTGCTGAAACAGGGGTTTCAGCAACCCATGTTTTAACTTTTTTTTCCCGCATTGCTGAAACCGAAGGTGCTGAAACCGGATTACTTTATTTTTCGCATCACCACTTCGACACCAGAGTTGCTGAAACCGGTTTTTGTTTTTTTTTTCAAAAATGTTGAAATGATGAAATGTTGAAAAAGTACCTCGTACAATTTTATAAGAATTAGTTTTAGCATTTCAGCATACGAATTTTGCTAATAAAGAATTAATTTCAGCATTTCAGATCACAAAAAAAATCAAAAGGCTAATAAGCTCTCCAAAAGTTTCAGCAAGACAAAAAAAAATTGAATCCAATTTTTTTTCATTCCAATCAACCAAACTATGTAAATCAATCCAAACAAAATTAAACAAGAAATTGAAATGTAAAATGACCTTTTGCCGTACATACACACATTTCAGCATTTTTCATTCAGCCCATTAAGATTGTTGTCATTCTAGATACAATTATGAAACCTAAGTATAACCTAGATATATACACACCGGATTTGCTGAAATCGGAGTTGTTGAAACCGAAGTTGCTGAAATAGTTGTTGTAATTGCTAAGATTAATTTTGTTTTTTGCATAAGTTTTTCGACACCTGAGTTGCTGAAACCGAAGTTGCTGAAATTGTTGTTGTAAATGCTGAAATTAGTTTTTTTTTCTCGTCAAATCTTCGACATCGGAATTGCTAAAAACCGAGTTGCTGAAACCCTGTTTATCCTATTTCAACCCCAATTTTAGAAATTATAACAACAATTTAAACAATTTAAGAGATTTCAACAACAATTTCAGCAATTTCAGCACTATTATAAAATTTAGCCTATGCGGGATTCGAACCCACGTATTTGCGCTTAAGCACGTCGCTCTACCATTGAGCTAAGAGACTTTTAAAGGAGATTTAAAGAAGGAACATCAAAATTCATTGCAGCCCCGCATTTCAACAATTGCTGAAACTACAATCCGCATTTTAGCAATTGCTGAAATTGCCAATATCCAAATCCAAACCATGTAAAAATCCATTAATTTTTTGCAATTTGATAACAATTGCTGAAAATCAAATTTCTTCTACCGAACAATTTCATCAATATCTTGTGAATACCTACCATCAAATAGAGAAAGGAAGTAAAATCGTCAATATAGATTGAAAGGAAGGAGAACATACCTCTGGCCGTCGGACGACTACCATTACATATTGAACAAGCAGCTGTTGTCGGAAGGAATGACACGATGAACAACAATGCCTTCAATGGCTCAAATAATACAATTCACCTGGAAGCAATCAAGGCCATCATATTCATAACAACCAAATTGACCGTGAAGCAATTGGGTTTTCTGCAGAAACTTGCTGAAACCCTAATTTTGTCCATGGATTTCTGGTGCTGGATCAGATCCGATTCCATGGATCAGATCCGAATCCAGAAATTATTTGAAATCACAGTGAAGAGGAAGGAAGCGAGGGAACTGAAATTGAAAAAAAAGGTAGGTACTTGGAGGAAGACACGGAGGTTGGGATCCTCGCACTTGTTGGAGAGGTAGGAGGACACAACCTTCGAGACGAGGCGGAGGTTGTGGAGGATCTCAGCGCATGCGAGGCGGAGGAGGAAGGCGTCGTCGTTGGAGACGATTTTGCGGACGCCGTCGTTGGCAATAGCCTTGTTCTTGAGGCCGGAGATGGAGGAGTGGAGGAGGAGGAGGAGCTTGGAGATCATGCCGGAGACCTCGAAAGAGAGGACGCCGCCATCACAAACGCCTTGAAAATCGAATAGATCGATGAATCAAGGAGGAAGAAGGGAGACCTCCGCCTCCGCCGAATCTCCAGTAGAAATCGAAAGAGGAGAACAGAAAGAGGAGATCTGAATCTAGTACACCTCTCCAACAAATCTGAATCCAGTACACCGATTCCAGCAGATCTGAATCCAGTACACAGATTTCAGCAGGAGAAGGACGAGGAGGCGGTGATCTTCGACGGGGGCCTGGGAAGAAGGGGCGGGGATGAGGGAGGCAGGGGCCAAGGAGGGAGGCGGGGAGGGAGACGGTGAACAGAAGGTAAGGGGGGGCACGAAAAAATATGGTGGAATTTAACCTAATTTGTAGAGGTCCGGGGACATTTGTCAAATTGAAGCCCAAATAGTGGCCAGCTCGGCCCATTTTCTCTTTATAATTTTAGTCAGTTTATTAACCCCGTCACATACGAATCCATAATGTATATGTGTTTTTTTATGGCATTCAATTTGCACATGGATGTAAATATACCTGCCAAAATCTTCAAGTATAATAAATGTCATTCAAGTAATTGGATCAAAACCCCGATGACAATCACCTCCCCACTTCGGCGTGGGACAAAATTAATTTAATGACAAATTAGGGTACGTTTGGTAATGCAATTAGCTTTTTGAAGCTTTTGGTTTTAATATTTATAGTTTTAACTAAGTTAAATATAAGATTTTAATGTAATTAGCTTTTGAAATTGGATTTTTAACCGCTACTCACCCCAAACTTTTCAGAATTTTATTCATTTTTTCGGAAAAATTTGGTCAAATATCCTTTTAGAAAATCTAATTAAGTAAATGTCTATATTTAAACGGATATTAAGTAAGTTTCCACATTTTTTATGTAATACCAACTCTACCCTTGTTATTATAATTTCCTCACGCCTCTCATTCACTCAGTACAAGAACACTTCTTCGCGTCTCTCCTTCCCTCCTACCACCGAGTCACCGGCGTTCGCTCCTCCTCGTGGTCGCTCTTACTGGTAATCTCCACTCTCTTTCTCTTTCCCATCCTTCTCAATCTCTTCCCCCTCTTTTCGGTTCCCTTCCCCTTTCGATTTGAGGAATTTCATTGTTTAGCCCTAAATTTGATTGCACTTGCATATGCTCTAGATGTGAGTTTTTAGTGTGTTTCCCTTGAACCTACACAATTTGTGGACAGAAGAAAAGCAAATCGATTTAATAGACTTCACCTACTCGATTGGATTCGTATTTGGGAAAACAAACCCTAGCATGTTTGGTGACAATTTGTTAAACTTGCAAAATATGTCAATTTGTTTAATATTGGTGACAATTTGTTAAATCTGATCATTTCGAGATGTTAATTTTATGATTTGGGACAACAGGTGCGGATTTTTGTGTGAATACATTGCTCTGATGACAATTTATTTACGTTTTTTTAGGGCTATCTACTTCAAATGGATAATCTAGGTTAGCGTTCTTATTGATTAATCTAATTCGTTCGTACTTTATATGTTGTTATATTTCAAATGTTTATCATTGCTTGTTTGTTTTGGTGACAATTGCTTGTTTGGTGACAATTAGTATTTAGCTTGATTCTATATCATCAATTTAAATGAGAATATCCGGGGTTTGCTTCATTGTTTGGTGACAAATGGAATTTATGTTGTAATTTTTAGATTGGTGACAATTGGTAGAGTTATATATTCTGTTTTGGTGACAAATGGAATTTATGTTGTTATTTTTAGATTGGTGACAATTGGTAGAGTTATATATTCTCTTTTGGTGACAAATGAAATTTATGTTGTTATTTTTAGATTGGTGACCATTGGTAGAGTTATATATTCTGTTTTGGTGACAAATGAAATTTATATTTTTATTTTGTTGCTTTTTTAGATTGGTGACAATTGGTAGAGTTATATATTTTGTTTTTGTAACAAATGGAATTTATGTTGTTATTTTGTTGTTTTTTTTAGATTGGTGACAATTGGTAGAGTTATATATCATGTTTCGATGACAAATGGAATTTATGTTGTTGTTTTAAATTGGTGACAATTGGTAGATTTATATATTCTGTTTCGGTGACACATGGAATTTATGTTGTTATTTTTTTGTTTTTTTAATTGGTGACAATTGGTAGAGTTATATTCTGTTTTGATGACAAATGGAATTTATGTTGTTATTTTGCTGTTGTTTTTTTAAGACTGGTGACAATTGGTAGAGTTATATATTCTGTTTTGGTGACAAATGGAATTTATATCTCATTTAGCTATAATGTAATTTTCATTATCCTTATGTTCAATTGTAGTGGAATTAAGTTGATGTATGTATACCATCAAATATATCGAGGGTCTTGCATTTCATGGTGGTATTGAAGCTATTTCAGACAAGTATATGGATGCGTATAGAGAGAGGATGGATATGGATTTGTTTAAGAAGTGTTGGAGATGGGAGTTGTAGGACTACAATCTGCACCTACGTTTTAATTGTCACTGTTTTAGGATAGTAAGTAGTAGAATGTTGCATGATGCTTGTATTTTGATACTTATTGCAATCTGACTATCATGGTGAATGTCTCAACCGTTCCCCTTTATTTTGGAAGTTAATGTAGTATGACAATTGGGGATTTATATTAAGTAGTACAACATTGCCAGGTGCTTGTAGTTTGGAAGCTATTTTGGATGTTAAGTCTGAATGTATCAACTGTTCCCCTTTGTTTTGATATTTTTACAAGTTAATGTAGTATGACAATTACGTATTAGAAAATTAAACTTTACATCAAATTTCCTCTACTTAGGGTTATTATTGTAACAAAAATGTGTTAATATTAGATGACAAATGTGATGCCATTTGTATTGTACATAAAATTATTCGTTTGCTCAAGTTTAGCCCATCTAGGGTCTATGCTCCCCTAGTTCTAGGGTTTCAGTTTCGTAACAAAAACGTGTTAGTATTAGATGACAAATCTGATAACATTGGTACTGTACACACATTTTAGGGTTTAGGGTTTAGGGCCTTGGCCCTAAACCCTAAAGACTAAACCTTAAACTATACTGTATATCAAATTTTTGTTTACTCAGGTTTAGCAGACAATAGAAGAGGTGGAAGGCAAAGGCAACACGAGGGAAGAAGGTGAAATAGGCTATTAGGCGGTGAGAATTTGGGCTAATGCTAACCATAGAGAGACGAAGCAAGAGACGTAGTAGTAGAAGCCTGATGGCAGAGAGAGACGAAGAAAGAGGATGAAGACTGAAGAGGAAGCAGTGGAAAGCGGCTGTAATTTGTGTAAAGACGGAAACGCCCCACTAAAGGAAAAAATAAATCATTTTAAATTCAAACTTTTTGGGGTTAAATCGGACATTACACTGTAATTTTAATGTGGATCGTCGAACTCAGCCGAAATCCATAGTTAATGGCTGTGATTCATTTAGGAGAAAAGAAGATAGGAGAGTAGGTGGAGAGTAAAATGAATTAGGGCCATAGATAATTATACATATAGGAATCAACGTGCATGATTGTTCTAACCTTCCACCATCTTTATAGTAGTGAGGATTATAATTAACGGAGTTAAGAGTTAATATTGAGTTAGGGTACGAAACGGAATTTTGCAAAAATTAAGGGGTACCAACCGGAAAACAAAAAACATTGTGACACCAACCGGAATAGCCTTAACTACAAGGGCACCAGACGAAATTTTTCAAAAAAAAGCTTGCCTCCCCCTCTCCTTCACAATACGGAGAATCGATCTAGAGCCGCATGCTCCTAATTAATGGGGCAACCACTGGACCAACAAGCTTTTCATGTTCATTTTACAATTTAATAATTTTTAACCCTTAAACAATTTTCTTCTCAAAATTAAATCAACGTTTTTGAATTATAATTAAAACATCATCATATAATTTTATTAATTATACATTAGAAAAAATATATATATTTCACTGTAAAAAAATTATACATTAGAACCAATACTAGAATTTTCATTCTTCTTTTATTTTCTTTTAATGTTTATTTTTTAATTATTTATTTATTTATTTTAAATTAAATGGTTCATGAACCAATACTATTTATTTCATGAACCACTAGTATTTAATAATTATAAATTTTTTATTCTTATTTTATTTTCTTTTAATGTTTAATTATTTATTTAATGAACAAATACTATTTATTTGATGAATCACTCTTCTTTATTTCATGAACCATTGCTATTTATTTCATGAACCATTTCTCTTTACTTCGTGAACCACTTCTAACTATATATGTGCTGAATCACTTGTTTAAAAACCCTAAACCACTTCTATATATATATGTACTGAACCACTTGGTTTAAAACCCTAAACCACTTCTATTTACTTCGTGAACCACTTCTATTTATATGTGCTGAACCAATTGGTTTAAAACTCTGAACCACTTGGTATAAAAAACCCCTGAACCACTTGGAATAAAAACCTTGAACCACTTGGTATAAAAAACCCCTGAACCAATTGGAATAAAAACCCTGAACCAATTGGAATAAAAACCCTGAACCACTAGGTATAAAAACCCTGAACCACTTAGTCACTAAACCAACCTATTTAGTCACTGAACCAAATTTTATTAGTCACCGAACCAACCTATTTAGTCACTGAACTAACCTCTATTTAGTCACTGAACCAACCTATTTAGTCACTGAATCAACATCCATTTAGTCATTGAACCAACCTTTATTTAGAAACTGAACCAACCTATTTAGTAATTGAACCAACCTTTATTTAGTTACTGAACCAACCTCTATTTAGTCACTGGATAACTCTATTTAGTCACTGAACCAACCTCTATTTATTCATTGAACCAACCTCTATTTAGTAGTGATATAATACTCCGTATATCACTACTAATACCAACTTACTTTTAAATTTTTATTTATTTATCATTTTCACTTGTTAAAAAAATATACAGAATCTCAATTTGAGTGTAATTTAATTTTATCTACACATAGACACCCACTTTAATTTGTATATGTTTTGTGGTTCATCAAGCTATAAAGATGTTATCAAGAAATGGTTAATCAAGTTATCAAGAAGTGGTTCATCAAGCTATAAAGATGTTATCAAGAAGTGGTTCATCAAGTTATGAAGAAGTGGTTCATGGTCCTATAAGAAGTGGTTCATCAAGTTATCAAGAAGTGGTTCATCAAGCTATAAAGAAGTTATGGAGAAGTGGTTCATCAAGTTATCAAGAAGTGGTTCATCAAGTTAGTCAATGAACCAAATCCTGTGAACTAAACCCAGTGAACCAATCTTAATCAAATCTCGTGAACCATACCTAGTGAACCACTATATATTTAGTCAATGAACCATCTATTTAGTCACTGACTCATTCTTTATTTAGTCACTGAGCCGTTTCTATTTGGTCACTGAACCATTCTCTATTTAGTCACTGAACCATGTCTATTTAGTCATTGAACTATTTTCTATTTAGTCACTGAACCATTCTCTATTTAGTCACTCCACTATATAAAGTTTCTCAACGGTGAATCCCCTATTTAACAACAACAACAACCAAAGAAGGATCTTCAATCAAACAGTACACCGTCACTGCGAATGATTCAAAATCAAACCCTTCGAAGTTACAGCACTGCCATCTTTAAATTCAATTAACACATCAATAAAAACAATTCACACATCCCCTAATTTAATTAATCCATCTCTCAATTAATAAATCTAGGCCGAATTAATCATCAATTGCAAGTTAGGAATCGAAGTCAACCACTTCAAGCAACTTTGTCTTTTTTGCAAAGCTGAATTTGAATTTCATAAGAAAAATCCAATTCAAATTCCACAAAAAAAAGCACCACCAATTAGAGAAGGGCTTGTTAGAATACCAATCTCAAATTTCCAAGGCAAATCACAAGGATTCGAATAAACATCCAAATACAAATACAGACCTTGAAAATCCAGCGAATAGGCCGTTCCTTCGCCCTCACCTCCCTCAGTTTTGAGTTTCGGTGCTGGACCTTCAACGACCGCTTCTCGTGCGACAATTTCCCCGCCGATGCGGAGCTGCTTCTTGTGCTGGAATTCCGGCTGCTGCTGGCGCCACTAGAGCCTCGAAATCCGGCGATTTGGTCCATGGATTTCGATCTCGACAAAGCGGCGCTGGTGATGGTTGCGGAGTACCGGCAGAACGGGAGGATCTGGACGCGGAAGAACACCTTGTTGGCCGCTGGTGTTGGTTGCGGGGTATATCGGATTCGGCGGAGGTGGAAGCGGAAGCCATGGTGAACGGAAGGTATGAAGGAGCAGAGCGTGTATTGCTCAAACTTAAAAAAAAAGCGCGTGAGTATTTTTTTCAATTAACCAATCAAAACACTTATTTCCTTCTTACCGGACCGGATTCTTCTCACTTGAACTCTCCCCTATATATATATATAGTGTATGGATCATTTGTTCACAAGTCTTGCGAAAGATTATTTGGTGAAATGTGAATGTTTATGGGAATGTGAAAATTATTTGGTGAAATTTGAAGGATTATTCGTATAAATTGTAAGTATTATTTAGGAAATTGAGGTTTCTTTTATTTGAAATAGATGAATAAAAAAACTAAATATTATTCGGTAGAATGTTATAAATTATTCAGTGGAATTGGAACGTTTTCATCTAGACTAAACGGAAAAAGAAAATATAACAGTATTCGGTAGAATGTTTCACATTTCACCGAATAATACTTCAAATTTCACATAATAATGTTTCATATTTCACTGAATAATATTTTGTGAACAAGGTACACCCTAAGGGGTGTGTAAACTCGAACCGCACCCTATATATATATATATAGGGAAGCTTTAAAATCTAAAAACTCCTTAACGTGTAAAATCCGCTTAACGTGTAAAATTTATTTTTTTACTGAATTAGAACGCGCGCTCACACAGTGGTTTCTCTCTCGGCCTCCCGCTGCCCGGCACCCACCTCCAGCCCCACGTCGAGCCACCTCCGGCCACCACCGCCTAGCCGCGCTCGAGCCAACCCCTGGGCGCACCCCCCGAGCCCTGACTTGCCTTGGTTCGAGCCTAGACGCGCCCATCCCGCCCATCCGAAGGCTCGCGTCGTATCTTCGCTCGTCGGCCTCCCACGCCACCCACGAGCCACCTCCGGCCACCAGCCCCCACCAGCTCGAACCCCCTCCCTCAGGCGCACCACCCGAGCCCGGAACCCCCATGGTTCGAGCCCAGCTAAGCTCACACCGAGCCCATCTCTCCCAACAGACCTGTTCGAAGTTTTTGGCTCGATTTACCTTCGAAAAACCGATTTTCTCTTTGTTTCAACTCGAATTTGGTATGATTTCTAACCCTAAATTTGTTTATTACAATTATTTAGATTGTTTGAATGATTTAGGTTGAGATTGAAAATCTAGGGTTTGATTTAGGAGCGGAAGTTAGGGCTTTTTGCCAAAAGCCAAATTGATTGAAATTGATGATATGGTTGTGTTGTTGGGTTGATTTGGAGCTAATTTCATGTTCATATCATTGTCAAATTGTTTATGGATCATGAGCTAATTGAATTTTAAAATTTTAGGTTGCTATATGTTTTAGAATTTGGGGCTTTTTGCCAAAACCAAATTGATTGAAATTGATGATATGGTTGTGTTGTTGGGTTGATTTTGAGATAATTTCATGTTCATATCATTGTCAAACTGTTTATGGATCATGAGCTAATTGAATTTTAGAATTTTATATTGCGATATGTTTTAGAATTTGGGTTTTTTTGCCAACAGCCAAATTGACTGAAATTGATGATATGGTTGTGTTGTTGAGTTGATTTGGAGCTAATTTAATGTTTATAGCATTGTCAAATTTTTTGTGAATCATGAGCTAATTGAATTTTAGAATTTTATTGCAATATGCTGTAGGTCGATTAGTTTATTCTATTTTAGCATAAAAATCATAATTTAGCCTATTAGCTCAATTGGTAGAGCAATGTGCGTTTGCACAAAAGATGTGGGTTCAAATCCCACATAGGTTACATAATAGACAAGAGCACAACAATCGCAAATTGTTAATCATGCACATTATAATCTAAGTTATGCACTTTTTAACGTTAATTATGCACATTTTAATCTTATTTATGCACTTTAATTTTAAAAGCTTATACGTAAAAAAATCGATTTCAAACTTACATCTATCAACCTAAATTATCCGAGAGGTGAACCCAAACTCTCAAAAGTAAAAAAAAAACAAAATTAAAACATCGATTTCAAAAGAACATCTTTTGACTTATTAATGCGCATTATGATCTTACATTTGCACAATTGTATTCTTAATCTGCACAATTGTATCTTACTTTTGCACAATTGTAGTTTAAATTTGCACAATTGTATCATACTTTAAATTTGCACAATTGCACAATTAAAGTTGCACAAATGCACTTTACAGTTGCACAAATGCATTTCACAGTTGCACAAATGCACTCCACAGTTCCACAAATGCACTTCACAGTTGCACAAAAGGTATCGAAAACGGGAAAAAGTGCATTTACCCATAAAATTAGACATATTTACCAATTTACCCATAAATTAAACATATTTCAATTATAAATTTTTATAATTGAAATAGGCACATTTACCTATTTACCCCATAATGAATTATTTGTCTGCACAAATAAAACTTATATTTGCACAATAAGATGTTATATGTGCACAAAAGCAAGTTATACTTGCACAGCAGAAAGTGTTACCACGAAAAAAAAAATTCTGGGCAAAAAAATAAAAATAAAATCTTGTCCGAGAAGGGGGGGGGGGGGGGGGGACACACGCATGGGCAGGGGGCAGACATTCTACTAATGAAATTAGGCCCATTAGCTAATTTTATGCGATCAGCAAATTTTACACGTTAAGGAGTTTTTACATTTGAAGTAAACCCTATATATATATATGGGGTTTTTTGCTAAGTGGCCATTTTGGGTCCA
Source organism: Persicaria tinctoria (assembly GCA_037127255.1). NCBI lineage: Eukaryota > Viridiplantae > Streptophyta > Magnoliopsida > Caryophyllales > Polygonaceae > Persicaria > Persicaria tinctoria. The sequence goes on along the minus strand of JBANSL010000003.1, from coordinate 25,457,447 downwards.
AATTTTAAGTCATAGGACACAAGGGTGGCAATATTAGGTAAATGTCCATAATTTCCAATTTTGCCCCTGCCATACTAATCCCGTTTGTTTCTTCATTTTCACGGAAGGAGAGAAACACAGGCAACAGCTCGGAGCGACGAAGAAGGGGGATTTCGATCTGGCTTCAATTTCTCCAGCAACGCAGTTGATTTCAGCCCCAATTTTCGACGATTTCGAGCTCTTCATTCAGATCTGAAGCGAGATCTGGTCGGAAATAGCACTGTAAGCCAAAATTCGAGTTTCAACAGGGAAGCCAAAATTCGAAAACAGCATTAGCTGTAATCTGCTTTGAATATAGTACTGTATTGTTGATGTAGTTGTGATTATAGAACTGTAGTTGTGATTCAACAAGGATGCTTTGCGATTTTGACATCAGATGTCGATTTTGATATAAGTGACTGGTGTTGTGATTATAGAACTGTAATCTAGATTGTATTGTTGATGTAGTTGCTGATTAAAGATGCTTGTGTTTTGATTATACTGCTGTAACCAAAATTAGACTGTAACCTATATGTGGATATCTGAGTTTGAGTGCATCTGTGCTGCTGTAACCAAAATTACACTGTAACCTTTATGTGGATATCTGAGTGTGACTGCATCTGTGTAGCTGTAACCAAAATTACACTATAACCTATATGTGGGTATCTGAGTTTGAGTGCATCTGTGTAGCTGTAACCAAAATTACACTGTAACCTATATATGGGTATTTGAGTTTGAGTGCATCTGTGTAGCTATAAATAAAATTACACTGTAACCTGTATGTGGATATCTGAGTTTGAGTGCTTCTGTGTAGCTTGTAACCAAAATTACACTCTAACCTATAGACTGTAATCACTGTATTAATGAAATTTAATACGTGTCACCAATGATCAGGTACAATGGAGGCCAATCTGTTAACAGTAAAATTTGGAGGAAAATGGAAGTTGGAAGATGGTGATTTAGTTTTTGCTGGGGATGTGTCATCAAAGGTTATTGTCATCAATCAGGCTATAACCATGCATGAGATGAAGTCTAAGATACTGAACAGATTCAGCACGGGTGACAATTTGTCTCCTACTCTTCAATCCAGCCACTTGCATCCATTCAAGGAAACCACTGAGCCATTTTCAATAGAGAATGAGACTGATTTCAGAAGTTTTTTGCAAATTAATGAATTGAAGAATGTGAATTGGACGTTGCCTTTATATTTTACAACTGTGAAGAAAATCACTGAAGAACAGGTTACAAAATCTATACATGATGAAATCAATTGACTTTACATGCTTACAGTTCTGCCAAGGGTACAAATGCGATGGAAGAGGACTTTGATGTGCAGGCTGGAAATGCAGAATCCATAAACGATGGATGTGATATGAATAGTAATGGAGATGACACAGGGGTTGAAAGTCGCTTCAGTGCAGGCGGTACAAAGTCCAAAAAATATACAACACAGCCTATAAGTGAAAGAAAGGGAGAAATTCTTATATTTTTTGGACAACTGTTCCGAACAAAGGAAGATCTCAAACAGACTATTGAACTGTTGGCTGCACAAGAGGTGTTTGCTTACAAAGTGAAGAAGACAACACCATGTTATTACAGAACAACATGTGTGGATAACAGCTGCACCTGGAAAATACATGGTACCATAATTGGTGGTTCAACTGTATTTATAATTAAGAAATACTTTAAGGAACACACCTGCAACATGGAAGTACGAATAGGAAAGCAACACCCTCTAAAATACAGAGTCATAGTCGAAAGGATAAAACACAGGTGACATAGACTACAATCAGTTCTTCATTACATATTTTATTCACTGTAATCTTGCTTTATTTCATATTTAATTCACTGTTGTACATAATATATACAGTTTTGAAGATGAGAAACAAGGTCCAACTCCAAGACAAATTAGAAACACGATGAGGAATGATTTCAAAGAGAATGTTAGCTACTGGAAATCTTGGAAGGCTCGTGATTTAGCAATAGAGATGACAATGGGGACTGCAGAAGACAACTATGAATTAGTGCCATCATATTGTTGGGTCCTGAAGCAAGCAAATCCTGGAACTGTCACCTTCGTTGAACTTGAGAGAAACTCAAAGTTCAAGTATGTGTTCATTGCCTTTGGACCATGTATCCGAGCATTTCCAATCCTACGAAAGGTACAGATTCATTTCATAAGGAAAAATTACACTGTAACCAAATAATTACTGAATAGAATTCAATTGTACAGGTTCTTGTGGTAGATGGTACATTTCTAAAAGGAAAATACAAAGGAACTCTTCTCACAGCTTCTGCACAAGATGCAAATAATCAAATATACCCTAATGCATTTGCAGTGGTTGACTCAGAAAACAACGACTCTTGGGAGTGGTTCTTCAACAAGCTAGCAACAATCATCCCATCAAGTGAAGAGCTGGTTTTTGTTTCTGATCGTCATCAAAGCATTCCAAGAGCTATAGAGTTGATTTACACAAATGCAAAGCATTATCACTGCAGATGGCACTTAAAGCAAAATATAATGTCAAAATTCAAGAAGAAAGCACTCTGTCAGTGGTTTGAAAGTGCAGCAAACAGTACACAGAAGAAGATTTCAACAACTACTTTGCTTCCATCAGTACTACAAACAGCAAGATGGGGAAATATCCTGAAGAATTACAGTTTGAGAAATGGGCAAGAGCTTATTCAAAACATGACAGGTACAATATGATGACTTCAAACAACGCAGAATCATTAAATAGTGCATTTGGTTTGTAAAGAGCTTTCCCAGTTATAGGGTTACTGAATGCAATCAGAGAGAAGATAACAAAATGGTTCAATGATCGTAGAAATGAATATGAAAACAACAGCTTTGAGCTTCCAACTCATATAAGTGATATAGTGTACATAAGATGCAGTGAGGCTGGAATGTATACTGTCAAGCACCTCAATCAATTCCAGTTTGAGGTTGTCGGTGGAATGAAAAGGGTTATGGTTGATTTAAAGAAGAACTCTTGTACTTGCCAGGTATTTGATTATGAAAAGATACCTTGTGTACATGCTCTGGCTGTAATCAAGGAAAAAAACCTGAGTGTTCTGAGTTATATTAGCAGCTACTACAAAACTGAAGCTTGGAAATTGGCTTATCATGAGACAGTATATCCCACTCTAAATGTAGATCAGTGGGTTGTACCAGAGGACATCAAAAGCCAGCAATGTCACCCACCAATGGTACGTAGAAGATGTGGTCGAAATGAAAAGAATAGAAAGCTTTCAACTGGAGAATTCAGTGGGAAAGCATCAAAGAAGACTGTCAAGAGCTAGAGATCAGAGGCAAATCAGAAGCAAAGCATTAAGGAAGACAATACGATTTACTTTATCGTTTTCTTATATTGAATAAATTTGTCACTATAAACAGATCATTACACTAGAAAGAATGTAAACAGTGAGCATATTTCAGTTTTTTCTTCTTCTATCAATACAATTTTGAAAATATTTCAGTTCTCCTTCATCATATGAATGGTTAAAACAGACATAGACGATGTAACCACAGTTAAAACAGGGACATAGACATTGTAACCATAGTTAAAACAGGGACATAGACACTGGAATCACAGGTAAAACTTATAGATGTTTTCAAAACTATTAAAATAGAGACATAAACAATGACATATGCACTGTCACCACTATGAAAACATGCCCATGGACACTGTAACCAAAAGGAAGACCCTATGATTATGGAAGAATAAACCCCAAAGGGGCTAATGAGAAGCCAAACGAACATGTCATGTACATTATGGTTTAGGGTTTAGGGTTAAGTCTTTAGGGTTTAGGGCCAAGGCCCTAAACCCTAAATCCTAAACCTTAAACCCTAAAATGTTAAGTACAGTACATCGTTAAGAGACGATTGTTGTAATCAAATGGAAAACCCTAGGACAAGGCCAACAAAAACCCTAAAGGGGCTAATGAGAAGCCAAAAGAAATGTGATGGACTGTTCTCCTTCATCATATGAATGGTTAAAACAGGGACATAGACACTGTCACCACTATGAACCAAGGGGAATAGACACTGTAATCATAGGTAAAACTTATAGATGTTTTCAAATCTATTAAAATAGAGACATAAACAATGACATATGCACTGTCACCACTATGAAAACATGCCCATGGACACTGTAACCAAACGTGAAAACTTTGAGGATGACAACAAAAATAATAAAACCTTGCCTTTGAAGTGGAATTATAGACTGTTGTAACATATAATAAGGATAAAACAGTAAAAGATTCAAAGAAACATATAAATTACTAGAGCAGTAGCCTACAAATACATAATCTAAGTGTCACCAATGGCTGTCACCACGAGTTTTACATCAACACAATACACAATAACCTGTCACCAATTCAAGTGTCACCATGGGCGCGCTATCACCACGACTGCTACAACAACAAAATATAGTCTAAACTGTCCGCAAATACACTGTCACCACATAGTTCAACTAACACAAACCTAAATTTCATAACTAAACAAATGTCCACTGCTTCTTCATGAGATCATATGCAATCTTCTCACGATATGCATTAACTTACTCATCATTTACAAGCTAAATATCACCACCAAAAACCAGAGACTCAATGTGCTTGATGACGTAGACACCACAACTACCTCTACATAAGAAGCAAAAAATAAACAATAAGAGACAAAAGGTGGACAGATAAAATGTCACAAAACAAAATACAACAAGATGGAAAACAGAAGAAGTTACCCATCTTCATTTTGAGGCAAGTCATCTACTCGGTCCATTTCAAAGGGAGTGTCATCCATCTTAGGAAAAAGACCAGTCTTAATCAACATAACAGCAAGCACTTCACACGTTTTAGCAAACTTCGAAAGCAGGTCTTCATTTTTAATAAAAGTACGCTGGGAATCATAAACATGAATCATCTTGTCGTCCAACACAATTTCAACGACTACCTAGTGCATGTTGTCAAGATTGAAAGGAGCGTAAACCTTCTTAGCACCTTCCCAAGTCTTCCCATAATTGCCAGGATAAAGACCAAGGAAGTAATGGAAGAATTTGTCCGGAATGGCATCACCAATTTTAAAAAGATTAACATCACAGTTCACAACCTTAGGGAAAAAATGGTGTCTAAAACAACACTGGTGGGATTTAGATCAGGACAATCATGAAGACGCTTTCTAAAATGATGAAGTGCTTCGTCTATGTGTTGTGAAAGAAAAAAGAACAAACACTAACTGTCACCAAACTGATGGCACCAAAATATAAGCTGTAACAATACATATAAATATGAACTTACAATATCACAAAGCCATTTTGTCCTCCCCGATAATTCAGTGAAAAACACCTTGTTCATATCAACCTCACAACCACTGACTTTTCCATCACGCCTACAAAGTAAGATAACAAGTTAAATCAATATATTATAATAAGTGGCAGTACTAAGAAGAAAATAAATATCAAAACAAAAGTAGATAATTACCCAAGATCTCTAAAATTGGTATAAAATTCAACACGCTCCTCCGAGCTGAGCATAGAATGTTTAGGTACTTTAGGAAGGTGAGGTTTCTTCGGTTTACAAGGATTGGTGTAAGGAGTTTGGGCTGCAGGAGCAGATTTCAATGCCCTATAAGAACGCCTTAGCGGAACTTCAAGATCATCCTCACCATCTGAAGGAATAGGGTAGGCAACATCAGTGATGTTATGAAATAGACTGCTTTTATCATCAATAACACCAGTTGCATCACCACTTTCAGCAAGCACATCCTCTTGGACATCAGAACTGTATCCAAATATGATGCCAATACCATGATCAACTGTTCCACCAACAACTTCTTCAGGAGGAAAGCAACTACTATCATCATTCAAATTAGCTGTAACCACAACTTCGGGATCAACAGCATCACTGTCATCACATGAATCATTGGAGCAAGGAAGCACAAGGGTTTCAACAATACCATTGTCATCACCACAATCAGTAGAGCAAGGGAGAACAGTAGTGGAAACAACACTGTCACTAGGAACCTCTTTGGAAGCAACCATGTCCTCATTGATTGGATGTGAATCAAGAACTTGAGTAGGAGGAACAAAGCTAGCAGAAACAGTCTCATCTGACCCAATTACTTCAGTTGGGGCAACACTCAAATCAGCAGTTTCATTAAACGAAGGAAGGATTTCAGTAGGAGCAGCAGAAGAAGAATCAACAACCTTTTCAGTAATGGCTGCACTCGAATTGAGGATTCCTTCATTTGACGGAATAACTTCAGTAAGAGGGATAAAACTGGTAACAGACACATCTTGTGATACAAGGACTTCAGTAATACCAACAACACTTTCATCAATCTTGAGAGAAGGAGATGCAATGCCAGGAGAAGGGACACTACTGTCATCAATCTTGAGAGAAGGAGATGCAATGCCAGGAGAAGGGACAACACTGTCATCAATCTTCAGATAAGGAGATGCAATGCCAGGAGAAGGGACAAAACTGTCATCAAGTGTTTCCTTTGAACCCACAAGAGTGTCATCATCAGTGTAAAAAACATCAGCATCTCCTGAAGTTGACTCCTTAGTTGACTTAGCAAAAATATACTCCGGAGGAGATGGGGAATCATTGGAAGAATCAACTGCATCACCCTCATTGTCATCACCTTCAACCGACGGCTCAATTACATGCCCATGTTTAGTCTTCTGAGAGCAGGATTCAATAATCCCATCCACAATATCCTTCATAGTTTCATCCCATGCCTTACGTTCCCTTTTCAGATCAGCCTCACTGTCATCACTGGGGTGGTAGACACGTCCTTCAAGGTAAAACACTTTCTCCTCTAGGGTAAGAATCCTAGAAACACACTATTGCAATTGAGCTTCAAAAGATTCAAAGGATTTTTTAAATGAAGTAACAACTTCTTCAAAATGAGCTTTAGTAACAAACTCTTTTTCCAACCCAGGAAGATCATCACTCGTAGGAAGCTCATCACCTGTGGGAGGGATAGATCTAGGGAGCTTAAACTTGAACCTCCTGGGCTTGTCACCATGATCTACACCTTTTTCACCACCCAATGCATCTACTTGAACCTTGGCAGGAGACTCAGTCCTTGAAGATTTCCGGGATGGAACCACCTTTGCCTTCTTCGTAACAGGATGATCTAGAGTAGAAGAACTTCTCAAAACCCTCTTCTTCTTGACAGACTCATCAACAGCAGAAGTGCGTGTCACCACCTTACCCTTCTTCACAGGAAGAGGATTGTCACCACTTCCCATTGACCTTGTAACCAACCGCTTCCTGGGTTGGACATGACTCTCAAAGTCAGAACTACCCTCTGTGATAACTCGTGGTGTCACCACCACCTTTTTCTTCAAAGGTGGGGCTCTAACTATGTCCTTCTTCCTAGTAGGAACATTAGTATAAGGGATGACAGGTTCCACACCACCATAAAAAAGACGGCCACCTGATTGCCTGATCAGATACGCTTGGATCCGTAAATTCCTTGGAGAAACTTCATCACTGGCTTCAGCATCCATACCAACAAAACAAGAAACGTAAGAATCAACACTATCATCAGCAACTTCATCAGAAAAGGAAAGGTCAGGGCAATCCATAAACGACGCATACAAAGAGTAGACAGTCCCCTATCAAGAAAACAAAAAATACAATTAAACAACAACAAATATAAAAAATGGAAGAGGGAAACTGAGATCAGAATAATAAAAGATAAGATAAGAAAGTATGCTTACCAAATCTTTGGAGAAAATATCATGACACTTATCATATATAATGCCGTAATCACGGACACTAGTATACCAGACAAGAGATGCTGGTAATCCATCACAACAAAGAAAGTGACAGTTACAGATGCCAGCAAGCTTAGGGATTGCCTCTAAAATCCAAACCTGGGAAGAAAGCAACAGTAAGAACAGAAATAGAAGTAAATAATAATAATAATAAAAAGGAAAAAGCATGGAAACATAAAAGGAAAGGAAAGGGAAATACCAAGAATGCTATGGGATATCCAAGCAGATTATAACCAAACCTTGAACCATTTTTTGGTGGCTCAGACCTCATACATTTCTTTAAATAACCAATTGTCTCCAGAAAAACAACCCGACCAAAGGGATAAAGGTTTAAACGATCCAAATCACAGACAAGGTCAACATAACATTGACGAATAAGAGCTTTAGAACGCCGAGGGAGCAACACACCCTCAATCACTAACAAGTACGCCATGGAAAGCTTCTTTGGAGACTGAGTTGGCTCCTTGAGGAAAAGTTGAACAAGACCCATAAATGTACATTCAGATACACCCAAAAACTCCTCCATATCCACATGAGGAGAAGGAGGCATGTCATCACCAGGTTCTTTCCAACTCAAACCAGTTACACAACAGAATTCAGCTAGAGAAAACCTAAACAAATGTTGCCCAACTTGAAAACACATCTCATTAAGTTTAGAAGTTTCAACTTCATGTAAGAGCATCTGATGCACAAGTTGCTGATAAAAATATAGAGAATCCCTAGCCCGTACAATTGAACCTAAACAACCATCTATAAGAGACACCCAGTCATCATGAGACAGACCATTCTTAAGAGTTGTAATCAATTCAGGCTTTGAATACACATTAATGTGCCCATGAAAACGTTACTGTTTGGGAACAACAAACTTGAAGGAAGCATGTTGAATAGCAGATGGTGGAACCACAGTAGGAACTTCTGTATGGACAACAATTTCTTTACCTAAATAGCATAAATGTAGTGTAAAGATTAGGTTTCACAACAAATAAGATATTGCCACATAAAACCAGCAAACAACAAATTGAACAACCACATAAACTAACACTGTAACCACACCAAAAACTGCAAACACACAACAATCAGAATGTCATATGGAACCCTATCAACAACACAAGTAACAAACTGTAAACATAAATCAATTGTAACCCTGTCACCAGACTGTAACCATAATTAAAACAGGTAAAGAACTATAACTCTGTCACCAAACAATTAATATATTGTAACCAAGGCACAAGACTGTAACCAACCATTAAAACCAGTAATAAAATGCAAGCCTATCACCAAACAAGTCATAAACTGTAACCCTATCACCAACAAATCAACAAATTGTAACCCTGTCATAAACTGAACCAATGAATCAATTGTAACACTGTCACCAAACTGTAACCAACATTAAAAACAAGTAATGAACTGTATCAATGTAACCAAAATAGTGTAAAAACTGTAACCCTGTCAGAAGACTGTAACCAACCATTAAAACCAGTAATAAAATGCAACCCTATCACCAAACAAGTCATAAACTGTAACCCTATCACCAACAAATCAACAAACTGTAACAAAGAATCAATTGTAACACTGTCACCACACTGTAACCACCCATAAAAACAAGTAATGAACTGTATAACCCTGTCACAAGACTGTAACCAACCATTAAAACAAGTAATAACATGCAACCATTTTATAAAACAATCCATAAACTGTAACCCTATCACCAACAAATCAACAAACTGTAACAATGAATCAATTGTAACACTGTCACCTGACTGTAACCACCCATAAAAACAAGTAATGAACTGTATAACCCTGTCACAAGACTGTAACCAACCATTAAAACAAGTAATAACATGCAACCCTTTTATAAAACAATCCATAAACTGTAACCCTAACACCAGGCTGTAACCAATTATCAGAAAACAAAGAGAAACAACAAATGCCACAAATGCAATAATGGAAACGAAATCAGAAGAAGAGACATTAACCATAGCACAAACTGATAGCCAGTAGACAACAACTGAAGCAACAAACAAACCCTAATACGGGAGGAAATGGCTAAATTAAACAAACGAACAGGAGAAATTGCATGTAAAAATGGATACTAGATCTCGACAACTAAAAGGAAACAAGATAAGAGGTTGCTGTCGACATATTGAAGCAGAAGAGTCGAAGAAAGTACCTGATGAAGCCATTAGCAACAGATGATCAGAGGAGGGACTGCGGAAACGTCGATAAGAGAACGACACCGATCAGAGGAGGAAGTCCGACAGCAAGTTGGCGAGAACGGCGTAGAGAACGACACCGATCGGAGAAGAACCGTCGAAAAACCGAAATCGCCTGAGAGAGAGAGAGAGAGAGAGAGAGAGAGAGAGAGAGACGTTGCAGAGAAACTGCAGAGGTGATCGCGCGAGGGAGGGGAAATGTGGGAAGGAAGGAATTAAATTAAATCAGGGGTAATGTTGGTATTATGAAAGTATTTTGGCCCTTTACTAGCAAAGAAAAGTCTTTAGGACATTTAGTAATTTGGTCCAAAAGCCATTACTTCTATATATATATATATATATAAATTTATTAATCCAACAGGAGTATTTGACAAGTAATTCGTATATGTTATTATATTAATTTATTAATCCAACAGGAGTATTTGGCAAGTATGAATCTATGATACAAAGTTTGGATAGCGACGTAGCGTTAAAATATATTAATTTATTAATGCAATAGGAGTATTTGGTAAGTATGATACAAAATTTGGATAGCGACATAACGTACAGTTATAACACTTGACAGCTCAATTACAGTAAGAGTATATATTCGGAAACGATATCTCCACCGCTAATTTTTACTCTTTCAACCGCTAATCACCGCATAGATATGCGGTGAGTTAATAACGGTCAACGAACCTACCGCATATACATGCGGTACTGCCTACCGTATGGGTCCTCACCGCATCTTCATGCGGTGAGTACCCCCGTTCCGTTTCAACCCCACCGCAGACCCATGCGGTGGGTATCGGATAACCGGATTTGCGGGTAACTATTCGGTGGAGCCGAACGGACCGATAGGGACCAATAGACACCGCTTGGGCATGCGGTATACTATGACACTACAAATTTATCGTATAATACAGACACATCTGCGGTGTTATATCCTTCTACAGTGGAATTAACTTGTAATAAAGTCGTGATCTGAAAAAACTCATTTGTTGAATTCAAAAGAAAGATGATATTGCATCAACATTGATTAAAACGAAAGTGCGATAAATATCCTCGATGACGAAAATATGGAGTTCGAAAAATAATTTGTGAAATGGAATAGACAAAGATACAACCTAATTGAACATACGAAGTTCGAAAAATGACACCAGATACAACCTCATCCAGGTCCCCTTCCACGACCCCGTCCTCGTCCTCTGCCTACTCCTCGGCCCCTAGGAGGGTCGTCGATGGCAATGTCGTTGGACCCAGTGGCCTCCTCAGTACCTTCCACGTCATCTGTTTCGTTTGATGCCGGTTGACCCCGACCTCGGCCTCGCCCTCGTGCGGATCCAGTAGTCGCATGTCTATCTTCCCGACGTTGAGCCCGAGCACGCTCACGTTCCCAAGGTAGAGGGTTCGTCTAACAGGGGTGGCGAGTCCTCGGTCTCCCGGGCGGTCTACGGTCCTCAGGGTCAGGGGTGGTCAACGGTATATGGGAGGGACGATCCCCGTCGTTGAATGCCGACGCGATTCTCCAACGAGTATCCTCGTCCATAGCTCCACTCTGGAACAAACTGATCATGCGCGACATGTCCACATCAGCTCTGCTGAGGGGAGTGTTATCCTGGACGTTGTCAACATGAGGCCTCTTGAAATCCAATTGCTTCCAAAAAATGTGTATCTGGGATGGTCTGATGGGTATTTGCGTGTCTCGACAAGCTTGCATTTCATGTGTGCATGGAAGACCGTAGACATGCGGTAACAACCGCATGTTCATACGGTATTTACAACCGCATGGACATGCGGTAACAACCGCATGTCCATGCGGTAGTAAATACCGTATGGACAAGCGGTGTCTAAAACCTATATATGGCCCGGAGTCTCTGACCAAGTTACCACACATCATCAACATGTCGGCCAACAACGGGGAAAGCTCAAGCAACGACATAATACGTTAAGGCACGATGGAAGAGTTTGAGGCGGTTCTCTACACTGGTAGTCCACGGTTAAAGACGGTGGAGGCGATGATAAAGAGACTACGTGATGAAAATCGGTCGCTGCTGGTCGAAAACCAACAAGCCCGTTGGCGGATTGATATCCTGGAAAGTCAAGTTGCAGTTCTGGAAGAGGAAAAAAAGGCTCTCGTAATGAAGCTAGGTGAAGCTACTGTGCGTAACACTTGACTATATTAGGGCTGTTTGTATTTGGTTGCTTGTAATTTATAAAGTTCGTTTCGAATCATGATATTGAAAGTTGTGTACGGACATACTATTCAAATTTGAAAACAATCTGCAACGGTAACAAACCATCAAATCCACACCAACACACAAAATACGTAATCCGAAATCGAATCATCAACTACAGCACAAAAAACAATCCAAACTACTGCACAAAAAAGAATCCAAACTACCAACTACTACACAAAAAGCCATCTACCCGCAAACAGAACAACCACATACATCATCCCAGATCGCACCGTCACAGTGGGGGAGGACCCCAAAATTGCTCAGAGATGCGATCCAGGTTTGCAGCTGTCAACTCAACTCCAAGGTCCCTGAGTCGCTGAATCTCCAACCCAGCCGCATGATGGCGCTACTCAATAATGGTCGGCGGGGGTGGCGACGGCGGGGGTGGCGGCGGTGGGATGATGGGCTGGTGTCGAGGAGTGTCAGGAAGTAGGTATGGATGACTATGGCGGTGTACCACTCCTGATAGTCATCGGCCACGCCATATGGGTACTCTTCAGAGGTCCGTGGCAACTCCTCCATGGGGAAAAGATGATCGAACCTGTGCGCCCAGTGATTGTCGGCTGGGTGGAACGACGCCTCCTTCTTGCACTTGGCGGACTTCGGTCTGAGCACTACGGTAGGTCTGATTGGATCAGCGGGAATGTGCTGAACCCGACCAAACTGTCGCAGCACACGGTCCGACATATACGGCTCATCCTCGAACAACCACCGAATGGTGCCCCTATATCTCGAAAGACGCAAATCTCCATCAAAATCCAAGTGTCTACCAAATGGCATGAACTCGATCTGCAATGGAATAGAAATTGTTATTACGACTAAAATCTAGTTTATAGTAGGACAAATGTAAGTGCGGATATAAATTGTGTTTGTACCTCGTCGACAGTCATCTCATCCAGCCTCCGCCGGAGAACATCCAGTCTCTCGATGCGAGGCCTATCATCCCGGGTCACCGTAGTGGAAAATGGCGTCGCCCCCAGGACGTACCTCACCCCGCGTCGAGGATCCCGGGCTAGCCTCCGATCGAGCGTCATGCCGGGCTTAAACACCGGAAAATGCAACCATATCCGCACCTACAAAGGAACAATACTATCAACAACATAGTCATTATAACCTAGTTACAAAACTTCTAAAATAAATAATCACAGAACGAATGACTTACCTCCAATAGTTTTATACAACCGTCCATGTCTTTGGCCAACTCCCGGGTCGCCTTGCCCAATCCCCAGTACAAGCACGCCAAGATCCCTGCAGCTATAGAAAGATGCAACACCTGCGCTGCATCCATAAACCTTCGGATCACCTCCGGACGCAATCTTCCGCCCGACTTGTCGATGAACAAGGTCGTAGTCGCAATAATCCCCATCACAACACCCAAGATGCACTCCATATCATGCTCTAGTGGGGCGCCATCTCGAACCCGCTGTCGCATCGGTGCTATCTTCTCAAGGAGGAGCTGAACAGTAGGGCCTCCATGGGCCCATGCGCTCGTCCGCTCGTTCTGGGTCAAGCCGTAATACTCCACAACTGTGTCCCTCGAGGCGCCCACGTCATCCAAGTGAATACACTCCTCTCCGTCCAAACCAAGGCCAAGTATGAAGAACACATCGTGCAGTGTGATGGTGATCTCTCCCCATGCGAAGTGAAAACTGTTCATCTCGGGGTGCCAGTGCTCAACAAACGCACCGATCAGAGTGTGATCCACACGATCCCACTCGAAATCTCTCAGGTCCCAGAACCCAGTCTCACGCACTGCGGGAAACCAGGACTCCCGTCCATCAACCTCCAACAACGCCTCTACCCGGCCAAGTGACTGCCCTCGTCTCTGCACACGCACACCCCTACGCAAGGCTGCGTCCTCCCGTCTCCAAACAGCCTGTGCAATGTGGGTCTCGTAGTCTCTCAGAAGGGAAACGGTATGTGGCCCCCCTGGCCATTCGGGCAGAACAACCCGAATGACCCCTGCCCTGATAGGCTCGCCATGCTGCCTATCACCTCCTGCACTACTCCCCTCGCCATGCTGCCCAGCACCACCTGCCCTACTGCTCTCGCCACGCTGTCTCCGCCTCCTCTGCACTACACGGACAGGGGGCTGTACCGCCTGGTCTCCTCCCCTGTCCTGATGAACATCGTCAGATGCCCCTAACATCGGATCATGGCTCGGGCCGACACATGCCTCGAAAGTGCAGCCGACTCAATAGGTGGGGCCGAAGAACTTCTCTGTCCACGTACATCCCTCTCATGACCCTCAGCAATCGGCACACCCTCCAAGTTCCTAGGTGTCGCTGATGGCGCCGCCTGCTGACTCCCGGTAATCGGCTTAGGCTCGGCGGTCCTCGGCGTCAACGATGGCGCCGCATGCTGTCTCCTAAGCGTCCTCCCTACACCCATAAATCCTACCGGGGTGAACGACGCAAAATCTATCTGGCCAACGGCCCATGGCTCCTGGTCGCCACCTCGAGCATGACTCGTCCCTACACCCACATCTCCGAGCAGAGGTGTCGTGTCGTCATACGAGTTCAATTGTTCGCTCGCAAACACAGTCCCAAAGTACTCATGATAACTGTCATGATGAGTCTGCAACTGCTCATCCACTCTCTCAGCTCCAGTCTGCAACTGCTCATCCGTCTGCCGTGCTCGGTCCTCTCGTAGGTACTCCTCCATCATCTCAATACCCTGGTCGCCTTGACTAGACTCTCCGGTCGATTGCACCACTGGGTCATCCGTGTGGTCAGACATCAAGGCCAACTCAATATGCACCAGACTCTGATATGTCTCTATAGACGACTAGGACGTGTGCCCCAAACCGTCACTCTGGTCAACACGTGACTGAGAAGATGGCCCAGTATCAGCTCCTACCGTCTCAGTATCCCTCTCTGGAGGATCCACTACATCCTCCAACGTCTGGCTCTCCCTGACGGTAGCATCGGTATCATCATCTACCGCGTCACTATCCGTCTCCATAGGAACTGATACATCCACCAACGTCTGTCTCTCCCTAAGGGAAGCTCTCCTAGCATATTGCAAAACCACCATCTCTCCTAAATTTCTCGATAACGCAGACTGTGTAAATTAAAATATACTTGTCAGAATCCTATCGCTCAATTACAATACTATATCGTATGACTGTCTAAATGTGGCAAGATTTTCGTAAGGTTTATTAATGATTTCATCTTAAGAAAACATAAATATATACTTATTTGATTTCAATTTCCATACACCTAGTATTTGACAGAATCCTATGGCTCGTATACGATACTATATCGTGTCACTGACTACATGTTGCAAGATTTTCCAAAGGTTTATTAATGATTTGAACCTAATAATATCAACTCCTAAGAAAACAGAAATATATACTTATTCGATTTCAATTTCCCTACACCTAGTAACGATTTTAACATACCTTAGGCTGAGGTTGTGTCTGAGTCTGTGGTTGTTGCTCAGTCTGTGTCTCAAGCTGTGGCGGTACATCTGTCGTCCTCCTCCTCTGTATAGTGGGTTCCGGCTACATTATATAACAATTAAATGTTAACACTATTTCCTTCAGGTTAAAAAATAAAGCACATTGATTTTTATAAACATTAAATGTTACCTGTAACGGATGTCTCTGAAAAGGACCGACATTATCAGCCGCGGCTTTTCCACGGTTTTCTTTCACCATCTCAAAACTCGGGTACAAAGTGGTGGTAGATATGGGGACGGGGAATCGACGGAACCAAAAGTCGGGCTCGGAAAGAAAGGAATCGGAGAAGATTCGGCGTGTCGGAGAACTGGGCCCTCCACGCCTATTTATAATGGGCCCCCAACGGTAAAAAAGATACCGCATGGCACAACGGTAAAAAAACACCGCATTGAGATGCGGTAAAATCTTACCCAAATTTTATATATTTTAAAAAACCACCGCATACCCATGCGGTGGTTTCGGATAACTTCGACCCAACCGGTTTCTCGTATTACGGACTCCGTTTTAGCCTAACACACCGCATGTACATGCGGTGTTTTTATACGGTCAACGAACATACCGCATGTACACGCGGTATGTCCGGCTAAAATTTGATTAACTCACCGCATAGGGATGCGGTGAATTTGCGGTGTAAATAGTAAAAATTAGCGGTGTAGATATAACGCCCGTATATATTGCATTTTAATGAATATGGGTGCGTTAGAATTCCATTCTATTTTAACTATGATACAAAGTTTGGATAAACATAGCTGTTTTTTTTTTTAATAAGGAAATAATTCGAGGACCAGACAGGTCTGGATCCTCGAGAGGCCGACATAGTCGGTAGACGGCGAATCGTCAAACATACAACGAAATAAAAAGAAAACGGTGCAATACAAGAAACGACAAACAAATAGCTCGAGCCGACAAGACGATCCTAATCCCGACAAGCCGAGGACAACGTAGACTAATCCCGAAGCCAAGCACCACCATGAGATGACACCGCTGGCCAGCGGTACATCAGGAGTCCATATGGGCGATGAAGACGAACCTCCAAGAAAATTTCCGGAATACGGAGTCGCCTCGATACATAGCCTATAGTTATAACTATGCATTATGACGTATAATACATAATATTATATTATACTATATTACATTATAATGCATATAATGTAATATTGTCTATTATATAATGCATAGCTATGCAGAATTTTCATTTTAGAGAGTAAACTGCTTCCATTTCCATCAAATTAAAAAAACCCACCATGATGCAAATTTACCAAGATAAAAAGTGCAAAATATATTACAAATATAATTTTTTTTTAACTAGGTAATTAAGGCCTAAGGCTAACAGGAGATGTCCTCACTGCACTATAAAGGCCGTTAACAAACAGTAAATAGCCCATCTGGACTTTACAAACACAAGCCTCGACCGCAGGCCTCAAGGGTATGCTCGACTGCGTGTTATCGGCGCTGCCAAAGAAGGACGACGACGCCCCAGAGTAGTCAATGCTGCTCGTGCCCTCAACAGCTTGCCACTTCTTCAGAGCCCTGCGGCAGGCTCATTTCGAGATCAATCCCGTAGTCATCTTCTGGGTCCAGGGTCGAGAGTTTCCACATCTCGACCAAAGATGAGATGACGTTAACCGTGTGTCCCATCTCAGGCCTCTGTTGCGGGTCTATCGCGCAGCAATGGCTTGCAAGCTCCGCAATGGAGCTGATGCTCATGCTGGTTTCCTCGTTTAGCTCGATTGTTGGATCGACTAACATTTGGAGATCGTCTTTGTTGGCAATGATGTCGACTAACATTTTCCTGAAAGTGTATGAGTTGCTATATATGTTCAAGGTTAAACATCAGCTTTCGTTGCTATATATGAAAGTGTATGAGTTGTCGAAACACTTGTAACAAGATGTTATATATACGCATAAATAGGCAAACTATGTTGGTTTTAATGTCTATAAGAAAACCAAACAAGAAAATCATGCAATACTATTTGACATTTTGACGATTGAGACTGAATTTTGAAGTAACAGTAACAAGTGCTTATAAGTGTTTAAATAATTACCAGCATATTCATATTCAGGAGCCAGATAGCCAAAAGTGCCTGCAAGCTTTGTTTGTATTGATGCTTTCTCACTATTTGGTGCAAGACGAACTAGCCCAAAGTGTGAAACCTTTTCACGCATATCATCTTCGAAAAGGATGTTAGATGGTTTAAGGTCTCTGTGAATGAAACTCTGGTGAGCCAAATTATGCAAGTACTCTATGCCTCTAGCAACATCGAGGGCAATTGAGAGCCTTTGCTTCCATTTGAGGGGTTTTGATCCGCTTTATTTCCGAGCAAAGAGATGCTGACACAAAGTACCTTGTGGCATATACTCGTAAATAAGAAGCTTCTCATTTCCATCCAAGCAATATCTCTTAAGAGAAACCAAGTTCCTATGCCTAACCTTGGTCAGAATTGCAATCTCGGCTTTGAATTTCTCCAATCCTTTATCCCCTAGGGCTCCAGGATCCATCCTATTAACATCAATTTTAGTGTCATCGGGCCCCTCACCTTTATAAACATTCCCAAAACCCCCCTCTCCAAGCACATTGTTGTCACTGAAATTGTTCATGACATTCCTCAGCACTTCAATTGACATCACTAGGTCGTTCCCGACCTCTATCACATGAACATCAAAAGACGTGTTAGGCCTTTGAAGCCCACTGGAAACCGCCTTCTTTCTCCTCCTAACACAGCAGAAGATGCCTAACCCGACAACAATCTATAACACCCCCATCCCACATCGGATATCAAAAATATGTTCGGAGTGATTTATAAGTTATTCAAGCTCTACCCACGACACAAGAGCTCTTCCTTTTCAAGTTCCAAGTGAGGACAACGTACTTGAGAGGGCTAGGAGGTATGTGATGACACCTCTTAAGACTCCGGGTCTTACAGATGGTATCAGAGCCGACTCCGGGCTCGGAGGTGCGCCGGCAGTATGCTCGGGTACGCTCCTTCCGGAGGACAGTCCCATGGGCCTGACGGGGTCATCAGTGCTTTAAGTGGGGGATATTGTAATACCCCCGTCCCACATCGGATATCATTAAGATGTTCGGAGTGATATATAAGTAATTCAAACCCTACTCATGACACAAGAGCTCTTCATTTTCAAGTTCTAAGTGAGGACAACAGACTTGAGAGGGCTAGGTGGTATGGGATGGAGCCTCTTAAGACTCCGGGTCTTACACAACCACCACAAAAGCCGCAGCAATGCCAATCACAAGGCCAACAATCACAAGCCACCATATTCGTGCTGGTTTCCTTGTTTAGCTCGATTGTTGGATCGACTAACATTTGGAGATCGTCTTTGTTGGCAATGATGTCGACTAACATTTTCCTGAAAGTGTATGAGTTGCTATATATGTTTAAGGTTAAAAATCAGCCTTCGTTGCTATATATGAAAGTATATGAGTTGTCGAAACACTTGTAACAAGATGTTATATATACGCATAAATAGGCACACTATGTTGGTTTTAATGTCTATAAGAAAACCAAACAAGAAAATCATGCAATACTATTTGACATTTTGACGATTGAGACTGAATTTTGAAGTAACAGTAACAAGTGCTTATAAGTGTTTAAATCATTACCAGCATATTCATATTCAGGAGCCAGATAGCCAAAAGTGCCTGCAAGCTTTGTTTGTATTGATGCTTTCTCACTATTTGGTGCAAGACGAACTAGCCCAAAGTCTGAAAACTTTTCACGCATATCATCTTCGAAAAGGATGTTAGATGGTTTAAGGTCCCTGTGAATGAAACTCTGGTGAGCCAAATTATGTAAGTACTTCATGCCTCTAGCAACATCGAGGGCAATTGAGAGCCTTTGCTTCCATTTGAAGGGTTTTGATCCGCTTTCCTTCCAAGCAAAGAGATGCTGACACAAAGTACCTTGTGGCATATACTCGTAAACAAGAAGCTTCTCATTTCCATCCAAGCAATAGCTCTTAAGAGAAACCAAGTTCCTATGTATAACCTTGGTCAGAACTGCAATCTCGGCTTTGAATTTCTCCAATCCTTTATCCCCTAGGGCTCTAGGATCTATCCTATAAACATCAATTTTAGTGTCGTCGGGCCGCTCACCCTTATAAACAGTCCCAAAACCCCCCTCTCCAAGCACATTGTTGTCACTAAAATTGTTCATGACATTCCTCAAGACTTCAATTGACATCACTAGGTCGTTCCTGACCTCTATCACATGAACATCAGAAGACGTGTTAGGCCTTTGAAGCCCATTGGAAACCGCCTTCTTTCTCCCCCTAACACAGCAGAAGATGCCTAACCCGACAACAACCTATAACACCCCCGTCCCATATCGGATATCATAAAGATGTTCGGAGTGATTTATAAGTTATTCAAGCTCTACCCACGACACAAGAGCTCTTACTTTTCAAGTTCCAAGTGAGGACAATGTACTTGAGAGGGCTAGGAGGTATGTGATGACACCTCTTAAGACTCCGGGTCTTACAGATGGTATCAGAGCCGACTCCGGGCTCGGAGGTGCGCCGGCAGTATGCTCGGGTACGCTCCTTCCGGAGGGCAGTCCGATGGGCATGACGGGGTCGTCAGTGCTTTAAGTGGGGGATATTGTAACACCCCCTCCCCACATCGGATATCATTAAGATGTTCGGAGTGATTTATAAGTAATTCAAAACCTACCAATGACACAAGAGCTCTTCCTTTTCAAGTTCCAAGTGAGGAAAACAGATTTGAGAGGGCTAGATGGTATGGGATGGAGCCTCTTAAGACTCCTGGTCTTACACAGCCACCACAAAAGCCGCAGCAATGCCAATCAGAAGGCCAACAATCTTCTCCATATTCAATTTTCTACCAGAAGACAACGGGGGCTCCTTACCTATATTAACATTGCCCATTCTGTGAACATCCAGTTGTTTCAAGTTTGGCATCCAGTTGTTTCAAGTTCGACATCCAGTAAAAGCCGGAAATTTCCCAGACAGGGTGTTGTCCGAAACATCCAGTTGTTTCAAGTTCGGCATCGAGGCAAGCTCATCAGGGATGTTACCGGTGATATTATTGCCCGTAAGAATCAATGTCTCTACTGATGTAAGCCTAGCAATCGATGCAGAAATCGAGCCAGAAAGACTCTTATCCTTCAGATTAATGATTCTAATGTTGCTACCCCTACAGGTGATCCCCCTCCAACCTTTACAAGGATCGTTCCCCTTCCAATCCTGTTTATTAACTTTTCCTGATAGAGTTTCAATCATGTTGCTACCCCTACAGGTAACATCTTATTTACATCAGTTATAGATGATTCATTTCATGTTTATTAACTTTTCCTTTGTATTTTGTCTTGTTATTTCGTTTAAAAAATAGTATACAACATTCAATATTTATAAAGACAATGTTATATGTATATATTTAAATCAATATATTTTACAGAAATGATGTCTAAAAAGATTACATCATCATTTTCTTTATGAGTAGCAATGTATAATTTTGCAAAAGACATTAGTTTTATTAATTGTTTTGTTGTGTTTCAATACATTTTGAAATCGCTTTTTATTCTATTAAATGATGTCTGATTGCCGATTTGTATCCATATGCTTGTATCCATTAAGAAGCTACTTCTCAAATAATCAAAACATGTCAAAGCATTCAATAAGTTTCTATAGTATCTGTTCACATTATCTACATGCACATATTTTCTGTTTAGTATTACACAAACTGAAAGAAAAGATAATGACTCTAGTTGAGTAAGCTTCTTCCATCGTCTGAGCATAATTACGGGCAGACTTCATTGCTTGAGCTTCATCGCCGTAAATCCTCAAAACATGAGTAGAATCATCGTTTTTGAACAAAGCAAAGTATGTGTGAGTTATTGAGGAGTAATAGTTAGTATTGAGCAGAAACATCGTTGTCTACTACTCTTGATTTCATTTCTCTTGGCATACAAATTCTTTTATCTTCATAAATTAATAGCAAAACACAAAACCAAAGAGATTAGTAGGCTATTTAAAGGAGAGTGTTTTCAAAACCTGAACGGTATGAGACTGAATGCTACAACAAAGGAGATTGCTGCTATTTATGCGAGTGTTGTTACAATTGCAAGTGCGGTCAAAGATGCAATGCTACTACAGAAAAGGAAAATGTTGGTGTAGCTGCAAACAGATTGATAAAGGAGGTGAAGCATATCTATACTCAGAAGGACAAACAAGGTGAAGGGATTAATCAGGAAGACAAAGGGAAGGAAAAGCAGGACAAAAATAGTTAGGCGACTCCTCTTGAACGCAAGACGTGAAAGGCTACTCCTTCTGCGAGATTGGGAAATAGAACAGACACACACTATAAGAACGTACGAAAAAATGATTATTTCAAAACTGCTCCTGAAGAAAACAAAGAGCAGAGCAGAAGCAATGACAAGCATATATCCATGAACTTACCAATTAAAGGAGACCTCGGTTATAGACGGAAGTGCCACACCTCCAACAAACCCGATGATTTGTCACCTTAAGTTTAGGCAGCAAGCGATCAAGCACCTCTAGCTTTCCACAAAGTCTAACTATAGGTGGCAGAAAATGCTTTGGAATCAAAATATCAACCTAAGATAAAAGAGAGATTCAGAACATTAGAAGAGTCAGAATTCATCTTGTATCCATTTAAGATGGATTTATCCACTGAAAAACTAAAAAGGTTAGAATGTTATGAAGACGACTACATGCAAAAGGAACTTATATGCTTTATTTATTTAGCTCCAAATGACTCGAGAAGATAGCAGGCCATAAAACACATGAAACATTTTAGTCTAGATAAAAGT
The DNA here is from genome assembly GCA_037127255.1 of Persicaria tinctoria. Lineage (NCBI taxonomy): Eukaryota > Viridiplantae > Streptophyta > Magnoliopsida > Caryophyllales > Polygonaceae > Persicaria > Persicaria tinctoria. The sequence continues at coordinate 25,434,941 of JBANSL010000003.1, read as the reverse complement.
GATCTCAATGAGAGAACTACAAATGCAGTGATAGTGGACTAGAAATAGAGATTGAAGGGCCCTGGAACTAAGCAACAGTCCAAAATACCAGTTAAGAACCTAATGAACCAAATAAGATTTTGTAAGCTATGCAAATTCATTAAGCCCTTGTTTGGTACCCATATCAAGATATGGGATATGGGTATGGATATCACCCATATCCATATCCTTGTTTGGTAGGTGGGTATATGGATATCAAATTGATATACCCCCATATCCCCATATCCCAATTCCTTTGTAAACATTACCACTTCCATATACCCCAAAAAATTAGGATATGGGTTTATAACAGGTTGCTTCTCCTCCCTCTTCTTCTCAGTTCATGGGGGATCTTCAACCTCGATGCCAATGGTCTGTGCGTTCCTCCTTTCCTGGCTTGGCTTGGTTTTCGGCGAAGTTCGGTGGGTCACCTATCCAGATCTGGTTTCCGGCGACAATTAGGTTCGGTGGCCGGTTAATTTCTCTGATTTTGGGGTTGAAATTTCTGGGTTCTTGTTGGTTTACTTTGCTGCACTTCAAATCTAGGGTGAGGAGATTGAGATTAACTTTGGGTTGAAATTTCTGGGTTCTTGTTGGTTTCCGGCGGCAGTTAGGTTCCGACGAAGTTCAGGTGTGGCTGGTTTTCTCAGGGATTGAGATTAACTTTGTGTGCTAGGGCTTGGGGAGCGGGGGTGGAGAAAGGGGAATTAGGTTTAGATTGATACCCATATCTCTAATACCAAACAGGATATTAGATATCGGATATCAGATTTGATACCCATATCTCCGATATCGATATCTAATACCCATATCTGATATCTGATATCAGTATATGGATACCAAACGAGGGCTAAGGTTATTGTTCATTAATAAGAGCATAGTGATGCAATCATCTAAGTAGATACACCATATTATCATCAGCACGCTTAAAGATCACAGAAGATAAAAATAAATAAGTAACATAAAATAGCTTAGCTAGAACAAGTTGCACTAAAGTTATATATTATATATTTGTTTGCATACACCCAAGAATAAAACATGTGCTTGACATCCACAATAACAAGGCAGGAATTGATTGGGCAAGAACAAGCTAACATGATGGTATCTAAGGCTTACTATGCTCGAGAACATAGAAACCAAATGCTTGAATTTACAACATAACTTTTTACGATAAATAGATTAAACACTTGAAAATTGCTTAGCTAGACAGAGAAAGATGACAGAAGAAGCACATATACTTTGATGAAGGTTTATGATCCACATTTTTTGAATCATCCAAAACAGTGAAGGTATTAAGTAGAAGAATATTCAAACCATTGGTTGAAACATAGTAGAAGGAAAGCCTAAGGTATATTAAAAAAAATTAGAGGAAATAAACACTTGCATGGTGCAAATTACTCTTCCGACAGTACCATTGTATCGTACAATGATTTTATTCCCACCTAAATCTAAAGTAAATCCCACATGCAAGGGCTTATACATACCAAGGAAAAAGTTAATATAATGACACAAAGTGGAGAAAGAGTAGATAATGTGAATAAGAGTCTTATCATTAAAAAGAAAAAAGCTAATAGAAATATGCATCAACAATCAGCATAGTGACTACAGTCTACAACACAATTAAGATAAAATACATGAAAAATACGATCGAAGGGCTCAGGAAAAGCAAAATACCTGATGAACATAACCAATAAAGTGTGATAGAAACATGAGTGCTTTAGTTAAGTAATTACCTGTACTTAACAAAGGATGAGTACCATCATTCCTGGTAAAGCAAAGCAATAAAGAAGAAAAATATGATAATTTCTTAACATTTCATAGAAGAAGTTGGCTCAGAATAAGCTGCCTTTAGTTGTAGAGTATAGTTGGAAATTGCCCCTGTTGCACATTGGTTTTTATGTCCAGAACTGTCATGGCAGTCTCCTGAAAAAAGACCATTGCATGTTTTAATCAATCTGCTGACATACCATAGCTTATAAACAACAAGAAATGTACACCAGATCATTTAGCTTCTTTTGCCAGCCTATACATCACAGGAATAATAAAACTTGTTTGACTAGTCATGGAGGAACATATATATAAACTATATAGTTAATGACACAATGCTCCAAAACGAATGTTTAAAACAAATGCATAAATCATTAACCTTTCCAATAAAAGCAGATTTTGCTTTCTTGAAACTTAAAGTGAGCTTCTCTTATTCTGGAGCAAGCTTCTTATAGTGCCCACACCTATTAAAAAGAAACAAGATTAACGTTAGTGCACCTTGTGATCATGAAAGTTGAAGAGCAATTATGAAAGCAGGTTTACATCAATGATATCATGGAGACTTGATCGAAGAGATTGACATCTACAATTTGAGATGCAGCTCATCAAAGACCAAAAACTAAGGTTACGTATCCGCGCGCAGAGTTAGAAATCTCTCTATTTGCCTTATCAGATTCAAACAAATACATACCTTATGCCAACAAAAATTAACATTTAGGTTATATGTTGCAAGATGGTTTAAAGGTGTCAAGAAGAGTCTTTATAAAGATATTAACCAAAATACTCCATAGAAAGACAAAAAAATATGGAAAGAGATTAAAGAAACAAAGTAAATATGATGAATCATAGGAAACCTTGCAAGATATAGAATAGATTAAAGAAACAAACTAAATATATGTTGAATAAACAAACAAAGGAATAGATAAATATAAGTCAATAACCTTTGAAGAATGCTTGATACGCCACATATCTTAAAAGAATAACAAATATAAAGTAAGTAAAAGAGAAATAAAAGTATATTTGATGCGCCACATGAAAAAAAAAGTTACAGTGGAATGGTATTGCAACTGAGCAACATGAAAAAAAGCCATAATCTTCTTTTTAAAGTTTGCTTGTGATCGCATCTATATTATAAAGTGGTTCAGCAAACTTGCATGTTGACTCACATCACATGAACTACTGAATAAATTTAAGAGAACACTGAAAAAAAAAAGATAAATTGCATCATGATTTGATCATCTTATAAATTTCAATCAAAGAAAAAGTTCTTAAGGATCAATAAGTTCTTTTCCACTTCTCAGTGTTATAACAACTTGTGCCTTAGTATTTCTAGCAAATGTATTGAGCCAATGAACACACTAAATAAGAAACTCAAATAATAAATGTAATGAAACTACAAAACAAACTCCACGCATTTGTTTCATAACAAAAGACATAAACATGATTACATCAAGCACATAAATATTAGTCTGCTTCCAACTGACAGCCTCCACTTTCTTTAAGAGAACAAATCTTCTAACTGAAATCTCCAACCTTTTATAACAAAACAAAATCTGAAATAACATCTATCAATCGCAATACCTCCTCAAATCTAGAGAATATACCACGAGTTGTGTTTGGTTGGGGGTTTCAGGTAATAAAAAAGCAGGTCGATGAGTTTGGTTGATTTTAATCTAATCGAGGTATAGGCCAATTCTAACCCACCAGATGTCAAGAAACTCATTCCAGGAGAAAAACAAAACAAGATAAATCAAGAATCAAATTCCAATCCAAACCCAAACCTGTTCAACCTTATTCTTACTTCAACACCCTTAAATTTGACCAAACATAGATGAAACAGTCTTAAAAAAGAGGGGGACTGAATATGCTACAACAATCAAAAATCAATTTTTTTATCAGGACTCGAAAACCCTATCAACCCTAAACCCTTGAATCCCCAATTGCCATTGTTGGATTCGAACTAGAAAACACTATCAGCCCTAAACCTCCAATTTCATAGTTTCCTCTAAAAGTAAATTCACTTACCAACAGAGCAAAAGAGAACATGCGAGAGAGAAGATGGGAGCCCTTGCCATGGACGCGACATCAGTGGCCGGAGATTTCAAGTCTAGGCTGTCATTCGCACTAGCTCCTCTTTCGATTCATCTCCGCAATTACTTTTTCTCCATTGGTGGAGTGTTTTGATCTTGCTCTTTCAAGGATAACAGTGAGAATGGGAGAAAAATAGCCAGATCTAAAATTGAAAGAAAAGAGCTCTAGATCTGAGGGCATGAGGAGAAGAATAGATAAGAAAGAGAGGATGACGATGAGTGGGTGAAGATATCAAGGAGAGAGAGAGATATGCGCTTGTTTTAGAAAGAGGGCGGGGGTTATAAAATTTTTCTAAGGGTCAAAATGTTAAATTCGCGCTTTTCTAAAATTTTTAAATCGTATTTTTAACATTGCTTGACAAAAAAGACCGATGTCTATATTTTTATTGACATCGTAAATTTACAAACCGATGTTAATCATCCGATGTCTATGAACACAATTCTAGTAGTGGATACTGAATTAGAAAACTTAGGGGTTGGTCCTTGGGGGAAATTGTTGGTAAGATTAACGGTCTTAAGACTCTTCAAATGTGTTAAAGACACAGTGTTGAGAGAATGAAGATGTGAGGAGACCAAAAGAGTCCCACATCTAAAATTTGAAAGATCAAGCCTTAGTATATAAGCTAGGGGTTACTCCTCCTATTTCCAATAGGCTTTAGATGGAACCCCGCTCGGCTTATGTGCTAGGCTATTAGCGCAAGGGCGCACGTGTGCACATGACCCCCGATCCCGAGTCCCAACGGACTTCAGTATGGTATCAAAGCGGAAAAGCCAACCGACCCGACTCTCGATCCTGTGCTAGCTAAAAAGTGAATGAGATGATAGACCCGTTGTCCAAGTGTCAACTAGAGGCTAAAAACGACCCTAGTTTCACTTGTAGGGGCGTGTTTAGAGAATGAAGATGTGAAGAGATCAAAAGAGTCCCAAATCAATAATATGAACATCCCACATCTATAATATGAACAAAGAAGACTTAGTATATAAGCTAGTGGGTTACTCCTCCTATTCCCAATTGGTTTTATGATGGAACCCCGCTCGGGTTATGTGCTAGGCTATTAGCGCAAGGGCGCTCGTGTGCACATGACCCCCGATCCCTAGTTTTAAGTTCCATCCAAGCAATACCCCTTAAGAGAAATCAATTCCTTTGCCTAACCTTGGTCAGAACAGCAATCCCGGCTTTGAATTTCTACAATCCCTAATCTCGTAGGGCTCTAGGATCCATCCTCTTAACAACGATTTTAGTGCCGTCGGGCCGCTCACCCTTATAAAGAATCCCAAAACCCCTCTCTCCAGGTACATTGTTGTCACTGATATTGTTCGTGACATTCCTCGGCACTTCAATTGCCATCACTAGGTCGTTCCCGGCCTCTATCAGATGAACATCAAAATACGTGTTAGGCTTTTGAAGCCCACCGAAAATCGCCTTCTTTCTCTTCCTAACACTGCAGAAGATGCCTAACCCGACAACAACCACCAGTAAAGCAGCAACAATGCCAATCACAAGGCCAACAATCTTCCCCATAATCAATTTTCTACCAGAAGACGACGGGGGCTTCTTACCTATATTAACATTGCCCGTTGTGTTAACATTGGTACGAGCAAAAGCCGGAACTTTCCCAGACAGGTTGTTGTCCGAAACATCCAGTTGTTTCAAGTTAGGCATCGAGGCAAGCTCATTAGGGATGTTGCCGGTGATATTATTGCCCACAGGAATGAATGTCTCTACTGATGTAAGCCTAGCAATCGATGCAGAAATCGAGCCCGAAAGGCTCTTATCCATCAGATTAATGACTGTAATGTTGCTACCCCTATAGGTGATCCCCCTCCAACCTTTACAAGGATCGTTCCCCTGCCAATCCTGTGCAAACTCCAAAGGGTACCCGAACGGTTCCAAGAACGAAATCAATACATCCAATCGACTGTCGCAAGGGGTACCAGGAATCCCTAAGCAAAAGCTATTGGTTCCTTCGATCACATAAGGGGATACTGAATTAGAAAACTTAGGGGTTGGTCCATGGGGGCAATTGTTGGTCAAATTAACGGTTTTAAGACTCTTCAAATGAGTTAAAGACTTAGTGTTGAGAAAATGAAGATGTGAAGAGACCAAAAGAGTCCCACATCTAAAATTTGAAAGATCAAGCCTTAGTATATAAGCTAGGGGTTACTCCTCCTATTGCCAATTGGTTTTAGATAGAACCCTGCTCGGCTTATGTGCCAGGCTATTAGCAAAAGGGCGCACGTGTGCACATGATCCCCGATCCCGAGTCCCAAAAGACTTCAGTATGGCATCAGAGCGGAAAAGCCAACCGACCCGACTCTCGATCTTGGGCTAGCTAAAAAAAGAATGAGATGCTAAACCTGTTGTCCAATTGTCAACTACAGGCGAAAAATGACCCTAGTTGCACTTGCGGGGGCCTGTTGAGAGAATGAAGATGTGAAGAGATCAAAAGAGTCCCACATGGTTAATATGAAAATCCCATATCAATAATATGAACAAAGAAGCCTTAGTATATAAGCTAGTGGGTTCCTCCTCCTATTCCCAATTGGTTTTAGGATGGAACCCCGCTCGGCTTATGTGCTAGGCTATTAGCGCAAGGGCATTCGTGTGCACATGACCCCCGATCCCGAGTTTTAAGTTCCATCCAAGCAATACACCTTAAGATAAACTAAGTTCCTATGCCTAACCGTGGTTAGAACTGCAATATCGGGTTTGAATTCCCCCAATTCCTTATCTCCTAGGGCTCGAAGATCCATCCTCTTAACAACGATTTTACTGTCGTTGGGCCGCTCACCCTTATAAACAGTCCCAAAACCCCCCTCCTCAAGCACATTGTTGTCACTAAAACTGTTCGTGACATTCCTCAGCACTTCAATTGACATCACTGGGTCGTTCTCAGCCTCTATCACATGAACATCAGACGACGTGTTAGGCCTTTGAAGCCCACTGGAAAACGCCTTCTTTCTCCCCCTAACATGGAAGAAGATTCCTAGCCCGACAACATCCACAAAAAAAGCTGCGGCAATGCCAAACACAAAGGCAACAATCTTCCCCATATTTGATTTTCTACCAGAAGACGATAGGGGCTCCTTACCTATATTAACATTGGTCGTTGTGCTAACATTGGTACGAGAAAAGGCCAGAACTTTCCCAGACATGTAGTTGTCCGAAATATCCTGTTGTTTCAAGTTCGGATTCGAGGCAAGCTCATCAGGGATGTTGCCAGTGATATTATTCCCGCAAGAATCAATGTCTCTACTGATGTAAGTCTAGCAATCGATGCAGAAATCGAGCCAGAAAGGCTCTTATCCTTCAGATTAATGACTGTAATGTTGCTACCCCTACAGGTGATCCCCCTCCAACCTTTACAAGGATCGTTCCCCTGCCAATCATGTGCAAACTCCAAAGGGTACCCAAACGGTTCCAAGAATGAAATCAATACATCAACTCGATTGTCGCAAGGGGTACCAGGAATCCCTAAGCAAAAGCTATTAGTTCAATCGATCACATCAGGGGATACTGAATCAGAACACTTATGGGTTGGTCCTTGTTGTTGCAGGAGGATGGTCAAGTATGAAATAAATATAGAATAAAGTTCAGACTGACTTCCCTGTCTCAGCAAATAAATACAAGACTTCCTCCCGTTGTAGTAAGAGAAAAGTCAGGATCGAATCCACGAGGAAGCACGTCAGCAGTTCTCAGGTAGCTATCAGATTCTCACAACAGCAGCAGAACAGCACAGAAACACAAGCAGAAGCAAAAATAAAATAGAAACAAATAATCCCGGCAAGGGCAACTAAAATAAAAGCAAGAACAAACAAAATAGAAATAAAAGCAAAGCAAAGCAAAGACGAAAGTAACTCGAGGACACAAAAGCTGGTCGATCTCGACAAGCTGTCCTCTAGGTCGACAAAAACAAGTCGACAGCAGTAACTCAGAAACTGAAAACAAAGTAACTCGACAAGCAAAACTCAACTCGATCTCGACCAAATGCTCCTCGAGATCGACGAGACAGGTAAACACAGAAACTGGAATCGACGAAAGACAGAACAAAATCAACTCGACACAGACAAAACCCAACTCAATCTCGACCAAATGCTCTTCGAGATCGTCGAGAGACTCCTCTATGTCGACTAGAACAGTAAAAGACAAAAACTTAAATTTGCAGAATTCGAACTAAAACGCAGATTTTGACAGAAATAAATCAATATAATAAAAGACCTCCAAGGCCAGGGTTTCAACACCACAACGATAACCATGCAAAACAACACATAAAGGCATAAAAGATCATGCTTTCCATCAAATAACTCTCGTCATTAACAAATAGGCATATAGAGGCTTTCGCATAAACCCTAATTGTTACTAACCCTTTTTACATAATTAACCCGAGTTGTATTAAGATCACTTTCGCTTCAATAATACAAACAAGGATCACCTTCAACTCTCGCAAAAGAATCATGCTTATAGGGAAAGAAGATGGATTGCACAAAAGATCTGACCTTTATTGCATCGCCTCACATGGCCACCGTCGGGCTCACCCCAGCCCCAGAAGTGGGTGGACTACTCACGCCTCATCGCAATCGCAGACATTGATTGATGAAAAGAAATAACTTGCATTAACTATATTCAAAGCCTTTACAATCTTGGCAATCAACTTTCGCTGTAAGCCAAAACCTTAAAAACCTTAGAACTCCCTAAACTTCTCTGTGGAACTAACTACTTGTGTCTTGAATGATGAATAAAACCGAGCCCCATGGGCCTTATTTATAGCCTTCTAACCCTTGCTAATCAAGGATAGAATCTCCTATCTATATCTAAATTTATATCTAAAATGCTTAAGGATAAATAAATGTTTTAATGGAAATAAATCCATAAGGAAAAGATAAAACTAATTAGGTAACATGTCTTCATCTTGATAGATTCCGCCTTCCATAGATAGAACTTGATAGATCCGGATAGATTTCAGCAACTTCGGATAGAATTTTCCGCCTTCGGCATCAAGGAACTCCAATCCTACTCGGACAAGGCTTCGTCGAGCAGCTTCTGGAATCTGGGTCTAGTCGACCTCGACAAGGTCTCCTCGACCTCGAGTTGGGTGGCTCGGCTTGGCTTGACTCTGCTCGATGTGGCTCGGACTCTGGCTCACTGGTGCTCGTCGACCTCGAGTTGGCCTCGTCGATCTCGAGTAAGGCTGGTCATCGACATGGTCTCCTCGGGTTGGTGTGCTCGACTGGCTCGGACATGCTCGGACATGTCTCAAGGTCTTCGTCGATCTCGACAAGAGTTCGTCGAGATCGAGTTGGGTCTTCTTCCGTTTCCGCGAGCTGGCTCTTCCGCTGGCAGCGGATGGCTTCGTCCGCGGCAGCGGGTCCTCCTTTCCGCGGCAGCGAGTCTCCTGGTCGTCCTCGGCTTCGTCCTCGGACAGCTTCTCCTCGTCGACTCCGGACGTGGGCGTCTGGGCTTCGTCGACCTCGACGAGGGCTCGTCGAGGTCGAGTAGGGTCCGGAGCTCGGTTTGGCTGGCTCGCTCGATCATGGTCTGCTCGACCAAGGCCGCTCGGCCATGGCTCGTCTAGGTCGAGTAAGCCTACTCGAGATCGAGTAGCCTTGTCTCTTGGACTTGTTCCGCTGCTTTGACCTTGGACTTCTGTAGTGTTTTTCCGAGTTTTTCCGAACTTCTGTAGAATTGCTGTAAATGCCTCGATTTCTGCGATTTAAACAGAAACTGGTGTAGATTCCATAATTTTGGCAAATAAACATAAACTACATAGATTCTGTACTATTTAAACCCAAATGAATGCAATGTATACAGAAATCGATATAAAAGTTACTGTAAAACATGGCAGATTCTGTTCACAACAAACACCCCATACTTAAGCTTGCTTGTCCTCAAGCAATACTTTTATTTGTCATTCAGGGGAAGAAATCAATACTCTCAACATCTTAGATTCATTCTTATATGTCCCCTGCAATCAATTACCATCCTCGAAAAGGTACTAGTGTCACAGATTAATGCATGTGCAATTATGTAAAAGCAATGTCTACTCACAAAAGGAGGGTTATGCATAAACATTCATAAGTGACAAAGCATTTGATAATCAAGAGGACTTTAATTTAAGCTCATGAAGGAGTAGATTGGTAAAAGGCTAAAGGTGGGCAAATTTTGGCAATGTGGTGCTTTTGATCCGGGGAAATGGATCACTTTCAAACTTTTGATTTTCATTCCACATTCTTTCTGACCTTAGCACTGCCTTTTTTTCATAATGCTTTTACCTCTCTGACCTTAGCACTGCCTTCTCGCGAGTCGCAAACATGGGTGTCATGAATGGCCCCAGATACTTAGTGCTTTGGACTCCTCACAATGTGTCCCATCTCTCCAAACTATTATCTCAGAGAGCAGGGTCAATCTACCTTTATCTCCTGAGGTGATTGGATTTTCTTTCACTCATTAAATTTTCCATATATTTCAAACAAATTCCTTCCAAACTCCAATAATGATAACAATCACAACAACCATATAACATCTCCATAATGTAACATCATTCTCAACATAATCCCCGGATAAGGTAAAGAATGGAAAATATTTAGGTCATGTGGAGCGACATATGAAATAAGGCATATTATGGCTTTTGTGATGCATAAGCATAGGTATGGCTAGGATATAAACAATATGAGCATTATATGGAAATATAAAGTCCTCCATCATCTTATCATGCAACATGTCAAAAGCAATATCAAATTTACCTCCTTTCATGGTTTTCAAGAAAATATGCACTTCATTGTGACTTCCCTTTACTAGGCAATTTCATGCTATATCTCTAATGAATCCAATTTTGCATCGTCGAGTCCAATATAAGCTTCCATGACATTATTCAAAAATTTCAATGGGGGTCATTTTTCAAGAATTTTGGAAAACATGCATATAAGCACATAAATAAATAATGCATTCCAAAATAGCCATGTAGCAATTCCAAGAAATAATGCACACACATAATGTCAAGTATGGAAAATATGCATAATGTAAGCCCTTCCCCCACCCCATACTTAAACATTACAGTGTCCTCACTGTATAAAAAAAACAATGTAAAGGGTAAAGAAAGAAACTCACAAGACATTTGTGCAGAGCTGCAAAATTTTGAATGGAGCACCTCTTAGTCCGAGTAAGCTTTGGTTTTATCCATTGACCTGAAAAAGTAGAAGACATATACCCATAATAGCAAAAACAAAAACAAAGTCTCAAATGTCCTAAAAAGTCTATGTACATGCTCTAGATTTTATAGTCGCTAGGCCGACTTTCATTAATGCTCAAGGTGGCATCTGCAGGGCCCATGTAGCTTGGGCCTCAAATAGGACTCCATTTTTGTCCATCAGCTGTAATCCTCCAGAATGGATCTTGTTCACCACGAAAGGTCCCATCCGCTTCTTGTTGAATTTGTTGGGAAACCAATGATCCTTTGATTTAGAGACATAGAGCTTGTCTCCAACTTCATACTCCTTAGGCTCATCATTGGAAATCCTGCACATTCGCACATACCAAGGCAGACCTCTCCCATGTATAGATAAATCTTTGATGGAAATAGGAGAAGAAAGATCCATACCTTGACTTACCTTTGCGGAAACGGAATCGGGCACCACGGTGTTTGGTCGATCTCGACTAGGGCTCCTCGAGATCGACGAGACTGCAGGCTCTGGTGGTGTCCTTGTCGAAGAGGATGAAGTCGACGAAGAAGTCTGGTCGACCTCGACAAGCCTACTCGAGGTCGAGTAGGGCTCTGGCTCTGGTGGCTTGGTCCTCGAGAAAACAGGGTCTGGTGGCGCCGCTTGGTGGTCGACCTCGACAAGCCTACTCTAGGTCGAGTAGGGCTTTGGTCCTGGAGTCACCATCGTCGAGGAAGGTGCCGTCGAGGAAGATGGCTCTGGTGGTGCCGAGTGCTGGTCGACCTCGACAAGCCTTGTCGAGATCGACGAGGGTTGTCCGTCTGGTTGCTGCGGCGTCGAGGAAGCAGGATCTGGGCTCCCCGATCGGTGGTCGAGATCGATGAGGGTGTGGTCGACCTCGAGTAGACTCGGCTTGTCTGGTTCGCTGCTCGACGAAGCTGGCTCCTTGGTTTTGTCGAGATCGACTAGGGTTTGGTCGATCTTGACCCCATACTTAGTCCTTGTGTTCTCTTTGAGGATTGCCATGATTTCCTCCACCTAGGCCCCCATGTCCCTCTTTTTCTAGCTCCTCGGGGGTCATATTTCTGACCTTAGGTTCCCCGCAGGTGATGTAGCCAGCTGAGATAGATTTGACCTCTTCCATTGGACCTGTATGCCTTTCAGTTTTATTAAAAGAATACTCAATTACCTCATCGCTGATGTTGAAGGTGAGCACTCCTTTTCGTACGCTTATGTTGGCATCTACCGTCGCCAAGAATGGTCTCCCTAGAATAATTGGACAAGCAGGATCTTCTTGCATATCAACAATTAAGAAATCAGCAGGAACGAAGAATTTACCTACTTGTACTGGGACATTTTCCACCATGCTTGTTGGAATGACCACTGTGTTGTTGGCCATGTATAGTCTAGCATCCACAGGCTCCAAGGCACCTATCTTAATCTTGGACCAAATCGTTAAAGGCATAATACTAACACTGGCTCCAAGATCACATAGGGCATTAATTTTGTATGGACCAAATCCAATAGTTATAGCAAACTTACCTGGATCCGGCCTCTTCTCCAATATGTCCAGATGGCTGCACTCCTCTGTGATTTCCGCCATCGATCGCTTTTTGCTCAGAATCTCCTTCAGGAACTTGACATAGGACGGCATTTCATTGAGAGCTTCTGTGAAGGGGATGGTGACGTTGAGCTTCTGAAGCATCTTAATGAAGCGCTGAAACTTTTTCTCCGCTGGGTCCTTTAGGGATTTTGTGGGGAAAGGCAGCTTCTTTTTCTGAGTCGGAGCCAGAACAGACGTCGGAGTTGCTGCAGATTTCTCGACCAAGGGCTCCTCGACATCGACAAGGGTCTTGTCGAGATCGACTGGATTGGGTGCAGTCGAGGATTCTGGAATTTTCTCCTCGAGGTCGACGAAGGCTTTGTCGAGATCGACCACGGCCTTGTCGAGATCGACCACGGTCTTGTCGAGGTCGACTTGCTGTTCCTCGTCGTTCTGCTGCTTTCCAACCTCTGGCTCTTGCAGTTGATGGCCGCTTCTGAGTTTTACAGCAGCGACGTGTCCAGTCTTTCCCTTAGGATTTGGTTCTGAAGATCCAGGGAGTGCTCCTGACTGTCTGGGGATTCCCGCTGCTAGCTGACCAATCTGTGTATCAACTGTTTTCCGCCAGATATCAATTTCCCCAAGCCTAGAGTTGACACCTTGCATTTGAGTATAGACGGAGTTGAAAGATTGCCTAGTTTCTGAGTGGTTCCTCCGTATCTCCTCCAGGACTAGCTGTATATCATCCTTTTTCTGGTCTCTTTCTGGATGTCCTGGAGCTCTGTAGGGCGGGGGATTTCTAGGGGCTCCTTGGTTCCATTGTGGTTGCTGAAACCTTTGGTCCCCCATGTAGCGATTGGGTCCCCCTGCGTAAGCTGCATCCTCATGGTGCTCTGCCAATCTGACTTGCTCTGTGTGTGGGCACTCAGGAGTGGTGTGCCTTTGCGATCCGCATTCTATGCAAGGCTGGTTGACAGAGAGATATTTGACTTGCTTGATGAGCTTCCTATTCTGGTCTCTGTAGTATTGCTCCCTGACATCTGGATCGATCTCCTTTGATGGCTCATAGAGGGGCATGGATGGTGCTGGCCTGGCGTATGGGTTCTCTTCATAAGTTGCAGTAGACCCATACTTGTTGTCGTAGGTAGTGAGCTTCTCCAGCACTCCCCATGCGTCACTTGGCGGCATTGTCAGATACTCGTAGCGAGTATAATTGTTGATTCTGTCCTTAGTGACTTGATCAAGAGAGTTGAAGAAGATCTCCTGAATGATGTAGGGTGGCTGTCCATGAGTAGGGCAAGATCGCAACAGTTCCTTGTAGCGCTCCCATGCCCTTGCCAGCGGTTCCCCTTTCTGCTGTTTAAAGGCGGTGATTTTCTGGCGGAGATGTGCTGTTTTGGCAGGTGGGAAGAATTTGTTCAGAAACTCTTGCTCTACTTGGGCCCAGGTTGTGAGCGATTTTGCTTTCAGCCCTTCCAGCCATTTCAGTGCAGGTCCAGCGAGCGACCAACGGAAAGATTTCATCTTGACATATTCCAGAGTTGTACCTTCTGCAAGAGTACGGCACATATCATGAAAGTTAGTAATATGTTCAAGAGGGCACTCATTAAATCTGCCGTAAAAGGCATTATTTTTAAGCTCTATAAGAAATTGAGTGCGAATTTCAAAAGAGTTTTTAGGGATTAGAATCGCCGATTCAGGCACGACGAGAGTTGGGTGCATGTAGTCCTCTGCCGTGGTTGGATACTGGGCAAGCTCATCTTGTGCTTGTTCCCTTGCTTCTCTCTCAGCGGCGATAGCAGCATCTTTAGCGTTGATAGCGGCATCCCTTGCGGCTAGTTCCCTGGTAAGCCTAGCGATCAGCTGTTCCTGTGTTTCAGCGGCCGACATGATCCTTTTGAGTTTGGAGTGGATGTGTAGGTAGCGCTCCGGTTCGTCTAAGCTGTCAAACTCAGGTGTTTGACCAGAACGACGCATACACCTGCAATCTAACTCAAAGAAACAGTGAGAACTGACTACCTAAGGCGCGATTGATTGCTTCCCCGGCAACGGCGCCAATTTGTTGTTGCAGGAGGATGGTCAAGTATGAAATAAATATAGAATAAAGTTCAGACTGACTTCCCTGTCTCAGCAAATAAATACAAGACTTCCTCCCGTTGTAGTAAGAGAAAAGTCAAGATCGAATCCACGAGGAAGCACGTCAGCAGTTCTCAGGTAGCTATCAGATTCTCACAACAGCAGCAGAACAGCACAGAAACACAAGCAGAAGCAGAAATAAAATAGAAACAAATAATCCCGGCAAGGGCAACTAAAATAAAAGCAAGAACAAACAAAACAGAAATAAAAGCAAAGCAAAGCAAAGACGAAAGTAACTCGAGGACACAGAAGCTGGTCGATCTCGACAAGCTGTTGATGAGCAGTTTTTAGTCGCCTAAACCGTATCAAAATATATTCGAACCTACCTAACTAATGTAGTGTGGTAAGCACGAGTCGATCCCACAGAGAATCAAGTTATTTCTAAGTTAAGTTTATTTACCAATAAGTATCAAACGGGGGGTTTTTGAATGGTGAAAATAAGAAAGAAAATAAAATAGACTATAAACAAATTGACAGAGATAACAATTAATAAAATAGTTTCATCTACAAATATCCACTTTATTTGGTTGAAGCGATCCTTGTAACTTCCTCTTGTCCTTCTAGTCTTCCTATGAATGCCCTTGTCCCGACCTAATATAGTTACTAGTCCAACCAGTCCTAGCAACCCTTATCAATCGAACAGTCCCTAAAGAAGGATTTAACCCAATTGATAGCTTTAAGTTCAGAGATTAACCAAGGTATTTGCAGTCCCTAAAGAGGGATTTAACAACACATCCAACTTCCTACTCATTCAATTAGTTCAACCAGCCCTAAAGGAACAAGTTTGCCACTTGGGTTAAGGTTCACAACCAGGAATCTACAAAACCCTAGCAATTGAATTGATTCTAACTAGTTGCGCGGGCTAGATAGAATAAAACAATAGACAATCAAGCACAAAGAAGTCGAAACATTCAAATATAGGAATTAAAGAACAAGATTCAGAAACTCACAATCAATCAAACAAAGCTTCAAATTGTAGACGAAACGGGAGAGTTTAGGTCTCCATAAAAATAAAACAAAAGACAATTAGGGTTAATGGGTAAAACAAAGTATCGGCCGTATGAATGTATATATATATATGAAAAACCTATTCTATCTAATTCTAAACTAACCGAATACGCATATATGAATATATGATATTAATATTAATATTATATCTAAGCTATCTAAGCTATAGTATTAATAAGCAAAACACTAGTGCAGCAGTGTTCCAATCCGTGTGGCTCCTTCCGCCTCTTCCCGTGGAATTCACCGGCCCGGCCCACCTTGGCTTCCAATTTGCAAAACAATCCCATATGTTACGAGCAACCTCCGAATTTATATGATTCAAACCAAAAATACCTTAAATATATAAAAACACTAGTGTAGACTCCGAAAACCAAATAATATAAACTAAGCTATAAAATATGTAAAAATGATCTAAACTAATATGCAATTCCACACTAAAAACATGACTAAAATAGACTCTATCAAACTACCCCATGCTTAGACTTTTGCTTGTCCTCAAGCAATGAAAAACAAATATAGAATTAATCATCCCACAAATAAGATCTTCATGCTTTAATTTTAGAAAAGCAACATCACGTAGTAGGAGCCATGAATAAGAGAACAAACATCCTAACAAGTATATGAGCGATCCAATAGTAAAGGCAAATTTAATCAACCTCACGGGATAATGTGTTTCACTCAAGCTCTCATGTGTTTAGGCTTTAAAGTCCAACTCTCAACTCAATCCAAAATGCTTTATACACCGTGAATGTCATTACTTGCAAACAACATCATGAGGACTTTTATAAGGTTGTAATGGGGCTTTGGTAGGAACATAAGGTATGGGAAATATTTAGGCTTGTGGTGCTAAAAATCCGGGAAAAAGGAACAACAACCAACCAGAACAACACCAAAACTTTCATACTTCGCAAACCATTCCAATAACATAAACTCCAATACACATCAATAAGCACTTTTCGATTTCAATAACCATACAACTCATGTAATTTTTTTATTTATTATGATGACTTCTTTTCTTTTCTTTTATGCTTACTTTTGCCCCTAAGTGAATTTTATCCTCCTTAGGTCCAAGCTTACTAGACTTTTACTCCTAAGTGAATTTTCTCCTCCTTAGGCCCCTAGTAACAAGTCATCTCTATTACGCAAGAAGGGTTACCTTATTTTGGCTATACCTCTCACAATGCACAACCACACATACATCATCTCCACTCAAAGCAACTCCAACATAAAGATTTTTCACCAATTCTCAGCCTAATTCCCGGATAGGGTCAGGCTAATCATTGGCTAGGCTATATTTTTGTGGAGCTATAAAAAAAAATAGGCTTTAAGGTTCATATTGGCTTCAAGCAAAGGATAATATGTAAGGTAGATAGGGTATAATATGGCTAAAGAAAACATGCCTCAATCATTTGAAATTCACAAGCAACAAACATATTGTGCAATACGGTCCTAAAAAAACAAGCATATGGAGAGTATACTCACACAATAAAAGCAAAAGAGAAATAATTATGAATAGTCCCTACAAGGCCAAAACAACTCACAAGGGTTATATTTTTTTTGATAGATTTCAATTTAACCTCAACTATGAACCATACTTGCTCAATTATATTCTCAAATCATGCTCAAAAAATCATTTTCAAGCACTTCAATCAAATCATGGGATTTATGCAATAAGCGCATAAAAATGAATTAGAAGACAAACTAAACTAAGATGGGTAACACCTAAATGCAATGAAATGCATAACAAAAATTGAAAAAAACAAAAAACAGAGAACTAACATATATATATAAAGACGGGTCTACACTTGAATTCCCCACCCCATGCTTAAAATCTTACTTTGTCCTCAAAGTAAATAAAAAGAAAGAAAGAAAGGTGGAGGAAACTCACAAAGTAATCAGGCATTCGAAAAACCATTTAGCTCAAACGAAGGTAGTGGTGTTGCCTCTGATCAGACCATAAAATTCAGCACTTCTCATAGTTATAGGACCTGCCCAACACCACAAACAACCGCAAAAAAAGCAAAACTAGAATAGAAATCAGCACCAGATTCAATTTAGTAACAAAGGAATATCAAATGCAGAAAATTCAGCAAGATAAGTGACTATTCCTAAGTACTAACACCATCAAAACATGATAAAAGAGTAGAAATTACCGCCCTGGGTGTTCAGCAGAAACTTTCAGTAGCTACTTGGATGCAAGGCATATGTGAACCTTCTCGGAGTTGGATAAATATAGGCCTATCCTCTTTGCAAAACGTCTGGCCAAGACACAAAACAAAAAAAAACATACAAGGGAGTGCAGTCCAACTTTCCAAAGATAATAATATCATCCAAGTAAAAGCAATAACACAACCCAGTGTATCAAAAATCAGCTTATCAGTGCCTACTCAATCACTTATGAAAAATTTAAAACATGAATTTCAAGTGATTTCAGAGAGCAAGAACTTATAAAGCATAAATTGAAGCATGGGCACCATCCCTATCAGTAGTAACATTAACACCCCTAGAAACTTTCCTGATCAATTTAAGCCCATTCATGAGCCAAACCAAGTATAAAAGTTAGCAACTTGCCCAGTAAAACAGAGATAGCCTTATCGATCATGCTCATCCATATTTTGCGAATACAATCATGAAAAATCAATGGACACAGGGAGCAAGACGCAAGCAAAAGAAATCAATCAGAGTAACAAAAACCCCGCAACCATATTGAAGAACAAGTAAGCAGTAACAAACCCGCAACGCAAATCAACCCTTCCACAAATTCAGAATCAAATTCACAAAATTCAGATCATGATTACAATTGGCAAGGAAATCGATTCCCAACCTGCACATACCGGGAGTATATTGCAGTCGAAGCCTGGCAGCAGCAAGGATGGAAGCGGCGTCGGCGGGTAGGACTGAGTGCAGGAGCTGTGTGTAGTTGGCGATCAGAGGCTGCTCGCAGGAGGGGAAGAAGGCGAGGGTGGTCGGGAAAGCTGCTGGGTAGTCTCGGCCGGCGGCTAGAGGTAAGTTCGATCCGGATTTGAACTGAAAGATTGTCTAATAGCGGCGGGTGGTGCGGTGATGAGGGAAGACGATGAAGAAGGGGGCGGCGCTCAAGGGTAGAGGAAAGGAAGATCTGGTAAATCCAGCGATCCGCAGAGGGAGTCGCCGGAATGGGAGATCCTGGTGATCAGAGGAGGACGGCGGGGTTAAAGGGCGAGGGAAGGAGGACGGCGGTGCGAAGGAGGGCGGCGCTCAGTAGGGAAGGAAGAGGGAGACGGAACTAAGGGAGGAGGGTTTTTTTTTTTTTTTTTTTTACGAAAATTAAACCTAACTTGAGTCTGTCTAAGATCGATCAGACATTGTTAAAGCCCTCAACAACTTGTCAAACTCTTGGGCACATATACCACACAAACGAGCATGACTTTCTGTAGATGATATGTAATACCACCAATTCAGATCCATTAGTAGCTTCTCAAAATATGCGCTCTCCTTTTGCCATCTCTTAGCTCGTTGCCCGTTTGCACCCTCATCAAATTCAAACAATAGAATCCTGTTTGTCAAATTTTCCTCATCTTGCTCATCTATCCAATCTCCTAAGATCTCCTCGTCAAGAGAGATGATAGCGTAGTCGTCACTAACCACCACCTCCGTTTGCCTTGGAAAAATCTCTGAAATAATTAGAATTGTAATTTGTTGAGCCACTTGGATCCGCTTCATCTCATTATTGAAATCAGTTTGGATCATTATAAGTTGGGACTCCATTGCAGCAAAGTGTTCTTCCATACGGGGCAACATGGACAATTCTTGTGATGTTTGCGGAGCCAGACATGGAGGCTCTAGTAGTTGTCCGATTTGGAGCTCCAATTGTGCAATCTCATGGATGATATCCATCTCACGGGAAAGTTGAGTTTTGCACAAATAATGTACCTCCTTAACCTTTCCGATCGGAACCCTAAACACTGGACAATCTTTAAATATATGATTAGAAACTCCGCAAAAATCACAAAATAAACCCTGAGTCATCTTTAGAGGGAACCACCTAGACACAAACACAAATAGTTAGTAGCACAGGTGTTATGAACCGTAAGATAGGCTCACAACAAAATTAGTTATATACAATAATCGACAAACACACAAAACAAAGAAATAAACTTTGATTCCCCGGCAACGGCGCCAATTTGATGAGCGGTTTTTAGTCGCCTAAACCGTATCAAAATATATTCGAACCTACCTAACTAATGTAGTGTGGTAAGCACGAGTCGATCCCACAGAGAATCAAGTTATTTCTAAGTTAAGTTTATTTACCAATAAGTATCAAACGGGGGGTTTTTGAATGGTGAAAATAAGAAAGAAAATAAAATAGACTATAAACAAATTGACAGAGATAACAATTAATAAAATAGTTTCATCTACAAATATCCACTTTATTTGGTTGAAGCGATCCTTGTAACTTCCTCTTGTCCTTCTAGTCTTCCTATGAATGCCCTTGTCCCGACCTAATATAGTTACTAGTCCAACCAGTCCTAGCAACCCTTATCAATCGAACAGTCCCTAAAGAAGGATTTAACCCAATTGATAGCTTTAAGTTCAGAGATTAACCAAGGTATTTGCAGTCCCTAAAGAGGGATTTAACAACACATCCAACTTCCTACTCATTCAATTAGTTCAACCAGCCCTAAAGGAACAAGTTTGCCACTTGGGTTAAGGTTCACAACCAGGAATCTACAAAACCCTAGCAATTGAATTGATTCTAACTAGTTGCGCGGGCTAGATAGAATAAAACAATAGACAATCAAGCACAAAGAAGTCGAAACATTCAAATATAGGAATTAAAGAACAAGATTCAGAAACTCACAATCAATCAAACAAAGCTTCAAATTGTAGACGAAACGGGAGAGTTTAGGTCTCCATAAAAATAAAACAAAAGACAATTAGGGTTAATGGGTAAAACAAAGTATCGGCCGTATGAATGTATATATATATATGAAAAACCTATTCTATCTAATTCTAAACTAACCGAATACGCATATATGAATATATGATATTAATATTAATATTATATCTAAGCTATCTAAGCTATAGTATTAATAAGCAAAACACTAGTGCAGCAGTGTTCCAATCCGTGTGGCTCCTTCCGCCTCTTCCCGTGGAATTCACCGGCCCGGCCCACCTTGGCTTCCAATTTGCAAAACAATCCCATATGTTACGAGCAACCTCCGAATTTATATGATTCAAACCAAAAATACCTTAAATATATAAAAACACTAGTGTAGACTCCGAAAACCAAATAATATAAACTAAGCTATAAAATATGTAAAAATGATCTAAACTAATATGCAATTCCACACTAAAAACATGACTAAAATAGACTCTATCAAACTACCCCATGCTTAGACTTTTGCTTGTCCTCAAGCAATGAAAAACAAATATAGAATTAATCATCCCACAAATAAGATCTTCATGCTTTAATTTTAGAAAAGCAACATCACGTAGTAGGAGCCATGAATAAGAGAACAAACATCCTAACAAGTATATGAGCGATCCAATAGTAAAGGCAAATTTAATCAACCTCACGGGATAATGTGTTTCACTCAAGCTCTCATGTGTTTAGGCTTTAAAGTCCAACTCTCAACTCAATCCAAAATGCTTTATACACCGTGAATGTCATTACTTGCAAACAACATCATGAGGACTTTTATAAGGTTGTAATGGGGCTTTGGTAGGAACATAAGGTATGGGAAATATTTAGGCTTGTGGTGCTAAAAATCCGGGAAAAAGGAACAACAACCAACCAGAACAACACCAAAACTTTCATACTTCGCAAACCATTCCAATAACATAAACTCCAATACACATCAATAAGCACTTTTCGATTTCAATAACCATACAACTCATGTAATTTTTTTATTTATTATGATGACTTCTTTTCTTTTCTTTTATGCTTACTTTTGCCCCTAAGTGAATTTTATCCTCCTTAGGTCCAAGCTTACTAGACTTTTACTCCTAAGTGAATTTTCTCCTCCTTAGGCCCCTAGTAACAAGTCATCTCTATTACGCAAGAAGGGTTACCTTATTTTGGCTATACCTCTCACAATGCACAACCACACATACATCATCTCCACTCAAAGCAACTCCAATCCGTGTGGCTCCTTCCGCCTCTTCCCGTGGAATTCACCGGCCCGGCCCACCTTGGCTTCCAATTTGCAAAACAATTCCATATGTTACGAGCAACCTCCGAATTTATATGATTCAAACCAAAAATACCTTAAATATATAAAAACACTAGTGTAGACTCCGAAAACCAAATAATATAAATTAAGCAATAAAATATGTAAAAATGATCTAAACTAATATGCAATTCCACACTAAAAACATGACTAAAATAGACTCTATCAGCTGTCCTCTAGGTCGACAAAAACAAGTCGACAGCAGTAACTCAGTAACTGAAAACAAAGTAACTCGACAAGCAAAACTCAACTCGATATCGACCAAATGCTCCTCGAGATCGACGAGACAGGTAAACACAGAAACTGGAATCGACGAAAGACAGAACAAAATCAACTCGACACAGACAAAACCCAACTCGATCTCGACCAAATGCTCTTCGAGATCGACGAGAGACTCCTCTATGTCGACTAGAACAGTAAAAGACAAAAACTTAAATTTGCAGAATTCGAACTAAAACGCAGATTTTGACAGAAATAAATCAATATAATAAAAGACCTCCAAGGTCAGGGTTTCAACACCACAACGATAACCATGCAAAACAACACATAAAGGCATAAAAGATCATGCTTTCCATCAAATAACTCTCGTCATTAACAAATAAGCATATAGAGGCTTTCGCATAAACCCTAATTGTTACTAACCCTTTTCACATAATTAACCCGAGTTGTATTAAGATCACTTTCGCTTCAATAATACAAACAAGGATCACCTTCAACTCTCGCAAAAGAATCATGCTTATAGGGAAAGAAGATGGATTGCACAAAAGATCTGACCTTTATTGCATCGCCTCACATGGCCACCGTCGGGCTCACCCCAGCCCCAGAAGTGGGTGGACTACTCACGCCTCATCGCAATCGCAGACATTGATTGATGAAAAGAAATAACTTGCATTAACTATATTCAAAGCCTTTACAATCTTGGCAATCAACTTTCGCTGTAAGCCAAAACCTTAAAAACCTTAGAACTCCCTAAACTTCTCTGTGGAACTAACTACTTGTGTCTTGAATGATGAATAAAACCGAGCCCCATGGGCCTTATTTATAGCCTTCTAACCCTTGCTAATCAAGGATAGAATCTCCTATCTATATCTAAATTTATATCTAAAATGCTTAAGGATAAATAAATGTTTTAATGGAAATAAATCCATAAGGAAAAGATAAAACTAATTAGGTAACATGTCTTCATCTTGATAGATTCCGCCTTCCATAGATAGAACTTGATAGATCCGGATAGATTTCAGCAACTTCGGATAGAATTTTCCGCCTTCGGCATCAAGGAACTCCAATCCTACTCGGACAAGGCTTCGTCGAGCAGCTTCTGGAATCTGGGTCTAGTCGACCTCGACAAGGTCTCCTCGACCTCGAGTTGGGTGGCTCGGCTTGGCTTGACTCTGCTCGATGTGGCTCGGACTCTGGCTCACTGGTGCTCGTCGACCTCGAGTTGGCCTCGTCGATCTCGAGTAAGGCTGGTCATCGACATGGTCTCCTCGGGTTGGTGTGCTCGACTGGCTCGGACATGCTCGGACATGTCTCAAGGTCTTCGTCGATCTCGACAAGAGTTCGTCGAGATCGAGTTGGGTCTTCTTCCGTTTCCGCGAGCTGGCTCTTCCGCTGGCAGCGGATGGCTTCGTCCGCGGCAGCGGGTCCTCCTTTCCGCGGCAGCGAGTCTCCTGGTCGTCCTCGGCTTCGTCCTCGGACAGCTTCTCCTCGTCGACTCCGGACGTGGGCGTCTGGGCTTCGTCGACCTCGACGAGGGCTCGTCGAGGTCGAGTAGGGTCCGGAGCTCGGTTTGGCTGGCTCGCTCGATCATGGTCTGCTCGACCAAGGCCGCTCGGCCATGGCTCGTCTAGGTCGAGTAAGCCTACTCGAGATCGAGTAGCCTTGTCTCTTGGACTTGTTCCGCTGCTTTGACCTTGGACTTCTGTAGTGTTTTTCCGAGTTTTTCCGAACTTCTGTAGAATTGCTGTAAATGCCTCGATTTCTGCGATTTAAACAGAAACTGGTGTAGATTCCATAATTTTGGCAAATAAACATAAACTACATAGATTCTGTACTATTTAAACCCAAATGAATGCAATGTATACAGAAATCGATATAAAAGTTACTGTAAAACATGGCAGATTCTGTTCACAACAGTCCTTGGAGGCAACTGTTCGTCACATTAAAAGTCTTAAGACTCTTCAAATGAGTTAAAGACTCAGTGTTGAGAGAATGAAGATGTGAAGAGACCAAAAGAGTTTCACATCTTAAATATGAAAAAATCAAGCCTTAGTATATAAGCTAGTGGGTTACTCCTCCTATTGCCAATTGGTTTTAGGATGGAACACCGCTCGGTCTATGTGCTAGGCTATTAGCGCAAGGGCGCACGTGTGCACATGACCCCCGATACCGAGTACCAACGGACTGCAGTATGGTATCAGAGCGAAAAAGCCAGACGGTCCGACTCTCGATCCTGGGCTAGCAAAAAAGAGAATGAGATGATAGAGCCGTTGTCCAAGTGTCAACTAGAGGCGAAAAACGACCCTATTTGCACTTGTGGGGGCGTGTTGAGAGAATGAAGATGTGAAGAGGTCAAAAGAGTCCCACATCGATAATTTGAACATCCCACATCGATAATATAAACAAAGAAGCCTTAGTATATAAGCTAGTAGTTTACTCCTCTTATTCCCAATTGGTTTTAGGATGGAATCCCGCTCGACTTATGTGATAGGCTATTAGCGCAAGGGCGTACGTGTGCACATGACCCCCGATCCCGAGTCCCAAGTTCCATCCAAGCAATAGCCCTTTAGTGAAACCAAGTTCCTATGCCTAACCTTGGTCAGAAGTACAATCTCGGCTTTGAATTCCTCCAATCCGTTATCCCCTAGGGCTCCTAGATCTATCCTCTTAACAACGATTTTAGTGTCGTCGGGCCGCTCACCCTTATAAACAGTCCCCAAACCCCCCTCTCCAAGGATATTGTTGTCACTGAATTTGTTCGTGACATTCCTCAGCACTTCAATTGACATCACTAGGTCGTTGCCGTCCTCTATCACATGAACATCAGAAGACGTGTTAGGCCTTTGACGCCCACTGTAAATCGTCTTCTTTCTCCTCGTACCAAAGCAGAAGATGCCTAACCCGACAACATCCGTCACAAAAGCAGCAGCAATGCCAATCACAAGGCCAACAATCTTCCCCATATTCGATTTTCTACCGAAAGACGACGGGGGCTCCATACCTATATTAACATTGCCCGTTGTGTTAACATTGGTACGAGAAAAGTCCGAAACCTTCCTAGACAGGTTTTTGTCCGAAACATCCAGTTGTTTAAAGTTCAGCATCGAAGCAAGCTCATCGGGGATGTTACCGGTGATATGATTCACCGCAAGAATCAATGTCTCTGCTGATGTAAGCCTAGAAATCGATGCAAAAATCAAGCCAGAAAGGCTCTTATCCTTCATATTAATGACTGTAATGTTGCTACCCCTACAGGTGATCCCCCTCCAACCTTTACAAGGATCGTTCCCCTGCCAATCTTGTGCAAACTCCAAAGGGTACTCGAACGGTTCCAAGAACGAAATCAATACATTCGCTCGACTTTCACAAGGGGTACCAGGAATACCTAAGCAAAAGCTATTAGTTCCATCGATCATATCAGGGGATACTGAATAAGAAAAATTAGGCGTTGGTCCTTGGAGGCAATTGTTGGTCAAATTAATAGTCTTAAGACTCTTCAAATGCGTTAAAGACTTAGTGTTGAGAGAATGAAGATGTGAAGAGATCAAAAGAGTTCCACATCTAAAATAAGAAAGATAAAACCTTAGTATATAAGCTAGGGGTTACTCCTCCTATTTCCAATTGGTTTTAGGATGGAACCCCACTCTGCTTATGTGCTACGCTATTAGCGCAAGGGTGCACATGACCCCCGATCCCGAGTCCCAACGGACTTCAGTATAGTGTTAGAGCGGAAAAGCCCACCGACTCGACTCTCGATCCTAGGCTAGCTAAAAAGAGAATGAGATGGAAGATCAAAAGAGTCCCACATCGATAATATGAACATCCCACATCGGTAATATGAGCAAAGAGGCCTTAGTATATAAGCTAGTGGGTTAATCTTTCTATTCTCAATTGGTTTTAGGATGGAATCTCGCTCGGCTTATGTGCTACGCTATTAGCACAAGGGCGTACGTGTACACATGACCCCCGATCCCGAGTCTCAAGTTCCATCCAAGCAACAGCCCGTAAGAGAAACCAAGTTTCTATGCCTAACCTTGGTCAGAAATTCAATATCGGCTTTGAATTCCTCCAATCCCTTATCCCCTAGGGCTCCTGGACCTCTTAACAACAATTTTAGTGCCATCGGGTTGCTTACCCTTATAAACAGTCCCAAAACCCACCTCTCCAAGGACATTGTTCTCACTGAAATTGTTCGTTACATCGCTAGGTCGTTCCCGTCCTCTATCACATGAACATCAAAAGACGTGTTAGGCCTTTTAAACCCACTAGAAACCGCCTTCTTTCACCTCCTAACCCGACAACATCCACCACAAAAGCAGAAGCAATGCGAATCACAAGGCCAACAATCTTCCCCATATTCGATTTTCTACCAGAAGGCGACGGGGGCACCTTACCTATATTAACATTGCCCGTTGTGTTAACATTGGTACGAGCAAAAGCCGGAACTTTCCCAGACAGTTTGTTGTCCGAAACATCCAGTTGTTTCAAGTTCGGCATCGAGGAAAGCTCATCAGGGATGTTGCCGGGGGTATTATTGCCCGCAAGAATTAATTTCTCTACTAATGTAAGCCTAGCAATCGATGCAGAAATCGAGCCAGAAAGGCTCTTATCCTTCAGATTAATGAATGTATTGTTGCTACCGCTACAGGTGATCCCCCTCCAAACTTTACAAGGATCGTTCCCCTGCCAATCCTGTGCAAACTCCAAAGGGTACCCGAACGGTTCCAAGAACGAAATCAATACATCCACTCGCCTGTCGAAAGGGGTACCAGGAATCCCTAAGCAAAAGTCATTGGTTCTATCGATCACATCAGGGGATACTGAATCAGAAAACTGAGGGGTTGGTCCTTGGAGGCAACTGTTGGTCAAATTATCAGTCTTAAGAGTCTTCAAATGAGTTAAAAACTCAGTTTTGAGGGAATAAAGATGTGAAGATATCAAACGAGGCCACATGTAAAATATGAAAGATCAAGCCTTAGTATATAAGCTTGTGGGTTACTCCTCCTATTTCCAATTGGTTTTAGGATGGAACCCCGCTCGGCTTATGTGCTATGCTATTAGCGCAAGGGCGCATGTGTGCACATGACCCCTGATCCCAAGTCCAAAGTTCCATCCAAGCAATAGCCCTTAAGAGAGACCAAGTTTCTATGCCTAACCTTGGTCAGAACTGCAATCTTGACTTTGAATTCCTCCAATCCCTTATCCCCTAGGGCTCCAGGATGCATCCTCTTAACAACGATTTTAGTGCCGTCGGGCCGCTCACCCTTATAAAAAGTCCCAAAACCCCCCTCTCCAAGCACATTGTTGTCACTGAAATTGTTCGTGACATTCTTCAGCACTTCAATTGACATCACTAGGTCGTTCTTGGCCTCTATCACATGAATATTAGAAGACGTGTTAGGCATTTGAAGCCCACTGGAAACCGTCATCTTTCTCCTCCTAACACGGTAGAAGATGCCTAACCCGACAACAACCTCCACAAAAGTAATAGCAATGTCAATCACAAGGCCAACAATCTTCTCCATATTCGATTTTCTACCAGAAGACGACGGGGGCTCCTTACCTATATTAACATTGCCCATTTGTTAAAAATGGTACGAGCAAAAGCCGGAACTTTCCAAGATAGGTTGTTGTCAGAAACATCCAGTTGTTTCAAGTTCGGCATCGAGGCAAGCTCATCAGGGATGTTGCCGGTGATATTATTGCCCGCAAGAATCAATGTCCCTACTGATGTAAGTATAACAATCGATGCAGAAATCGAACCAGAAAGGCTCGTATCCTTCATATTAATGATTTTAATGTTGCTACCCCTACAGGTGACCCCCCTCCAACCTTTACAAGGATCGTTCCCCAACCAATCTTGTGCAAACTCCAAAGGTTACCCGAACGGTTCCAAAAGCGAAATCAATACATCCACTCGATAGTCGCAAGGGGTACCAGGACCCCTAAGCAAAAACTATTGGTTCCATCGATCACATCAGGGGATACTGAATCAGAAAACTTAGGGGTTGGTCCTTGGAGGCAATTTTTGGTCAAATTAATAGTCTTAAGACTCTTCAAATGAGTTAAAGAGTCAATGCTGAGATAATGAAGATGTGAAGAGACTAAAAGAGTCCCACATGTAAAATATGAAAGATCAAGCCTTAGAATATAAGCTAGTGGGTTACTCCTCCTATTCCCAATTGGTTTTAGAATGGAATCCCGCTCGGCTTATGTGCTAGGCTATTAGAGCAAGGGTGTACGTGTGCACATGACCACCGATCCCGAGTCCCAAGTTCCATCCAAGCAATAGCCCTTAAGAGAAAACCAAGTTCTTATGCCTATCCTTGGTCAGAACTGCAATCTAGGCTTTAAATTCCTCCAATCCCAGATCCCCTAGGGCTCCAGGATCCATCCTCTTAACAAAGATTTTAGTGTTGTCGGGCCGTTCACTCTTATAAACAGTCCCAAAACCCCCCTCTCCAAGCACATTGTTGTCGCTGAAATTGTTCGTGACATTCCTCAACACTTCAATTGACACCACTAAGTCGTTCCCGGCCTCTATCACATGAACATCAGAAGAGGTGTTAGGCCTTTGAAGCCAACTGGAAACCGCCTTTTTTCTCCTACTAATACAGCAGAAGATGCCTAACCCGACAACAACCACCACAAAAGCAGCAGCAATGCCAATCACAAGGCAGACAATCTTCCCCATATTCGATTTTCTACCAGAAGACGATGGGGGCTCCTTACCTATATTAACATTGCCCGTTGTGTTAACATTGTTACGAGAAAAAGCCGAAACTTTCCCAGAAAGGTTGTTGTCCGAAACATCCAATTTTTCAAGTTCGACATCGAGGCAAGCTCATCAGGGATGTTTCCGGTGATATTATTGCCCGCAAGAATCAATTTCTCTACTAATGTAAGGCTGGCAATCGATGCAGAAATCGAGCCAGAAAGGCTCTTATCCTTCATATTAATGGTTGTAATGTTGCTACCCCTACAGGTGATCCCCCTCCAACCTTTACAAGGATTGTTCCCCTACCAATCTTGTGCAAACTACAAAGGGTACCCGAACGGTTCCAAGAACGAAATCAATACATCCATTCGACTGTCGCAAGGGGTACCAGGAATCCCTAAACAAAAGCTATTAGTTCCATCGATCACATCAGGGGATACTGAATCAGAAAACTTAGAGGTTGGTCCTTGGAGGCAATCGTTGGTCAAATTAATAGTCTTAAGACACTTCAAATGAGTTAAAGACTCAGTGTTGAGAGAATGAAGATGTGAAGAGAACAAAAGAGTCTCACATCTTAAATTTGTAAGATCAAGCCTTAGTATATAAGCTAGTGGGTTACTCCTCCTATTGCCAATTGGTTTTAGGATGGAACACCGCTCGGCTTATGTGTTAGGCTATTAGCGCAAGGGCTCACGTGTGCACATGACTCCCGATACCGAGTCCCAACGGACCGTAGTGTGGTATCAGAGCGGAAAAGCCAAACGATCCGACTCTCGATACTGGGCTAGCAAAAAAAATGAATGAGATGTTTGACCCGTTGTCCAAGTGTCAACTAGAGGCGAAAAACAACCCTATTTGCACTTGCAGGGGCGTGTTGAGAGAATGAATATGTGAAGTGATCAAAAGAGTCCCACATCGTTAATATGAACATCCCACGTCGATAATATGAACAAAGAAGCCTTAGTATATAAGCTAGGGGGTACTCCTCCTATTGCCAATTGGTTTTAGGATGGAACCCCGCTCGACTTATGTGCTAGGCTATTAGCACAAGGGCGTACGTGTGCACATGACCCCCGATCCTGAGTCCCAACGGACTTCAGTACTCAGGTACAAGACCTGTGAGATTATTATCCCTCAGATTCAGATCATCAAGATTATCAAGCTTCGAAAGATCCAGAATCGGACCGGTAAACGAAAACCAAACCTGAACAAGATCGGTCATATTCGGAAAAAAGGCGATAGAGCCACTGAAAGAACTGGTGCCGTTGGTGAAAGTATATCCGTTCAGCCACAGGCTTTGGAGGGCGATCCCTGGAAAGCTAGCCGGTAATCCACCTTCTAGATGGTTCTATGCCAAATGCAAGTTGGTAAGACTCGGAAACACATTCGGCCAATTGAATTCAGGCAAGGATCCAACCAAATTCGCATTGTTTGCGAAGAAATTCACCAAGCTCGAGGCGTCTTTGAGGCTATTAGGTATCGACCACTTAACAAAGGTTTTTTTTGTCGAGGTAGACAAAATGTAAATGGGACATGCATGTGAAGAAAACGGATGGGATTGGAGTGAACTGATTTCTCATCGGGTTCAGGGTCTCGAGAGAGCTCAACCTGGCCAAACTCGGTAACGGACCTGAAATCTTGTTGTGCCTTAGTTCCAAGATTTTGAGGTTTGTGAGCCCCGAATGTGGGTGACCCGATTGGAATCGCACGAGACTCCATCCCACTTGTTGCATGGGTCCATTCCTGACCAGACGACATTGGAGAGAAGCATGAGGGACTTCTTGAGGTCAGCCATCACAGAGGCGTCGTTTGACTGCGCATCGAGTGGCACAACAAGAATGAAGAGGATGAGAGAGAATGGTATAACAATGGAGGATTTCGATTTGGGTATAGGATTTTTCATTGTGGGGGATTCGAATTTTCTAAAGGCACAGAGAGAGGGG
The DNA here is from genome assembly GCA_037127255.1 of Persicaria tinctoria. Classification (NCBI taxonomy): domain Eukaryota; kingdom Viridiplantae; phylum Streptophyta; class Magnoliopsida; order Caryophyllales; family Polygonaceae; genus Persicaria; species Persicaria tinctoria. Next base: position 25,404,132 of record JBANSL010000003.1, on the reverse strand, counting down.
GAGAGCGGGAATCAGGGATTTGAGTTTTTTTAGGGTTCTTAGAGTAGAAGACGGGTTGATGATCATAGAATGAATGAATAAGAAAGAGATGAAACAGAAGACGAAGAGAGAGAGGGAGAAAACTGAATTTGTTACATTCTTCAACTTGATATGAAAGTCAGTACAAAGGGGTATTTATAGACACATTACACAGCACATATGCTGTTTATTCACACACACGCTTATTGACTAACACGGGTTTATGAAGAAACTGAGGTTTGAGGAGGAATTTAAAGAGGGGGGAGTTAAGGAAAAGCGGGAAATAATCGAGGATGAGAAAGGAAACAAAACGAGGAAGAGAGACTTGATTCTTGAAAGCGGTGTAATAGGAGAGCGAGTGTGGCTACGACTAGTGTGTCTCTGTGTGAGTGAGATGGAAAACAGAGGAGAGTGAACTGAAAACGAAAGCAATGGTGGTGTGGATATGATTACTTGAAAATTATGGATTCAGATTCTATAGCAACTAAAGGTAACCGATTTTGGAAATACCGATGTGTGCAACTTATAACTTAAGTCATCCCCTAGAATTCATAGTGGGATGCTTGAATTTTTTATAATAAAAAATTACAAATAAGAAGTATATTGGTAGAATGGAATGTTTCAGCTAGTATGGGAGGACATTGGTCTACTGTGTAGAAAAAAATATTTTTGTTTGAATAAAATTACGTATGTACTAGTACAGTCTCCACATCATTGGACAGTTTTTTAAATAATATTGCAATAATATAATAAAGGGAAAATTGTAAAAAAAAAATAGCACGAATTTAAGTGGTGGTTGCATTCCGTGGCACCAATTTTTAAAAATTGTATAATAATCATCAACTTTGGAGGATGGTTGTATCGGGTAGCACGAACTTTTGAAAAATAAAAAATAATCACCAACTTTGAATTAGTTGTAGTTAGTAGCACAACCATTTTATTTTAAAAAAATCACCCCTTATTAACATTTTGTTTGCAAAAAAAATCACATTTTTCCATTGTTTTTTTAAACCCACTCACAATTTTCTTCTTTTTTTTAAAAAAAAACCTCATTTTTCATGTTTATAAGCTCAATTTCAATTTTTTTTTCAAAAACATCATTTAAAAAATATATATAATTGTGATATTATCGAAATTGACATCTTTTTAAGACACTCATTTTTCATTTTTCATTTTTCATTTTTAAGACATTACTTATTATTTAATTTTTGAAAAAATGTGAGTTTATGTAGAAAATAAAATTAGTTCTTTTATTAAAGCGGGTGTAAATATTGAGTGTTTTATTTTAAGAAAAAAATGAGAAACATAGTATTTTATAAAATAAATTATATTTTTAAAATTGAAAAATAAAATTGGATTATTTTTAAAAATAATCGAAATATGGACATCTATTATGATGTTGAATTGCCAGTAGATACAAAGTCACTAGGAGTAAAAAATCTAAACTCTTCCAACCCACTCTTCACCAAGCCTAGAGATATGCTTGGCTGTGATTGAATTAGCAGCTAGGAACTCGATAAGAAAGTCCCGGTCAAAAACTACGTGGTTGTTGTATAAGATAGGAAAATCCAATGGATTAGTGAAGGAAACTACAATTCTTGTACAACAGACAAAAAAAAAAAATTGGAGAATATAGGACTCGAGAGTTAAACAAAAGACACAGCCGAGTATTAGGAAACAGGGTAGGAAATGTAATCTTGGAAGCTCTATTTATATTGGAATCAAACATGAAACTACACAGAATGACACCTGTTCCTTAATGGCCCATCAAACCCTACAAGTTCAGAAGTCATGAACCTATCAATGCTAAGACCCGTACCAGCTAGGGCACCGATACCCAAAGGGCAAAAATTCAACCTAGATCTGCAATCTGCCAAACCACCACGGAAAAATATATATACAAGGTACTACAGACTTGCGTGAATTGTCACGTTCCCATATTCACCTCTAACAAATTGAACATAGATTTAAACTCATTTAGAAGGCAGAAAAAACTACCCAAAATGACCAACTAATGAACAGAATAGAAGTATTCCAAGCCATTTCACAGCATTCGTGACTGTGTGTTAACTCCACCTTGATGATAAGATCTAACTAAAGGATGTAAGACCTTGGTTGATGAAAGCCAAAACTCGGGATTCCTGAGTTTGGTAAGGTCTTACCAAAAAGGGCTCAAGACATTTGTTGGTTTCTACTGGATTCGGAAATGGTTTAGGGTAAATGGGCCTTTTTATTAAACGGGCCTAATTTACTCTAATCCAAACCGAGATCCATTCACATTGGGCCCTAGATTAATCTCTTCAGACTTTGCTCAGTTGGGCTTTGATATCTTTGCTCGGTTGGGCCTATGTTTGAATAATAGATTATATCTTAATCTATTATGTATATCTTCTTCCATATATAGTTGAGATTTTACAGGATTTGGATCAGATCTTCAAACGGCCTTTATCGACAATCCAAACCTCTCAGATCCTTGACGAGATCTCAGCAGCTTCGGTGAAGGTTCTGGAATATTGGCCCAACCAAAGATTTCTCCCTGGTAAGATATGTTGCAATGTTCTTAACTATCGGGAGAAGATTCAGGGATTCAAAGTTTGAAGTTGAGCTATATAAAGAGAAGAAGACGTCTGCAGCAATACACATCTTCACAGCGCTCAATTGCACACAGCTCTCAAGTCTTCTTCATTGATTGATCTCACGCAGCTCCTCTCGCAAATAGTTTGTACTTACTTTTGAGTGTGTGTGAGGTTTCATTACGCTTTATAGTACAATTCATCTAGGTTATACTAAGGGTTTCTTTACCCAAAAGTATAGGGTACTTCGGTATCCTTAGTTGCTTTGTTTCACTAGAGAGTTTGGGTTGCTAGATAGTAAGGTATTCTAGAAGTGTGTAAGTCTTCTACAGGTTGTATCTAGGACTCATAAGGCAAAGTGAAATAAAGTGTGTTGAATCCTACGGGTTGGATAACCCTAGGCGGGGACGTAGGCGGTTGGGCCGAACCTCGTTAACAAGTATCGTGTGCTTTACTTTATTGCTTGCTTTTATTACTTACTATTTCTTACCTGCTCTCGCTACTAATCTCTCTTCTCATCTCAGATAAGGTCTTACAGCTTGTGGTAAGGTCTTACCTTTCTGGATTGCGAGAAGTTTCCATACTCTATCCAACCCCCCCCCCCCCTTATAGAGTATTTGTGTGCTCCTATTCTGCCTATTCCGCACTTCAATTGGTATCAGAGCCTAGCTCACGTATTTGGATATTACTATCTGTGAGTACTAACCATGGCAGGCGAAGGACAAGGCGGCTTCGGACAAGGAAGATCTATCTCCCGTCCACCTCTCTTTGTTGGGGATAATTTTATGCACTGGAAATCACTGATGAAAATGTTCATCATTGATCAGGATCTAGAACTCTGGCATATCATTACGCGAGGGCCAAATGTTCCCCAGAAGGATGGACCAAATGATACGAAGGTAGATAAGACTGAGGAAGAATTCAACCAGACGGATCTGGAGAAAACAGCCAAAAACAGTAAAGCAGTTCATGCTCTTTACTGTGGGCTAAGCACTGAAGGAACTAGTCAGGTCAAGGAATCTAAAATCAGTATTTATCTTAGACAATACGAATTGTTTAAGATGAAATCTGATGAGTCTGTGAAAGTAATGTTCACCCGTTTTACGGAGATCATTAATAATCTCGACTCCCTGGGAAAAACCTTCCAAAATGAAGAAAAGGTCAGAAAGATACTTCGTTGTCTTCCTAAATCTAAATGGGGTCCCTAGGTGACCGCCATTGAAGAAGCTCAAGACCTTAGCACGCTGGCTATCGATGACTTGTTAGGAAAACTAATCACCCATGAAATGATCCTCAATGAGGGCGATGGGGAGCCTTCCACAAATGTCAAGAACTTAGCGCTAAAGGTTAAGAAAGAAGATTCTCCTGAAGATTCAGAAGATGATGAAGAGGAAGATCCCTTTTCTCTTATAACAAGGGGTTTGGCTCGCATCCTCAAAATGAAGAAGCAATTTTCCAACAAGGAATTTGGAGGATCTTCAAGGAGCCAAGGTAAGTCTTCTACTCCCTCCAAGAGGAACCGAGTCTTAACATGCTATGAATGTGGTGAAACATATCACCTAGTTAAGGAGTGTCCTCTCAAAAAGCGCAACAAGGCAAAGAGGAAAGAATCCAACAAGAAAGTCATGGCAGCTTGGAGTGACTCAGACGCATCAAGCGACTCGGACTCTGAGGATGAATTAACAAGCCAATCTATGTCTCATGGCCAAAATCGATGATAAAGATCAACACCTTAATGGAATGGTAAGAGACCTTCTTTCTAGTTCCAAAGTTGTTCTTTCTGAATTTCTCAAAAATATGATCTCAAATGAGGAAAGCTGTTGCGGAGAAATTAGCAGTCTACAAGAAAAGGTATTGGATCAAGAGATTTGCATTAAAAGGCTGTCACAGAAATTGTAAGATCTTGACAATCAGAATTCTGACCTTATCAATGAAAGTAAGACCTTACGATCGGAAAATTCCGAACTGAAGGAAAAACTTTCAACTCTCATTGGTCAGAACACTGATCTTGAGAACGAAAAGGCAAAGTTATCTGAAAAATGTCAAGATCAGCAAAAAGCCTTAGTGCAATTTACAAGATCCAAGGCTAATCTCGATAAGATGCTTGGAGAACAACAACTTTCCTTAAATCGAAATGGTATAGGTTATAACAAGAACTTTCCTGTTAAGCCTACTACCAAGTTTGTTAAAGCTAAAGGAAGTTGGAGGACTCCTACATGTTTCTTCTGCTGCAAAAAGGGTCATGTAAAGGAAACTTGTCCTTGTAGGAGAACAGATCCTTATATCATCCGAAACACATATCCTGTACGGTTAAATGAACGGATAAGGCAAGTTTGGGTCCCTAAGGGAAAAAAGTTACCAAATATGGTATACCCCCACAACGGATCCAAATCGGTCTATTGGTCAAGCTGAAAAGGTTGATTTGTTGTTTTGCAGGACAACACCAAGGCTAAGGATCGAAAATGGATTATGGATAGCGGTTGCTCCAGGCATATGAGTGGAAAAGAATCTCTTTTTCATCATTTAAAGAAGCAATCCAGCAGTACTATAACTCTTGGTGATAAGGGAAAGTGCGACATCGTCGGTATTGGTAACATTGGTGTTAATTCCAAAGATTTTATTAAAGATGTATATCTTGTCGATGGTCTCAAATATAATCTTCTCAGTGTTTCACAACTTTGTGATAAAGGCAATCGTGTTTGCTTTAACAAGGAAAAGTGCATCGTTCAAGACGAGAAGACAGGAGATGTGGTTCTTACGGCTAAAAGAGATTCTAACATTTATGCTCTTAATACAGATCACATTCCACCCTCAAATCTAAAGTGCCTCAAGGCCTTATCAGAAGATCCAAGGGTGTGGCACATGCGTCTTGGGCATATCAGCATGCATTCCCTCGGAAAGCTACTGTCTAAGGATCTGGTTCGAGGACTTCCGAATCTGAATTTTAAAGTTGACGATCTATGCAATGCTTACGGCTAAGCCGAAGGGGAAATCGATTATTGGAACTCGTTGGGTATTTCGAAATAAGCTTGGCGAAGGAGGCAATGTTATACGAAACAAAGCTCGACTAGTTGCACAAGGATATAATCAAGAAGAAGAAATTGACTACGAAGAGACTTTCGCTCCTGTAGCCCGACTCGAAGCCATTCGTATGCTTCTTGCCTTTGCATCTTTTATGAATATCAAACTTTATCAAATGGACGTTAAGTGTGCCTTTCTAAATGAGTTTTTGGATGAAGAAGTTTATGTTGCTCAACCTCCTGGTTTTGAAAACGATGAATTTCCGGAGCATGTTTTCAAGCTGGATAAAGCTCTGTACGGTTTGAAACAAGCTCCTAGGGCTTGGTACGAGCGGCTTTCTAAATATCTCCTGGAAAATAATTTTAAAAGAGGTTTGATCGACAAAACTCTCTTCATCAAAACTCATGGAAAGGATATACTAGTTGTCCAAATTTATGTTGATGATATTCTTTTCGGTGCTACTAATGATGTGTTGTGCAAGGAATTTTCTAACATTATGTGCAAGGAGTTTGAGATGAGCATGATGGGATAATTGAATTTCTTTCTCGGACTTCACGTACATCAAAGCTCTAAAGGCATATTCCTTAATCAAGGAAAATATACACGAGAGCTACTCAAGAAGTACAAGATGATCGATTCCAAGGTTGCCAAAACGCCTATGAGCTCTACACTTTCTCTGGATCAAGATCTTACCGGTAAAGAGGTAAATCAGAAAGAATATAGAGGTATGATCGGTTCTCTCCTTTATCTTACTGCCAGCAGACCTGACATTATGTTTAGTGTCTGTATGTGTGCAAGATTTCAAGCTAATCCAAAGGAATCACATCTGATCGCGGTAAAGAGAATCTTGAGATATCTTAATGGAACTAAAGATCTCGGATTATGGTACCCTCATCAAACAAGCTTTGATCTTATCGGATTCTCCGATGCTGATTTTGCAGGGTATAAAGTAGATAGAAAAAGCACCTCAGGGTGTTGTCAATTTCTTGGGGCATCCCTTATAAGTTGGCATTCCAAGAAGTAAAATTCAGTAGCGCTTTCAATAGTCGAAGCTGAGTATATTGCTGCTGGAGCTTGTTGTTCGCAAGTCCTATGGATTGCACAACAACTCCAAGACCTTGGAATCAACTATAAGGGTATTCCCATCAAATGTGATAACACCAGTGCTATTTCTATTTCCAAAAACCCTGTACAACACTCAAGAACAAAGCACATTGATGTGAGACACCACTTCATCCGAGATCATGTTGAGAAAGGAGATGTGTCTTTGACATTCATCTCTACTGAGCTTCAACTTGTAGATATCTTTACAAAACCTCTTCCCGAAGACAGATTTAATTTCATTCGATTAGAACTTGGAATGCTTAATAAGGAAGCATCGATGTAGGGGGAGCAATCGTATCTTATGATATTCGTATTATCTCCTACATCAAGATCTTGAATTAAAATTTAACATCTTGTCTTAAATAGTGTGATGTTGAATTTGAATTTCAAACAAAAATATTGGATCAAATCTTTTAGGAAATATCTCCCTAGATATTTATCCTTAAAAGATTTTTTTTTTCACCTTTTCCGATTTTTTTTCTTGTATTTATCTTGAAAATTGATTAGGATTTTGGATAAAGATATGGCCGGATTCTTTGAACATTTTTTTTGGAAGTTCAAACGTTTTTCTTCTCTTCTATTTAAATCCCTACTTCCACCGGTCATATCACTTCATTTCTTCCGTCTCTCTTCTCTCTCTGATTTTCATCTCTTCCCAAGAACACTCAAGTACTCCCCCCCTTTCTCTCATCATGGCCCCAAGGAAACCCTCTTCGCCTCCCTGCACTAGATCTGGAGCTAAGCGTCATCGCTCCTCCGATTACAAGGGAAAAGGGGTGGCGATTGATGACGATTTCAAGGGGAAAGCCATAGTTCGTCAACTGGAAACCTCCTCCGAGAGTGAAGAGGAAGAGACTCGTCAAGAAGGGGCTCGTCACAAACGGAAGATCATCAAAAGGGAGCCCAGGTACCCTTCCAATCATCCTCCCCAAGTCAACCCCCGTGCTCCAAAGAAGGCGCTTCGACAACATCGACCCCAGGCTCTTGTTCCACGCGAGGTATTTTCCGATATCCCTCATGCTTGGTTTATCAATCACACTACTTCTGGAATGTGGAGGGATGGGTATGCTCACAGACCTATCAATTGTTGTGAGCATGTGGATCTAGATTTTCTAGAATCCACAAACCTCCCTTGCGTCAACTTGTTGAAGAACTCTCGTGTGTGGTCTTTCCTCAACCCTGGTACTGTTGCTTTTCCACATCTGACAAGACTCTTCTTCCTCAATCTTACTGCTAGCCGAGAGAATGGGAGTCTCACTCTTACTTCTCAGGTTAAGCAGCTTCAGATTACCCTTACCCGCTCTTCCTTGGCCTTAATTCTTGAAATCCCTGAAAATGTTAACACCAGTTCCCACCCCACCAAAGCCTACTGTATGAACAAAGGCCAGAAAGAAATGTTTGTTCATCGCTCCAACTCCGCTGAATCCTCAAAATCTAAGCCTAAATACACCCACAATGTCCTTTCTCTTGATGCTAAGATGGTTTTCACCATTCTTGCGCGCTGTGTCCTGCCAAGGAAAAATTCCTGCGAGCTTGTCACCGACAACTTGCTGCATTACCTATATTTGATCATGGCAGGCCACGAGTTGGACATTCCAGATCTTATCCTGACCTATATGCTTCACACCATCAATACCCCTGTGACTGCACCTCTTCCCTACGCAAATTTCCTCCCCAAGATCTTTGAGTTCTTCAACATTGACACACAAGGTGAGGAATTTGTCTCCCACTCCAGTCGTATTGATGAAGATTGCTGGAAGCGCCTGGGGGTTGAGCAAACTCTGGCCGGTGGCTGGACTTTGAAGCCTCCCTCACAGGCTCAGGGAGATTCTGTAAAGCTGGAGGAACGGATTGAGATTCTGGAAGCTGAGGTGGACTCACTAAGGAAGGACGTCAACGCCGCCCGAGCCGATATTGTTGATCGCCAGGACAACTCCCACCTGCAGATTATGATCCTAAATGAGAAGTTGAATCAGCTCTTCATGCTTTGTGGTCTAAATCATCGGGCCACTACTTCAATCTTGCCAATGGACGCTGATTCTGTTAAGCATGTCGAGGAAACGGCGAAGAACGTACTCCTCAACTGTGAACGCAGGGTGCACAAGTATCCTATTCTTCGTCCTTTTTATCCATAACCGAACATCCTCACTGTTGAGGAGTACGGTATTGTGAAGAAATGGCGAGATGAGGAGGCCAGGACTCAAGCCAAGATGTGGAGTGCTCACCATGTGAAGAATGCTAAGGATCGCTGGCGTGAAAAGATTTACACAAACCGCCCAGATGAAGATGGTGTCCCTCCAAAGTATGGCCAGTGGTACGATGAGGACGTGGTGGTGGTTTCTGATGACGAGTGAAGATGCTGGTGGTTCTTGTGGTGGTTCTTGTTCATGAACTCTTTTGCCCTTTTCTGCTCTAAACTCTTTGGTTTTTCAAACAATTTCTCTTCCCTTCTTGTTGAAAGACAAAAAGGGGGAGATATCTCTGGTTTTTAGGTTTTTTTGTTGTTGGTAAAACTGGAGTAAGGCCTTACTTTTGGTTTGCAAGGTCTTACTGTGTTGGTTGTGGTGTTTTGAAAACAATGATCCAACATTGCTTGCTTGTTGCTTTTATTGTACTGTTATATTATATATATGGATTGCTGTGATTTGTTACAGGTAAAAAGGTGCATAAGTTTTGTCTTTCATCAAGGGGGAGATTGTTAACTCCACCTTGATGATAAGATCTAACTAAAGGATGTAAGACCTTGGTTGATGAAAGCCAAAACTCGGGATTCCTGAGTTTGGTAAGGTCTTACCAAAAGGGCTCAAGACGTACATTTGTTGGTTTCTACTGGATTCGGAAATGGTTTAGGGTAAATGGGCCTTTTTGTTAAACGGGCCTAATTTACTCTATCCCAAACCGAGATCCATTCACATTGGGCCCTAGATTAATCTCTTCAGACTTTGCTCAGTTGGGCCTTTGATATCTTTGCTCGGTTGGGCCTATGTTTGAATAATAGATTATATCTTAATCTATCATGTATATCTTCTTCCATATATAGTTGAGATTTTACAGGATTTGGATCAGATCTTCAAACGGCCTTTATCGACAATCCAAACCTCTCAGATCCTTGACGAGATCTCAGCAGCTTCGGTGAAGGTTCTGGAATATTGGCCCAACCAAAGATTTCTCCCTGGTAAGATATGTTGCAACGTTCTTAACTATCGGGAGAAGATTCAGGGATTCAAAGTTTGAAGTTGAGCTATATAAAGAGAAGAAGACGTCTGCAGCAATACACATCTTCACAGCGCTCAATTGCACACAGCTCTCAAGTCTTCTTCATTGATTGATCTCACGCAGCTCCTCTCGCAAATAGTTTGTACTTACTTTTGAGTGTGTGTGAGGTTTCATTACGCTTTATAGTACAATTCATCTAGGTTATACTAAGGGTTTCTTTACCCAAAAGTATAGGGTACTTCGGTATCCTTAGTTGCTTTGTTTCACTAGAGAGTTTGGGTTGCTAGATAGTAAGGTATTCTAGAAGTGTGTAAGTCTTCTACAGGTTGTATCCGACTCATAAGGCAAAGTGAAATAAAGTGTGTTGAATCCTACGGGTTGGATAACCCTAGGCGGGGACGTAGGCGGTTGGGCCGAACCTCGTTAACAAGTATCGTACTATCGTGTGCTTTGCTTTATTGTTTGCTTTTATTACTTACTGTTTCTTAACTGCTCTCGCTACTAATCTCTCTTCTCATCTCAGATAAGGTCTTACAGCTTGTGGTAAGGTCTTACCTTTCTGGATTGCGAGAAGTTTCCATACTCTGTTCAACCAGCCCCCCCCCCCCCCCTTATAGAGTATTTGCGTGCTCCTATTCTGCCTATTCCGCACTTTACTGTGTAATGTCACCAAGGAATCCAAAACTTAAAGAAACGTGAAAGTGTTGTCAATTTTCTTAAATCTTGGTAGCATCAATTATAAATGGCCCAAACAAGGAGTTGACCAACCAAATTCATAATCCCTGCAAGCGAATACTTGGTGAGATCTAACCCTATAGGTATCTAAATGCTTTCACAAATTTATCACAAATCCACTCGATTCAAATGCCCGTTGAATAATGAAAACCCTACTTCTCAGAAACCTCAAAAGGGGTGTTCTTTCTGAGGCGTCGCTGCTTCTACATCCTCGATCGATCACCAGTGGCTTCCCATCTTCCCATGAAACCAACACTGCAACATAAACACCACCGGGCAACGCACGACCTTTCCACCTAGTAGAATAAAAAGGATAGAGAATGCCCATGATTATGCTAATTGTCCCCAATTCCTTGTCGGAGTTGAAAGGAGCAACATCAATTTGCCGATCCAAGTTTCTATCCCTTGTTAACTCTAATAACTGAAATTTTCAGAGTCACATTCTTAAGAGTTTTAGGATCCCAGTCCGGTGAGAAGCCGAAAAAACTCTCTCAGCTCCGATCAAGAGCGGAGGTCCGAACCCGTTTTTTCACCGCGCCAGCTCCTAGGTATTGAGCGGATCGATGTCCGAACCCGTTTATTTTGTATCGACATAGTAAGGTCACATAAAGCAGGCTGTAGGAGGAAGTCGATGAAGTCGACACTGACGCTAAGCACCGTAAATATAAATATTTTTAAGTGTTTGATTGAAATTATTGTATTTAAAATAACATAAATTAGCTATTTAATTATATTAAATTTATAATATACTTTTTTTTGGTTTAAATTTATAATATACTGTTTGATCAATAGTTCAAATTGGGTTAACACAATTTACATCATTTAGGGTCAATTTTTTTTTCTCCTTACCAATGATTGAAGATCGACTTCTTAACTATGACCCAAGTATTACCCTTTTTATTAAGTTTATAACTATTACAGCGTAAAATAAGGTCACAACCACTTTTCATAGAGATCATTAGACTTAGAATTTTCATTTTACAGAGTAAATTGCTTCCATATCCATCCAATTAAAACAGAACCAATCAGTGCAAATCTACCAAGATAAAAAGTTCAAATATGTTACAAATATAGAATTTTTTTACTAGATTACTTAAGGCCCAAGGCTAACTGGACATGACCTCACTGCACTAATAAGGTAATTAACAAACTGTAAAGTGCCAATTTGGACTTTCCAAACACCAGCCATAGCTGATTAGCAGTCAATCTTCAAACTCCTGATCCACCACCCAGACCCTTCACCTCACAAATGTCGAATCCTCGACCGCAGACATCAAGGGTATGCTCGACAGCGTGTTATGGGCACTGTCAAAGAAGGACGACGACGCCCTAGAGTCATTGATGCTGCTCGTGCCCTCGACAGCCTGCCACTTCTTCAAAGCCTGCGGCAGGCTCATTTCGAGATCGATCCCATAGTCATCTTCTGGGTCCAGGATCGAGGGTTTCCACATACGATGAGATGACGTTAACCATGTGTCCCATTTCAGGCCTCTGTTGCGGGTCTCTCGCGCAGCAATGGCTTGCAAGCTCAGCAATGGTGTGGATGCCCACGCTAGTTTCCTCGTTCAGCTCGATTGTTGGGTCCACTAACCTGTTGGAGCAACAAACTGGTGGATCACAAAGATCAACACACCAGACACACAAGCTGTAAATTGATTGAGAGGGAAGATGGAATTCGAGAACTCTTGGAACCTGAATTGAGAGCTCACACAATTGATAACTGCCTTTTTCCATTCATTGATTGAAAACTGAATACATACCCCTACAACTTGGTAACGGCTCCACCGCTAACTTGAGCACTACATTACACACTTAACTGCATAACTAACACTTAGACAACCACTACATAACTGCAGCCATACAAACACTTAACCAAACACCCTAGCTGTACAACTATCAGCTAGTCCTAATTACATCATAACTAACTAGCTTAACCTTACTTACATTACTTAGTCTAGAACTTGAATTACATGTTTCAACACCTCCCCTTAATCCAAGTTCCTCATTCCAATTCTATTCAGAAAGAAATGATGTTTTGCAGAATTTAAGGACTTTGTAAACATGTCTGCATTTTGCTCATTGGTTCCACAAAACCTGAGCACAACTTTCTCCTTTGCTACAAGCTCTCGGATGAAATGGTGCTGCACTTCAATATGCTTCGTCCTTGCATGAAAAACTGGATTTCTGGTCATTGCAATGGCTGATCTACTGTCACACCAACATACCTCAGTATCCTCCTTGCTGCTCCCAACTGTTGCTTGGTAGGATCATGCATATATCGAGACACTACACTCACACAATAGGCTATGTCAGGCCTTGTATGTGTGAGGTAGTTTAAGCCTCCCACAAGACTCCTATACAGCTTCTCATCAGCCTTTCCAGTGCCATCCATTTTCTGCATTTTCTCATTCATATTCATAGGAGTCTGAGAAACTTCATATTTCTCCATGTTGAATTTCTTTAACAGATCCTTGGCATACTTTTCTTGACTCAAGAAAATGCCATCCTCTCCTTGTTTCACTTCCAAACCCAGAAAATATTGCAATAGGTTCAAATCAGTCATTTCAAACCTACTCATCATGGATCCCTTGAACTGAGCTAACATATCTTCTGAATTGCTAAAGTAAATGATATCATCAACATATAGACATACCACTATAAACTCACCCTTGCTTCCCTTCTTGACATATAGGGTAGGTTCATTTTCACTTCTTTCAAACTGATTTTCGAGAAAGAACATGTCAATCTTACTATACCATGCTCTTGGAGCTTGTTTTAAGCCATAAAGAGCCTTCTTCAGTTTGTACACTTTCATCTCTGAGTCTGACTTGATGAAGCCTTGAGGTTGTTCTACAAACACCTCCTCCTGCAGCTCCCCATTGAGAAAGGCTGACTTCACATCCAACTGATACACAGGCAATCTCCATTGTGCTGCTAAGGCTAGCACAACTCTCACAGTTTCAAGCCTAACCACAGGAGAAAATGTTTCTTCAAAATCTATGCCCTCTTGTTGTGCATATCCCTTTGCAACCAACCTGGCTTTGTGCTTCTGTACACTCCCATTGGAGTTATACTTGGTTCTAAAAACCCACTTGAGCCCTATCACATTCTTTCCTTGAGGCAAATCAACCAATTCCCAGGTTTCATTTTTCTGTATGGATCTCAGCTCTTCCTTCATAGCTTCTTGCCACACACTTTCTTCATTTGCATCATCAAAGGAAGTAGGATCGGAAACCATCAAAGCTAAGCCACAATTTGCATAGATGTCTGCCAAAGACCTGAACTTTCTTGGAGGTGAGTCACTGGATCCACTTGACATGCCAGATGGAGGTGAACTGTGATCACTTGATGAGCTGATCAAATCTGCTGGTGTTGAAGGAGTGCTTGGTCCAGAGTTTCCACCATCACCATCATTTGCATCACTGGATTCACTCTCTTCAAATGAGCTTTCCACAGAAATCTCATTTCCATCCTTCTCAGTTTCCGACTTCCACACATCTTCCTCATTAAACACTACATTTCTGCTAATTATAACCCTTCCACTCTTTGGATTATATAGCTTGTATGCTTTAGTTTGTGAAGCATACCCAATGAAGATGCACTTCTCAGTTTTATCATCAAGCTTCTGCCTCAGATTCACCAACACATAGGCTACACAGCCAAACACTCTCAAATGATCCACACCTGGCTTCACTCCCCTCCAAACCTCATGTGGAGTCTTGTTTTCTACTGATTTGGTTGGTGAAATGTTCAGTATGTACACTACTGTTGCTACAGCTTCACACCAAAACTTGTTAGGAACATCTTTTGCTTTCATCATGCTCCTAGCCATTTCAACAACTGTTCGATTTTTTCTTTCAGCTACTCCATTTTGCTCAGGAGTGTAAGGTGCAGTTGTCTCTCTTCTGATTCCATGCTCAGCACAGAAATCATTGAATTCCTTTGACAAGAATTCTCCACCTCTATCTGTTCTGAGAGCCTTCACCTTCTTGTCTAACTGATTTTCAGCAAACACCTTGAATCTTTTGAAGTTTAACAATGCCTCTGACTTGAACTTCAAGAAGAATACCCAGCTCATTCTACTAAAGTCATCAGTTATGAGCAAAAAATATTTACTTCCTCCCATTGATTCAGTTTGCATTGGTCCACACAAATCTGCATGCAACAACTCTAGGCACTCAGCTGCTCTCCATGCTGAACCACTAGGAAATGAACCTATGAGTTGCTTCCCATACACACAACCTTCACAAAACTCCAAATCAACTCTAGGCAGTCCCTTAACCATTGCCTTTGTACTCAGCAGTCTCAAGCTTTGCATATTCAAATGTCCATACCTCTGATGCCACAGCTTTGTCTCTTCACACCCTTTTGCAGCCATAGCTCTACTGACATTTGAAGCTAGATCCATAGGGAACATTCTATTTTTGGTCATTGACACATTCACAATGACTTGGCCTGTCTTCTTCTCTCTAATGATGAAAGCATCATCATCAAATAGCAAAGTATATCCAGACTGTTGTAGTTGACCCACACTTAACAGGTTGTGGGCTAAACCAGGTACAAATTGAACATCACTCAAGGTTCTTTCTCCACCTTGCACACACTTGATTGCTATTGTACCTCTGCCTTCCACTTGCAACATCTTGTCATCTCCAAGTCTGACCTTACTCTTCTTTGTATCATCAAGCTCCCTGAACAACTTTCTCGAGCTTGACATGTGGTTTGAACACCCACTATCAAGATACCACATGGCATTTGAGGTGTCTGCAGTTGAGGTTAGAGCCATGAATAACTTGTCTTCATGCTCTACTTTCTCTGAATAATTCACTGATTTGTTCTCCTTCTTTTGCTTATCCCAACAATAAGCTTCTTTGTGGCCATATTTCTTACAATAGTAACACTTAATGTTACTTCTTCGAGATCTTGAGTCACTACTCTGTCCTCTCCATGACTCTCTTCCTTGATCTTTCCCTGACTCACTCTCTTGACCTCTACCTTGGCCTCTTCCTCCTCTACCTCTCCAACTGCCTCTTTGACCACCTCTGCCTCTATATCCTCCTCTATGACCTCCCCTATTTCCTGAGCCTTCAGGCTTGTTTTTAGCAGCTTCTTCCTTGAGTTGCAACAACTTCTCTTCCTTCTGATCACCAGTTCTGCTAAGCCTATCCTCATGTGCTTGCAGAGAGCTTGCCAATTCCTCAAATCTGTAGACTGCTATGTCTTTAGATTCCTCAATGGTAGCCACCACATGATCAAACCTCCTAGTGAGACTCCTTAGCACCTTGCTCACAATTTTCTCAGCACTCATGTTCTCACCATAGGATCTCATGTGATTTACTATGCCTAATACTCGAGATAGATACACTTGCACAGTTTCTTTCTCCTGCATCATCAGTGTTTCAAAGTCCCTTCTAAGTGACTGCAACTTGACTGTGATGATCTTTCTATCTACCATGTACTCCTGTTTGAGCACTTCCCAGGCTTCATGTGATGTTGAAGAGGCTGCAATCCTTGGGAAAATCTCCTCATCCAAGGCAGACTGTATCATAAAAAGTGCCTTGGAATCCTTCTTTCTCTTTTCCCTTAGCTGCTGATCAGGTTCAGGAGGTTGAGCATCTTCAAAACCTTCATCCACTAGACTCCACATCTCTTGTGACTTGAAAAGTGTGGACATTTTCAGGCTCCAAAAGTGATAATTGACACCTTTAAACACTGGCAATTGAGGATTGCCAAGACTGTTGCTCCCATTGTTCTGCATACTTACACAGCAGACTTCACACTTTGTGTTTCCCTTGTGTTTGAATCCTCACCACACTCAATCCCTGACAATGACCCAACCAAGAACCTTTGCAGGCTCTGATACCAAATGTTGGAGCAACAAACTGGTGGATCACAAAGATCAACACACCAGACACACAAGCTGTAAATTGATTGAGAGGGAAGATGGAATTCGAGAACTCTTAGAACCTGAATTGAGAGCTCACACAATTGATAACTGCCTTTTTCCATTCATTGATTGAAAACTGAATACATACCCCTACAACTTGGTAACTGCTCCACCACTAACTTGAGCACTACATTACACATTTAACTGCATAACTAACACTTAGACAACCACTGCATAACTGCATCCATACAAACACTTAACCAAACACCCTAGTTGTACAACTATCAGCTAGTCCTAATTGCATCATAACTAACTAGCTTAACCTTACTTACATTACTTAGTCTAGAACTTGAATTACATGTTTCAACATAACCTTTGGAGAGCGCCGCTGCTGGTGTACATTTTCCTGAACCAGGTCACCAAATGAATGCTTTCCTCAGGTTGGGTCTCATCAAGGGCTTTTCGGCCTGTGATCAGCTCCATCAAAATAACCCCGAAACCGTAAACATCAGCCTTCGTTGTTATCCGTCCAAGCACTGTAAAAGAAGGGCAAATCAAGGTAAATGTATGTTTTAAGGTTAACGCACAACAACTGAACATACAGGAATCATCAATCATCCTCAAAGAGTCAAAGAGATGCATTTTCTACAAAGAAATTCTCGGGCCTTCACCGATCATAAACATAGCACTATAGTAGTACTAAACACCAATCAAACACAAGCGCTATACTATAGCTATGAAAGTGTATAAGATGTTATATATACGCATAAATAGGCACACTATGTTAGTTTTGGTGACTAATTGCAGCTACTTCACTTGTTCTCCTCATATCATAATCACACCACCTACTGTTTATCACTAGCAAGAAACGGCATTTCAGAGGCAAAAATCCATGATTAATGCAAATACTATTTGATGATTGAGACTGATTTTTGAATTAAGAGTAACAAGTCCTAAAAGTGTTTAAATCATTACCAGCATATTCAGGAGCCAGATAGCCGAAAGTGCCTGCAAGCTTTATTTGAACTGATGCTTTCCCGCCATTTGGTGCAAGACGAACTAACCCAAAGTCTAAAACCTTTGCACGCATATCATCTCCAAGAAGGATGTTAGACGGTTTAAGGTCTCTGTGAATGAAACTCCGGTGAGCCAGATTATGCAAGTACTCCACGCCTCTAGCAACATCGAGGGCAATTGAGAGCCTTTGCTTCCATTCGAGGGGTTTTGATCCGCATTCTTTCCGAGCAAAGAGATGCTGACTCAAAGTACCTTGTGGCATATACTCATAAACAAGAAGCTTCTCGTTTCCATCCAAGCAATATCCCAGAAGTGAAACCAAGTTCCTATGCCTAACCTTGGTCAGAACTGCAATCTCAGCTGTGAATTCCGCCAATTCCTTATCCCCTAGGGCTCCAGGATTCATCCTCTTAACAGCGATTTTAGCGCCGTCGTGCAGCTCACCCTCATAAACAATCCCGAAACCCCCCTTTCCAAGCACATTGTTTTCACTGAAATTGTTCGTCACATTCTTCAGCACTTGAATTGAGATCACCAGGTTATTCCCGGCCTCTATCCCATGGACATCAGAAGATGTGTTAGGCCTTTGAAGCCCACTGGTAACCGCCTTCTTTCTCCTCCTAACACACCAGAAGACGAATAACCCAACACCACCACCCAAAATAGCAATGCTAATCACAATGACAATCGTCCCCGTATTGGATTTGTTATCTGTCCCAGAAGCACCCAAACCAGAGGACTAAGGGGTGCTTCCAGAAGATGTTGGGGGCTTCTTACCTATATTAACATTGCATGTTGTGTTAACCTTGGTATGAGCAAAAAACGGAACTTTTCCATACAGGTTGTTGTCCGAAACATCTAGTAGTTTCAAGTTCGGCATTGTAGTAAGTTCATCAGGGATAGTGCCGGTGATATTATTGTGCGCAAGAATCAACGTCTCTACCGATGTAAGCCTAGCAATCGATGCAGAAATCGAGCCGGAAAGGCCCTTATCCTTCAGATTAATGATTGTAATGTTGCTACCACTACAGGTGATCCCCATCCAACTCCCTCCATATTTACAAGGATCATTCCCCTGCCAATCCTGTGCAAACTCCAAAGGGTACCCGAACGGTTCCAAGAACGAAATCAATACATCCACTCGACTGTCGCACGGGGTACCAGGAATCGCTAAGCAAAAGCTATTGATTCCACTGTTCACATCAGGTGATACTGAATTAGAAAACTTAGGGGTTGGCCCTTGGAGGTAATTGTTGGACAAATTAACAGTCTTAAGACTCTTCAAATGAGTTAAGGACTCAGGTACAGAACCTGTGAGACTATTATCCCTCAGATTCAGATCAGTAAGTTTATCAAGCTTCGAAAGATCCGGAATCGGACCGGTAAACAAATTCATATTCAACCAAACCTGAACAAGATCGGTCATATTCTGCAAAACGGCGATAGAACCACCGAGAGAACGGCTGCCGTTGGTGAAATTATGTCCATTCAGCCACATGCTTTGGAGGAGGGTGAGCCCTGAAAAGCTCGCTGGTAATCCACCTTCTAGATGGTTAAATGCCAATTGCAAGTTGATCAAACCACTCGGCCAGTTGAATTCAGGCAAGGACCTGAGCAAATTCGCGCTGTTTGCAGAGAAATTCACCAAGTTTGAGGCATCTTGGAGGCTATTAGGTATCGACCAGTTAGCAAAGGGGTTTTTGTCGAGGTAGACATATTGTAAAGAGGACATGCCTGTGAAGAAATCGGGTGGGATCGAGGTGAACTGATTGCTCATCGGGTTTAGGGTCACGAGAGAGCTCAACCCGGCTAAACTTGACAATGAACCCGAAATCTTGTTGTCCATTAGCTCCAAGACTTTGAGGTTTGTGAGACTCGAAAGCGAAGGAGGTAAAGTGTCGGAGATGGAGAGATTACCGAGTTGAATATGGGTGACCCGACTGGATTCGCAAGAGACTTTATTCCAGTTGTTACATGGGTCCGGGCCGGACCAGACGATATTGGAGGGGAGCTTGAGGTATTTCTTGAGGTCAGCCATCACAGAGGCGTCATTTGACTGAGCATAGAGTGGCAGAGCCAAAATGAAGAGGATGAGAGAGAATGGTACAACAATGCCATTGTAGGGTATAGGATTTTTCATTGTAGGGGATTCGAATTTTCTAAAGGCGCAGAGAGAGGGAGAGAGTGGGAATTGGGGATTTTAGTTTTCTTTAGGTTTCTTGGAGTAGAAGACGGGTTGATGCAGAAAGTGAGGTTTGAGGAGGAATTTAAAGAGGGAGGGGGTTAAGGAAAAGCGGGAAACAAACGAAAAGCGAAGTAGGAGAGCGGGAGTACGACTACTAGTGTGTCTGTTTGTGAGGGAGATGGAGAACAGAGGAGAGTGAAAAGGAAAGCAATGGTGATGTGGATACGATTACTTGGAAATTATGGATTCAAATTCCAGAATCCAGAGAGAAACTAAAATACAAAGGCAACCGGATTTTGACCTACCGATGCGTGCAACTTATAACTTACGTCATTCCCTAGAATTTGGGGTGGAATACTTGAACTTTTTATAATAAAATATTGCAAATAGGGAAAGTATTGGTAGAAACTAGAAAGGGATGTTTGGGCTAGTATCCAAGCAAGTATTGGATGTAATTAATGTATGACGTTATAAAAGATTAATAAAAGTTAGCATAAGATTACAAAAGCTAGGTATAATTTGATTGGTTGAAATACCTATAATTAATATGGTGATAACACCTCATAAAAAAAGTTATAGGCAATTAATCAAGTGTATACAGTTATAGATATAGATATTTTAAAGTAATCTCATTGTAAACAAAAAAATTTATTGTAACAATATTTAAAAGAATTAAATAAAGAAAATTTTGAAAACAAGCCAAATACTGGCAGGTTTTTGAGCTCATCACAAGTTTGAGTCGAGCTTCAAACGAGCTTACTCGTATAGCTCGTTTTAGGGCATAATTACTTTATGTCACCCTTTTTATAAACGTCTAACCTCACTTCAGATTCCCTTATACCCTACCAATCCTTCATTGAATCATTCTTCCTCACTCTTTTTTGATGAATTTGGCAAAGTAGAGAGTCGGTGATTGTAGATCTGAGCTCTCCTTGTTAGATCGAGGTCGTCTCCCATCGACTCTCCCTATATATCTAGCATCTGGTATGTACCCTTCTCCTTTCTTCCTCTTCATCTCCCTTTCGGATCTAAGGTTAGTTCCGAATTTCTTCCTCTTCATCTCCCTCTCTTGCATCGTTTTTCATCCGCCCATCGTTGATTTTTCTGTTCATGATATCAATTTTTTCAGATCACCTGTCAAAGAGTCGATGTTTATCTTTATTTCTTCATCTCCTGTCGAGACTGTCAGAGATAAGTTGGCTTTATTTCTTTTGTGATTTTTTTTATCCTATTTAGATGAGAATGAATACAATTGAATACTTGGAGTTACTGTTATAGTGTGTAATTTTTTACCTTTTGATACCAGAAGTGTCTTGAATATATACTTGAACTTTTATACATGCTTTTTAAGAAGGTATATACAATATTATTATTTTTTAAATCAATTTTTTTTTATTAATTTGTACTTGTTAGCAATAAATATGAATTTATATAAAAAAATTCATCAAAATTAATATTTTATCATTAAATGATATTTATTACGAATCAGAAGGAGTACATCGGTGAAGACCGCGGGAACTATACGGGAGATGAACTCTCTCGTCTGGTTGTTTCTTATTCATAGTATTGCATTCAGAATTTTTATTAACAAATTCCTGCACATTTTTTAGTTAAGTGATGAATGAACTTTAATTTTTTTTTATTCAATTGGTCTGCACCTTTCGTTTCTTGAAAGTGATGTAGGAGAGCGAGAGTGTGACTGTAGTGTCTGTGTGTGAAATAGTGAAAAGGAAAACAATGGTGGTGTGGATAGTTGCTTGGAAATTATGGATTCGGATTTCAGAGAGAACTAAAATACAAAGGCAACCGGATTTGGAAATATCGATGGGTTCACTTTTAGTCTCCTTATTAACGCGTTTATTATATACACCACAAATTACACTTTTAGTCTCCTTATTAACGCGTTTATTATATACACCACAAATTACTAGGTGGATCACGTTATTTGAACATGGACTAATTATTCATGATTAAAAACACAATTAATTAAAAATTCTACCACGTCTAATTAATACGATTTCTATTTAGCGCAGCGTTAAATTTTAGTTTAGTACATGGTCATATACTCATATGGTTGCAACAATCAAATGTTATTTGGTCGTTGCGGTCATTTTTTTTTTACAAAATACCCGCTGCAACGTCTGGATAAAGCATGGTCGCAACGACCTATAATTGAATGGTCACAACTACCAGTAATTGAATGGTTGCAACGACTGGTTCTACCCGATCGACGGAGAGAGAGAACGAGTTTTCGATTTCGCTTCTTCAATGGCGACCAGAGGTTTCTTCCTTTACCTAATCTCCGACTTCTCTACAACTTTTCTCCTCGTTCTCCACCTCAACGACAACTACTACAACAATTGATCTTCCTCTCTGAACTCCGGCTTCTATGCCTCTTCTTCCAGCGAGAAGTTAATTGGCCTGTAAATCTCTCTCTCCTTGCACGTTCTTTGTTGATTTGGTTTTTGATATGATGTTTTTGTTTGCTGATTTGAGTTATACTTTCGGCGGCAAGAAAAAGCTCACGGGATGCCAGTCCTATCACCGACGACAACTTGTCGGCGACAGTGAGGCTAGCTGGCTTCGTACTCGTGGCGGATACCGCTTTGGCCGTTGGCTAAGGATTAGATCTTCGGATTGGGCGGAATAAGAGTGCCGGTTATGGTGGTGCACTTGCATTTGGCGTTGTCGCTGGTGCGGCTACCTGCGCTTTGAATTCTTGCATCCCTGATCGGTTGCGGTGAATTTGCATAACTTTGGGGTAGAGTGTGAGGATACGCTTAAGACTACTATGCGATTATCGTGTATTGGATCGAGATCGAACAATGTGACTTACGGTGCTTGGAAGCATGGGGCTTGGAGATTGTATGTTGCTGGGTGGATGAAGATAAAGAAGGACCAGGCGTATTTGAGTTATGTTTTTGTGCTTGGAAGCATGGTGTGTTCTTCATTATCAGTACTTGGATTGAATGTTGTTATAACGAGAATAATAACCGACGAAGAAAGACACGGAGATTTAACGTGGTTCGGCAACGGTGTGTTACTTACGTCAACGGGCAGAGAAATAGGGATCTTTATTATGGAGGAAAACAAGAAACTAGGTTACAAATTGTTATGTTTATGAGTATATATAGTGCCTCATGAAACCCTAGTCAGACAATAAGCCTAAACCCAAAACAAATAATAAGCCCAAGTCAAGGCATATTAACAAATCTCCACCTTGATTTGAATCCTCTCAGATGTACCAATCGCGTTGCAGCGCCAGATGTACCAAATGCAATGCTATGCCAAATGTTCCAGATGCGCTTCAATGCCAGATGTACCAGAATCTCCTCTCAAAAACAGATGCATTATGACAAGTGCCAGACCTTTCTCTACCTCAGATTTGTCCTCACATGAGGACTCAGATTGCCCCGCAGGGCAGCTCAACAGTTGGTGATATTAAACAAGTCCAAACAGTGTTGGAAATTGCTCTCCGGAACTGGCTTGGTGAACATATTAGCATGATTATCAGATATTCCCACCTTCTTCACTCTGATTCTCTTCTCAGCTTGTCAGTGTACTGACTCACCTCCAAAAACAACAGCCTTGTAGTTGGATGGAGCACCATCCTTCCCCTCCTTGGCCACATGCAAAGCATATCCCACTATCTCATTAGACCTGTATCTCGCATGCCCCCTGATGTCAACCCTTCTTGGTTGATCTAGAGCAATACTCCGATGTACAACTCCACCTGTTTTTGTGTCTAGTAGTATATCCTTTGTCTCACCAGTATCTGACTCAGTAGTACCTGTCTGTGATGATAGGTCAGTGACCAACTCAGGTGCCTGAGTCTCTGCTGGAGTGAAGTTCAACTCCACCTCCTCAGCAACAGTCTCCCTAACGTTAATTGAAACAACATCTGTAGCACCCGTGACTACTGAACCTTGTAGGGTATACAAAGTCCCCTTTCCCTGCTTGACTCCTTGCAAAACCACATTAGAGCCTTTAAACACGCGCAACTTTCCACCATAACCTGTGTATCTGAAACCCTTGTCGTCTAACACGGTTAAGGATATCAGATTCTTTGTCATAGATGGCACATGTTTGTCTTCCTCCAATGTGCGAAACTTCCCATCGTTTGTCCGAAGCCTGATTGAGCCGATCCCAACAACCTTGCAGATGACATCGTTTCCCATAGAAACATTGCCCTTGTCTACACATCTATATGTTGTAAACAACTCTCTTCTAGGACATACGTGACATGACGCACATGAGTCAAGAAACCACACATCATGATCTGTGCAATTACCCGCTAGTAGAACAATATCTTCCTCAGAAGTATTTCCATCATGAACTACTGCTGTTGATCCAGATTTCTGCTCTTGTTGCCTCTTCTTAGGACAGTCATTCTTCCAATGACCTTTCTCCTTACAGTAGTTACAGACGTCGTCTGGTTTAGGGCCTGATTTGCGACCTTGCTTCTTGCCCCTTCTACCGTCAGAATTAATTGCCTCTGTTGGCCATAAGCCCGAAAGCCTGATTGTTTGTAACCGACGCGGTTGCCTTCAGACGCAACTCTCTACTGTGAAGCAACGATCTAACCTCTTCCAGCGTGATGGTATCCTTCCCAACGACGAACGACTGAACGAAGTTCTCGTATGTGGGGGGTAGGGATACCGGCAGAATTAGGGCAGCATCTTCGTCCTCCACCTTAACATCAATATTACGCAATTCAAGTAATAGAGTGTTAAGTTGATCAAGATGATCTCTGAGTTGTGTACCTTCTTGCATACGCAGCCTGAACAATCGTTGTTTAAGAAGCAACTTGTTCGTCACAGACTTTGTCATGTACAAACTCTCCAACTTCAGCCACAAGCCGCCAGCAGTTTCTTGATCAGCAACCTCTATTATGACATCGTCTGCGAGACACAACATAATCGTCGAATGAGCCTTCTCCTCTAGAAGGTCGTACTCAGCGGTGGTTGTATCTTCCCCCTTCTTGTCGGCGGTTAGCGGTGCCTATAAACCTTGTTGCTTTAGCAAAGCCCGCATCTATATCTGCCATAGACTGAAAGAGTTTCTTCCAGTAAACTTGTCAATCTTCACCACAGATCCAGACATCATTCTCGACAGAAATCACAACCAAACTCTGATACCAGTTTGTTATAACGAGAATGATAATAGACGAAGAAAGACACAGAGATTTAACGTGGTTCGGCAACGGTGTGCTACCTATGTCCACGGACAGAGAAATAGAGATCTTTATTATGGAGGCAAACAAGAAACTAGGTTACAAATTGTTAGGTTTATGAGTATATATAGTGCCTCATGAAACTTTAGTCAGACAATGGGCATAAACCAAAAACAAATAATAACCCCAATTCAAGGCATATTAACAAATGCAACTGACTTCTGATTGGAGGTGATCGATTGATTTGAGATAGCGGGTGCTATTAGTGGATGAGTGAAGTGGGGTAGCTTTTGGTAGGGGTGTAATTTAATTTAATTGTATGGGTATTTTGGTCTTGCTCTATAAAAAAAAAATTACACTGCTTCAAAAATTAGATCCCCTAATTAAACGTACAACACATTGCTTTCAACATCCGTTATGGGTGATTTGCGGTGTATCTAACAACACCCAATAATAACCCATTACTTTTTTTCTCACGAATTTAAATGCAATAATTAAGTTGAAACTACACTTGAATCTATTTATGAATATCGAATATAAAACTACAATACATTTTGTAAATGCCATAAGTACCTTTGCAATAATGCCAAATGACTGTTAGAGGTAATATGAGAATGAATCTACCATGTTGAGAGTTCAGTTGGTTTATTTGTGCGACCATCTAAGTTATTGCTTGAGGACAAGCAAGCTTAAGTATGGAGTGATTTCATGTGCCTATTTTAGACCAAGTTTTGTGCTTACTTTTATTCCAATTCTTGTCCAGATTTTATACATTTGAGTAGGGAATTAGATAAGTTTGTGTAGTATATATGGTTATTTGCAAGATATGGAGGTCTACACAGGGTTTGGTGCAATTTCGCGGGATTTGGGAACAATTTGGAGCAATTGCAAGAAGAAAGGAACGAGCTGAAGATGAGCTCGACGTCGACTTGGAGCTCTCGATGTCGACTATAGAAGAAGGGGAATATAGCTAAGTATTGAAGACTGAAGCTACTGGAATCGAGTTGGGACTAGTCAAAATTCATCCATCGCTTCGACCAAGTACTCGACATCGACCCAACCTGAAGGGCACTCAACATCGATCACTCCACTCGACGTCGATCACTCCGCTCGACGTCGACTGGAGGTACGCGCTGGAAGAGACGCGTTTGGATCGATTGAGCCCAATCTCTTGAAGACTTATCAAGCCACGAGATCTTTCACATCTTTCCTTATGATATCAGACCTAGACATTAGTTTAAATAGAAGATTTATCTTTTCCATATTAGATAAACTTTATAATTATTTTATTATTTTATTTTCTTAGTAAGCAAGATTAGGGTTTTATAAATAAAGCTTTGAGGGTTATAGCTTTAATCATCCATTA
Source organism: Persicaria tinctoria (assembly GCA_037127255.1). Classification (NCBI taxonomy): domain Eukaryota; kingdom Viridiplantae; phylum Streptophyta; class Magnoliopsida; order Caryophyllales; family Polygonaceae; genus Persicaria; species Persicaria tinctoria. The sequence continues at coordinate 25,377,837 of JBANSL010000003.1, read as the reverse complement.
ATCCAAGAACACAAACAATTGTATACCCATAGAGAGAGAGAGAGAGAGAGAGAGAGAGAGAGAAATGAGAGAGAGAGAGAGAGAGAAATGAAGATATTGGAGTTTTGTTCGCAGTTGTAAGCTTTTATTCAATTCAAGTTTATGTCTTTTATGTCTATGATGATGTTCGTCCTGATGAGGAGTGAGTAGTCGTCTTACTTCTAGGGTCGGGGTGAGCCAAGCAATAGCCATGTAAGTATGCTCGAATCTATGATGTTTTTATGTGTTTATCATCTTCTATCTCATGCTTAACCCACTGCGAAAGTAGAGGACGATTCCTTATTTGCGATTATGAAGCGAAGGTGAATTAATTGTAAATTTAGGATTGATTTGTGAAAGTCGATTAAACCCTAATTATGAAAAGGATAGAAAGAAGTAGGTTTTTTATGCGAGAGCCTCTATTATCTATTTGTTGATTATGAATGCTATCTTACGGTGATAAAAGCATGATCTTTCTATGATTCTTGTTATTAGCATGTAAGGTTTTTGTCGTGGTAAAGCTTTTTATTATATTGTTGAAATCCTAGTTTTCCGTGTGTTGAGAAGAACAAAACCCTTTTGTTATTTCTGATTATTGCATCTTTTCCATCCTTACATTCTAGCTTCGACATTTCTTTGTCGACAAAAGTTATTGTTTCCCGTGTTACTATGCTTGACATCGACTTACCTAGGTCGACGTCGGTTGCTGTTGGACTTACTCGACATCCCCTGTTCTTGTCAATATCGATTTGCTTGTTAGTCTTTTGCATGTTGTTGTTGAGGAGAAGATCGACTGCCCTGTCAAGATTGACTACTCTTGGTCGATATCGAGGATTTCTGGTCGATTGTAGAGAGTGTTTTAGAGACTACTTTGGCGAGCGCTAACACGCTTTCTCGTGGATCGATCCTGATTCCCTTCTACTACGGCGGGGGAGTCTTGTCATTTATTTGTTTGATGGAGTTGATTGCTTTATGTGCACTTATCCCATATTTATTATTTACTTAACAAAACTCCCTCTTGGCGTCGCTGTCAGGAAGCCATCAATCGCGCCGTTAGTAGTCTTTCTCACGTTCTTTACTAGTGTTGTTTTATATGTGCATGTGACACGTTGATCGCACACCGGAGTTTGAAGCTTTAGACGAACCGCAGTGCTTCCTTCGTCTATAGGAGAGCTTAAGAAGAATCATGTCTTACAAGCAGACCACCCAACAGGGGCTTGAGAGGCTTCGTAGGCAATTTGAGGAGGTTACCACAAGAGAGAGAGCGAACGTATTCGGGCTCAACACCATCGCTTGTCCACACACCGAGCAAGTGCCTGAAGTGTGGATCTCAGCGGCACAACACCATCTCTTGCCCATGCACACACCGAGCAACTGCAACTCGCTAAGACCCACGAAGAAGCGCGCTTTGTAAGGGTCCCTAACTATGGCGGCTATCAAGGAAATTGGGGCTATCACCAACCCCAACAACATCAAAAGTACCCCCTTCCCCACCCTACAGAGCACCAAGATATCCTGAGAGGGAGCAGCGGAAGGATGACCTGCAGCTCATCCTTGATGAGATGATGAGGAATCATGATGAGTACTAACAATTCAACAAATCTATTCATACTCAGCTACATGGAATCAACTCAAGGCTTAGAGAGATTGATGTATGGAAAAAGAATGTGAAGACCCAACTGGGTCAACTAGTTGTGCACATTTCTAGACCATCCGGATCGCTCTCTGAGCAAGCAGAGGCTAATCCTAAGGGGCAATCATCCGGACACATTGTTGTTGTCCACTTGAGGAGTGGGAATGAATTGCCAGAGCCCGAGCACAAGCCAGAGGAGAAGAACAAAGAGGCTGAGAATGTAGTCGATGTCGACGTCAACCTTGCACTTGATGTCGACAACCACCCATTCAACGTCGACCACAGTCCCAGCACTATACAAAAGCCGACTATAGCAGTCGATGTCGACCACCATGTAGTCGATTTCTACCACTCTACGATACCTCCGAAGGTTGATTTGAGCTTGAAGCTAAAGAAGACACTCCTATATCCCTCCGAAACTTTAAAGGATCCCACCGACAAGAAGTTTACGCGCTTTGTGAAGATGCTTCAAGACCTTAATGTCATTATACCCTTCACAGAAGCTCTCTACGAGATGCCATCATATGTGCGGTTGCATAAGGATATCTTGAGCAAGAAGCGACCAATGATTGAGATAGCTAAGGAGTGCAGCAAGATGGACTTCCCAAAGAAGAGAAGTGATCCAGGGAAGTTTGTCTTCACTATTGGACTAGGCTAACATCGCTACAAGGCTCTCTGCGATTTAGGGCTAGTGTGAGTCTCATGCCTTTGCCAATCTGGTCAAAGGTTAACATTGGAGTTGTGGAGCCTATGGATGTGAAGTTTTAGATGGACGGCAACAACGAGGGCCGGACCTGAGATTTCAAATGCCCGAGTCGAGATACGAAAATGGACCCTTTACTCTTTCTTTATCAATCATTATCGAACTATAAAAAAGCATATCACAGATAAGATACACTCTATAATAATAATAAAAATGTTACCAATTGATGTATCCAACTTCTTAGGGAAAACCTGAGCAATTTATGCCCAGGAAACCTAGATCAATAATGGTAACTATATAGCATAAAAAGAATTAAATCAAGAAGCAAAACAATAGAAGTCAACTTGTTATTCCACCCTTCTTCATAAACCAAAATAATACTAAAGTAGTTGACAACTAAATCTAGGGAAATAGGAAAAGGATGAAGAGTCTATAAGGCGATTAATAATACTCTAGAAGGGGGGGATGAATAGAGTATGAACGATTTTCGCAACAATAGAAATTTAGTGCAGCTTGTCAAGACCTTGATATAGGCTATCAGGACTTGACAAAGTAAAATCAAATAAGATAATGTAAATGCGGAATATAAAAGATGAACACACGAATTGTTAATTAACGAGATTCGGCACCAACTTGCCTACGTCCCGGCCTAGGATTATCCAATCCGTAGGATTCAAACACTTCTTATTTCACTTCTCTTGAGCCTAGAACTTCCTAGAGAAACTTCCCTTTCTCTATACAAAGCCTCACCGCTTCTATTCTAGCTCTCAACCTTACAAGTGAAATAAAAGCTCACACCACACACTAAGTGTGCTTTGATCGAGTATGAGAACTCTAAGTGTAAAATGAATGACTAGTACAATAAGTGCTAGTGTTTCTCTCAACTCTTAAACAATGATCACCAACTAGGATTTAGGAGAATGTAAGAGAAACTTGACGAATGCTTTAGGATGTTATGAGTGCTTGAGTGCTTGCTTGGTTAGTTCCCATCCTTCTTAGCCTTCGTCTTTTTATAGTTGGATCACTTGTAGAGCTTCTTGGAGGGAGAACCGTTTGAATTTCAAATTCTTTCCAAGACATTTGAATTCCTTCCAAAAATGATTCTTTGTGTGCCATCCAAGATGTTCCTTCGACTTCCTTCATGATCAAGTATGATCAAATATAGATCGGTTCTTTCCTTGTATGAAAAGTGAAATCATGAAGGAGCATGCATAATGTATCTAGTACATAAAATGGGTTAGATGAGAAACTCATGTATAAATCGATAAAGCCCAAATCACATCTCATAGCCCAATATAAAGCCCATTATAATTTAGGCCCAAAAAGATTGGTCTCGGATTCTTTCCTATAAGAGAACAAGTCAAAATAGAGAAATGCATAAGTGATCAAACATTTTAGTCTGGGTTTCAAGACCTTGAAACTCAGCCTTTTGTCTTTCATCATCCTTTAGATCACCTGCACGTTAGTTCTCAAGATCTTACAATCAAGGTGGAGTCTTCAAAGGAGATGAACTTGAGCAATATTAGGATTAGACCATATAATTAATCAAATTATTTTAATCAAATTATCAACAACAAAAACTAAAAAAAATATGAATTTACAGTTAAGAGCCAATGAAAATAGGCTTACTAATTAAAATTCTAATTTGTAAGCCCTAATTCCTAAAGGGTGTTGATAGATACACCGCAAATCCAAAGGTAAAAAATGCACGTCCTTAACGACGTGCAACCCTTCTGCCTAATTAGCGTTTAAAAAAATTAATTAACCCATTTTAACCACGCACGTCCTTAAGGACGTGCATGATTTGAGATGTATATAGAGAGCACGTTCCTAAATCCCAATTAGCATTTCAGCTCAAAGACAATTGAACTTGGGTTTCAACTTTATCCGCCAATACTCAGGTCTTAGCCCACCAAGTCAATTGAAAGCTCATCGTCACTCTCTATCTACAATTTCTTATGCTTTTCCCCTTTTTTTCATGTCTATGATGTTTTTATGTCTATGATGTTTTTATGTGTTTATCATTTTCTATCTCATGCTTAACCCGTTGCGAAAGTAGAGGACAATTCCTTATTTGCGATTATGAAGCGAAGGTGAATTATTTGCGAATTTGGATAGTAATTATGATTGATTTGTGAAAGTCGATTAAATCCTAATTATGAAAAGGATAGAAATTAAAAAACAAATGTTTATCCGAGAGCCTCTTGTTATCAGCATGCATAGTTATTTTCGTGGTAAACCCTAACCTTGGAAGCTTTTTATTATATTGTTGAATCCCTAGTTTTTCGTGTGTTGAGAAGAGAAAAACCCTTTTGTTATTTCCGATCACTGCATCTTTTCCATGCGTAAATTCTTCGACCTTTCTTTGTCAACAAAATTTACTGTTTTCCGTGTTACTATGCTCGACATCGAGTGCTGCTGGTCTTACTCGACATCGACTGCTCTAGGCGATATCGATCTACTTGTTTGTGTTTTGTAGGCTATTGCTGAGGAGAAGATCGATTGTCCAATCAAGATCGACTACTCTTGGTTGATATTGAGTACTTCTGGTCGATTGTAGAGAGTGTTTTAGAGACTACTTTGGCAAGCGTTGACACACTTCCTCGTACATCGATCATGGTTCCCTTCTACAACAGCGGGGGAGTCTTGTAATTTATTTGCTTGATAGAGTTGACTGATTTGTGTGCACTTGTCCTATATTTATTTTTTACTTAGAAAAACTCTCCTAACACAAGCAATGTTAGTGAACCCATTATGTTTCCAAAACACACTCTACCGAAATTTGGTCCGTTTTTGTTTCAAGTAGTGCAATCATGTTGATCATGTTATTAGTGCAAAAGGACTCAATTGCAGTCCAAATGTTTCGCCTTCGCAAACCTCTACAATTCCATGTATATATATATATTCATAAAAACAACTTTGTTTGGTGACTTGGTATAGTAGCATCTCCAATGGTGGGGTTCCTCAAAATTTATCTCTCAATTTGTCATTCGTCCACATCATTTTCCACTAATTTTATTCTCAATCCTCCCCAATTCATTTTTCATCCTCCACAATGGTCGGGTTCCCCCAACAAATCTATTTCATCACTTTTTCCATACCCTACTATATTTTCTCTATAATTTCAAATATTAAAATAATTGGATTGTTTTTGCAATTAAAAAAATAATTAATTTAATTTTATAATTATATTTTATAATTAATTTTAATAATTGAAAATCTTTTAACGAACTTGTTAATAAATTCGACAATTGAATACTTTCTATCACAAATTTATTTTATATCTCAAAAATCTTATATGAATTCAAATTAATTTAAACTAGTAATTCACATAAGTGATATTAAATATTTTTTTGAAGCAGATGATATTAGATATTATACAAATTACATTAAACATCCATTGTCATTGAAAAAAATGAAAAATTACATAACTAGCTGGAAGTTAAAAAAAAGCTGAAAGTTTAAAAAACCAAATAAGAAAAGGGCTGGAAGTTTTTTTTAAAAAAAAAGGGTGGAAAGTTTTTTAAAAAATGAAAAGGGCGCTGGAAGTTAAAAAAAAAGTGGAAGTTTTAAGAAAAATAAAAAACTGAAGTTGAAAAAAAAAATTGATGAAAAGTTAGAAGTTAAAAAATTATTTATTTTATCGACACGTGGCATAATATGATTGGTTCCGGATTTGGGAAGGTTCTCAATATATTGAGACACCCAAAGATTAGGAGGTTGTCCACAATAGTCGGCTTGCCTAAATGGCTAGAAAAAAAGTAAAATGGGGAGGTTACCTCCCCACCAATGAGGATGCTCTATCACGGTTGGAAAGAATGAAATGAAATGCCATTGTGGTGGTCATGGCTTGATAGCGCACTTACAGTTTAGTGTAAGAATGTGAGGTAGGTGTGCAACCCATAAGATGTGAGCAGTAGAATGGAGGAGCCCTGTAGTGACAAGCGAGACCCAAGCTTTTGTGGTTGTGGTCGAGGGCTTGTAGAGCCAAAGGGATAAATGGAGGAGCCCTGTAGTGTACCTGTGGTAATCACACAGAGGTAGGGATCGAAGAAGCCAGAAGGATCAACTTCACCCGAACCAACGTACACCGTGTGCAAAACCAAAGGACGGACGAGAATCGTTAAAGCCACACGGAGTAAGCAGAGAAGAGCAGACTCGGTAAAGTAGCAGCAAAGTCTAGCAGACAAACCATAAAGACAAAACCAACAAAGCCAAGGCAAGTTTCGATACAGCCCTAAACAACAAGTAATCGGAAAGCAGTAAATAGTATATCAATACAATCAAACCTTAAGTTGGGATTACAAAGTAAGATAACCGTACGTTTAGAATGGTGAAGCACCTACAAGTACCCATGTGGAGGATAACCTGATCAAACCTATTGGTGTTAAGAAGATTGTAAATAAATAGAGACGTAGCATCCGATGACCTGTAACCAAGCCAAATGACATGTAAGCAATGTAAAGGCCCGAATTTTAAAAAGAGAATCCGGCATATAATTATTTTAAATGGACGTTCATTCAGATTTATTTTCGCTTTCGCTTGCTAAAATTTGAAAGTATAATATAATTTTATTATTTGATTCAATCGAGAATTCGATTTAAATTTGAAGTTTAAGCTCTATATCTTTTGAGTCGGGTTAAAGTCGAGTGAGCGGGTTTCATGATTTATTTTATTTCTTTTCCGGGTATTTTCCTTGGGATCATATTCCTTATGTCTTCCACCTCAAATGTCTCGGTCTTTTATCCCTATTTCAATTTTAAAGTTATTATCAGTTGTGGTATGATTTGAATAAGGATCATTTTGGTGTTCGGAAAATTAGAGAAAATTTGACCACTTTTCATCTCTCCCTATACCTCACTCTATTACACAGTGGTTCATCCATAGAACCCCCCTTTCCCCTTTCTCTCTGTAATTTCCAGGAAACCACCGAGTAATCCAAACCCCTCCCCTCCTCCATTCCTCCATCTCAAAAATTTATAAGACAACCCCATTTATCCCAGAAATTTCTGAGCTCCAGCACCACCTCGCCTCTACCATCTCCTCCTCCGATTCAGTTTACCACCGTGAACAGCCACCATTCCTCTCCTTCCGTCATCAGCAGCACCACCATCGGGAGCTTCCTCGTCCTTGTCGTCGTCCTCGCCGTGAGTCGTGGAGAGCCCTGTTTCGAAGCCGCCAGAGCCGCATCCGAGCCCCGATATTCAGGACGGAGCCAGGCCAGGAGCACCTCGCAGCCACAACATCTCCTTCCCTCTCGCTTTCCCTGTTTTGTCCCAAGAGGTCGGTAATGGGTTCCCCTTCGTTTTCCGGCCAATTAGCCCTTAAAGATGCACCTTTATAATATTTTCCGTCCGACCCAGGCCCCCGAAGCTCTTCCCCGTCGATTTTCCGTCAGAGCTGTTGTTAGGAGGAGTAAATCGAGTATTGAAATAAATATGAAATCAAGTTCAGACTGACTTCCCTGTCTCAGCAAATAATACAAGACTTCCTCCCGTTGTAGTAAGAGAAAATCAGGATCGAATCCACGAGGAAGCACGTCAGCAGTTCTCAGGTAGCAACAGATCTCACATATAGAGCAGCAGAAAGACAGAAACAAGAGCAGAAAAGACAAACAAAAGCAAAGAACAAAGCAAAACAGAAAATAAAAAGCAAAGCAGAAACTAAAAGCAAAGCAAAGGCTCGTCGATCTCGACAAACAGTACTCGAGATCGACCACAGCAGTCGACGAAAACAGAAAGTGAAAATCACAGCAGACAGGCAAACCCGGCAAGGGCAACTCGATCTCGACCAAGGCTTTGTCTATGTCGACAAGAAAGACAGAAAATATAAATTTGCAGAATCTCGAACAAAATTCAGATTTTTGATGAAAATAAATCAATATGCTAAAAGACTTCCAAAGCCAGGGTTTCAACACCACAACGATAACCATGCAAAGCAACACATAAAGGCACAAAAGATCATGCTTTCCATCAAATAACTTTCGTCATTAACAAATAGGCATATAGAGGCTTTCGCATAAACCCTAATTGTTACTAACCCTTTTCACATAATTAACCCAAGTTGCATTAAGATCACTTTCGCTTCAATAACACAAACAAGGATCACCTTCAACTCTCGCAAAAGAATCATGCTCATAGGGATAGAAGATGAATTGCACAAAAAGATCTGACCTTTATCGCATTGCCTCACATGGCCACCGTCGGGCTCACCCCAGCCCCAGAAGTGGGTGGACTACTCACGCCTCATTGCAATCGCAGACATTGAATGAAAAGAAATAACTTGCATTAAACTAAATTCAAAAGCCTTTACAATCCCGGCAATCAACTTTCGCAGAAAGCCAAAACCCTAAAAACCTTAGAACTCCTAAACTACTCTGTGGAACTAACTAATTGTCTCTGAAATTGAATTGTGACGGAATTAGATGTTGAATGAATAAAACTGAGCCCCCTAGGGCCTTATTTATAGGCTTCATTCCCTAGCTATTCTAGGAAAGAAGATATCTATCTCTATCTAAAATTATATCTAAAACTTGAAAGGATAAATAAATTACCTAATGGAAATAAATCTCAAAGGAAAAGATAAAACTAAATAGGTAAGTCTTCATGTCTTGATAGATCTTGTCTCCTTGATGATAGAACTTGATGGAATCGGATAGATCTTCGGCCAAATCGACTCCTTCGCGCCCAAGGAATCTCAATTCTACTCGGACAGGTCTCGTCGAGAAGTTTCTGGAAACGACTCTACTCGACCTCGACCACGGCTCGTCGACCTCGAGTAGGGTGGTTCGTCGACTGTACCTCCTCGGCTAGATCTGCTCGATGTGCTCGAACTTGGCTCACGGGTGCTCGTCGATGTCGACAAGGGCTCGTCGAGGTCGAGTAGACTGGCTATGTCGACTGGGTCTTCTCGGGTGGCTCTACTCGACAGGCTCGGATCTGGACTCGGGGCTCGTCGATCTCGACTAACTCTTGTCGAGGTCGAGTAGAGGTGGTCTGCGTCTTCGTGCTCGGCTTCTCGGCTCGGCACAGCTCGTCGACTCCGGACATGGCTCGTCGATCTCGACCAGGGGTACTCGAGATCGAGTAGGGTTCCGGGAGTCGGGTTGTCTCTGACTCAGTGTCCTCGATCAGCTCTGCTCGACCAGGTCTGCTCGACCAGGGCTCGTCGAGATCGAGTAGAGTCTAGTCGATCTCGAGTAGAGTTTTCTCAGCTTTCTGCTCTGTTCTTGAAACGCACTTTCCCGAGTCCTTGTTTGTTGGATTGACGCATATGACCATGCGTTGGAAAGCTCTTTCCGAGGGCTACAACTCTCATGAAGACATCAAAGCTTGATTCAGAACGAAGAATGATGAAAAATGGCCTTTTCTCCGGCTGCACCATTCTTAGCTTCTCCATGAGTTTCCTTTAAGCTCCAAAGTGCGTCCGATTTCTGCGAAATATAACCAAAACTTGTGTAGACCTCCATATATTGCAAATAAGTGTAAACTACACAGATTCTGTATTATTCTAACCCAAATGCATGCAATGTATGCAGAAATCGATATGAAAGTAAGTGTAAAACATGGCAAATTAGGCTCACAACAAGAGCCGCCCTCGAGCATCCCGGAATCGGAGATCGGAGCCCTCGGTAATCCTTCTTTTTTTCTCCTTCCTCCCTTGCTGCGTTTTGTTCTGTTTGTATGGGTGTGGTCGGGATCAGGGTCCGGTGGGGGCGGGTGAATCTCAGGCGGAAGGTCGCCGGCAAGGAGCTCCTCCCCCTCTTCTTCTTCCTCCGTCCGTCCGACGTCTGTGACCGAGAGCTCTGCTCTTTTGATCTGGGAAGGAGATGGAGCATTGGGCCTATTTTTCCGGACCGTGGGCTCAAAACCGGATCCATTCTCTCCCTCTCATTACCTCAGTTCCATTTTTGGCGGGTCGGGCCCCTTGGATCCGAGTCTTTTCTTTTCTTTCACTGTTGGTCCGGGTCCGGGTTTGGGGGCAGGGCTTTTGTTTCGGGTTGGGCTTTTCATCCGGGTGAGGGATTGGGCCCTTTGGGTATGTGATATGTGTTGTTACTCATTTAGAATGTTTTGTTATTTATATATGTTGGATTTTATATTACTATCGGTAGTTACTATTTAATAATATGTATATTCTGAGTTTTTGTGACAATTATAAATTTTGGAAAATGTTTTCCCTATTTGTGGAATTTATATATTAAAATAGTGTTTGAAAATTAAGATTATTTGGGATAAGTGTGTTGATTTAAATATGTAGTTTTGAGAATTTTGAAAGGATTATTTATAATTATAGTTCGTGTATATTTTAGTCATATATTGTAATAAACTACTTAAAAAGGAGTTTTCAAGTTTTGGAAATATCCTTTAATGATTTTTATTGGAGAACCAAAATGCCGGAATATTTTGATAAAACAAGAGTTTGGGTTGGCTTAGAAAATTTGATACTTTCTCTTGATTTAGAAAAGTATGATTTGAGAAATTGTTTTGATTATGAGTTGACTTAATTTGAGATTTAAGAGTTTGGAAAATGTAATTGGTATGATTTATCAATGAGTTTGATTGGAAGAATGATTTTGGTCGATGTTGATCGTATCGGAAAGGTTTTGGAAAATGGTTTTACTATCGATTGGTTTTGAGAATGTTGGAAACTTGGGTTCTGTGTATATGAATGTTAGCCCAATAGCTTATGAAAATGGCTTGATGATAGGTGTGTATTGCTTTTGGATCGCTTTTGAGAATGTTGGAAATTTGGGCCCTTTCTTGTGTTATATTGTTGTTCTGCATCTTCAGGTAAGTTCCCTAGGGGGCTTACTCAGGTTGGACATTCATGCCTGTTGTTTCATTTTATGTTAGGTGTTGCATATGCATAAAAGCATGCCATGTAGTATCTTGTTTAGGTTGCACTAATTGAATGAGCATCTGCTTACTTATTGCGTTTGAAACAGAACTGCCGTTATCTGTGATAGTCCTAGAGTCTTTGCTAGGGTCATAGGGTAGCCCAGCCTCATCGGGTACCCTGGGTCAATCGAGTCATGAACTTCCTTATATTATTAGATGCCTGCGGGCTTTATTGTGGAGCGGGTTAGGCATGCGTGCCGCCCGATTATGATGGAATGCATTCACGAGCTGGCCAGTCTCCGCCCTATCGGAAGGGGGTGGAGGTAGGAGAGGGATATGCCATTTGGCATTGTCTTGGTCCCTTTACAGTATTTCTGCACATTATTATGAACTAGGAGCATGCTAGTGTGTTTGACTTCCGTACTGCATTAGAGCATCTTTATTAGGTATAGCACATACTATGTGGCCTCAGCGAGGACTGCCGGTCCCGCATGAGTGGCTCGATCTGACTCCTTTCCCCGTTCTTCTTTCAAAGGTATTTCTGCAGATTTGAGTGCTCGATGTCTATATGACGGAGTTTCCTTTTGGCGAATCGAAGAATCTGGCTAATATCCTAATTTAGTAAAATGGTAATTACACACTCATGATTTGGTTTGACCGGTTCTGTCGTGACACTTGTATTTTTACTTTGCTTTCACCTTACTCCCGTTTGAAATGGATTTCGCGACATAGTCTTAGGACAGGTTAAGGGTACCCAACGGCCCTTCGAGGTTTTTAGGGTTTGAAATCCCTCTTTCTACTAATCTTAAAATGAGTTTGAAACCTCGACCCGTACCTGGATTGCAAGATCCGAACAAGGGGTTTTATCCCTTGAAACGTAAACCGGAATCATAATTCTGGGCCGTTACAAGCAGATGGGCGTGTGTCCTTGGTAGAAAATGTTGGATTGAATCTGCGAATGTAGCCTCAAATTGAAAGGTAAAACCGCTTTTAGAAATCGAAGAAAAACCTGTGTTCAAATGTGTTTAAGGCTGTGGCGTGGTATAAATGGAACCACTGCCTTAGAAGCGAAATCGCCCCGACACCACGGTGCAGGTCGGCTACTGGCGTCGCCCCCCAAGGATACACAGCGGCTTCTCTGGCGTGCACTCGTCGTTGAAGCAATGGAACCACCCAGGACCCAGAACGGTTTACAGAAGAAGAGAAGAAAGGAGGAGATCGGTTTTCTGTGTGTCAAAACTGGAAGGGTGAGCGTCGGTTTTAAAGCGAAAGAAGACACTCCACGTTTGCAGAAATCTCGGAAAGAATAAAAATAGTTTTTCAAAACGTTGGACAGAATTGAATTAGTCAAACCCTAACTGCACACGTGTCACGAACACGGACCGGACCGGCAACGGTGGTGGTGGTGCACGCGTGTGGGATCCCTATCCTAACTCTCAATAACCCCTTCAATAACTCCTCCTTAAAAGAAACCCCCCAAACCCTTTTGTATTCAATGTGGGACAAAAAGAAGTTCAAAATACATAAATGAAAACCCCCAAATGAACATTTCTCCAACAGTCCCCCACAAATGTGAGGAACTGGGGTTTTTACACAAAACATTGTTCTGAGCTGGTTTCGTGGAGAAAGTACTTAAATGCTGGTGAACGAATCTTGAACCAACACATAGTGAAGCTGAGTATCTCGCAAGTCATAGAAGTAAACGAATCTTAAACTTCCAGACTCGTGAGTTGACCTCAACAGCACATACCTTCACCACTGCCCTGGTGGTTCCGCGATATGACTGTCAACTGTAATAGCCATCTCATACCTTGGGTGCTGAAGAGTGCTCTAGAAAGACAACCCTAGTCTTCCATAGAAGGCGACTAACCCTTCACACTCTCGTAGGTGATTCCATCAAGTCCTTCTCAATAGGACCACCCTTACAAGGCTATGGTATCATTAAGAGCACAAGGCTCAACCTCTACAGTTTTCGGTGAATCCATCAAGTCCTTTTCAATAGGACCACCCAACTCTGGGCTATGGACTCATTAAGAGTTCTAGACTCATCCTTTCTCATACACCTGTCCTGGGAATGGGTATGGTGTATCTCAACGCACGTGGGTTTGAGCCTCATTCCCTTAGACGATTCAAGGACCATCCTTCTGTTCAGCCCTTTTGTCAACGGATCTGCCAAATTCCTCTCGGACTTCACATACTCCAAGCAAATAACACCGGTAGCAATCAGCTGTCTCACAGCTTCATGTCTAATCCGTATGTGTCTCTTCTTACCATTGTAAGTATTGTTGTTAGCTACACAAATAGTAGATTGTGATTCACAATGTAGAGAAATATTTGGGGTCTTATGCCCCCACAAAGGTAAGTCAGCCAGTAAGCTTCTCAACCACTCAGCCTCATGACCAGCTAAATCTAATGCTATGAACTCAGATTCCATAGTTGATCTAGCAATGCAAGTTTGTTTTGCTGACTTCCATGATATAGCACCATTAGTGGAGCTAACCTCATCATTGTCAGTGACCACATAAAGTGAACACATAACCACTAGTGGAGCTAACCTCATCATTGTCAGTGACCCAGTTTGCATCACAATATCCCTCTAAAGCATGGGGATAACCCACGTAATGTAAACCCCAATCAAAGGTGCCCTTAAGATATCTCAATAATCTATTAAGTGCAATCCAATGCTCACTACTGAGGTTATGGGTATATCTACTAAGTCTACTAACAACATATGCAATATCAGGCCGAGTATAGTTCATCAGAAACATTAAACTCCCAATTATTTTAGCATACTCATTTTGGGAAACACCAATTCCAAAAATTTTCTTCAATTGCATGCTAGCATCATAAGGAGTTCTAACTGGCACAACATCAAATTTATCAAACCTTTTCAACATTTTCTCTACATAATGAGGTTGTGATAATATGAAGCCATTTTCTTTTCTAGTTACTTTAACACCTAGAATGACATCAGCTTCACCCATGTCTTTCATCTCAAACTTAGATGATAAAAATTGTTGTGTTGTGTTTATAGCATTTATGTGTGATCCAAATAACAACATGTCATCCACATATAAACATATAATCACACAATCAGCACCAAACCTCTTAGAATAGACACAGGCATCGGATCCATTTACCTCAAATCCAAAGCTTAGGATAGTTGTGGGAAACTTCTCATACCATTGCTTTGGTGCTTGCTTGAGTCCATACAATGACTTCTGTAGCTTGCACACTTTGTTTTCCTGTCCTGGAACGATGCACCCTGGAGGTTGTTCCATATAAATTTCCTCATTCAGATCACCATTCAAAAATGCAGTTTTAACATCCATCTGATGAACAAGTATTTTATGGCTAGAAGCCAAAGCAAACAATGCACGAATGGTAGCAATTTTTGTGTGATTAGACATAATGGATTCTATCTCACTGTTAATAGCATCTTTCCAGAAACTAGCATCTTTCCAGAAACTAGCATCTAGTGAACTTATTGCCTCATCATAGGTCTTAGGATCATCTTCTATCATGTGAAGACTATTGAACGTCTCATCTAGTTCATTTAAATCATTCAGTTCAACTAGAAATGCAGTCACAAAATCAGGACCAAAACTAGTTTCCTTCCTACGCCTTTTACTTTTCATAGGTTCATCATGATCAGTTTGAGCATTAGGCACAACAGTATTAGGCATGGATGAAGATGCATCATGAGATGAAGAATCATTAGCAGACAATGCAGATTTCTTTAAAGGAAACACATGCTCAAAGAAAACAGCATCACGATATTCACACAAGGTACGATCACTCAAGCACATAAAACGATATGCAGCACTGTTATCAGCATAACCAATCATAATTGCATCAAAAGTATTAGACCCAATAGCATCAACTTTGAACGAAGGTAACCCCACCTTAGCTAGACACCCCCACACATTTAAGAATTTCATATTAGGCGGATGCCCTTTCCAAAGTTCATAAGGTGTCTTGTCAAGCTTCTTGTGAGGTACCTCGTTCAAAATATGATTTGCGGACAATACAGCTTCCCCCCACATATTATCAGGCAAACCAGAACTAGAAAGCATAGCATTCATCATTTCCTTTAAAGTTCTGTTTTTCCTTTCAGCAATACCATTTTGTTGTGGGCTATAGGGAGCTGTAAACTCATGAATAATGTCATTTTGCTCACAAAATTCTTTCAAATAATGAGTGACATATTCACCGCCTCTATCAGATCTAAGCCTTTTAATCTTTCGATTTAATTGGTTTTCTACTTCAGCTTTATACACATAAAACATGCTTTCTGCTTCATCTTTAGACCTAAGCAAGTATACCTTAGTATATCTAGAATGGTCATCCACAAATGTGATATAATAGCGCTTGCCACCTCTACTCTCAGTGGTCTTAAAATCAGCCAAATCAGAATGGACTAACTCCAGCAATTCAGTTGTCCTTTCTAACACCGTTTTAAAAGGTTGTTTATGAAATTTAGCCTCAACACATATTTCACATTTGCTATGGTCATGTTTTGATAGGCTAGGAATCAAACCCATATCATGCAATCGACATACAGATTTTGCATTCACATGTCCTAGTCTAGCATGCCATAAATCAACAGACTCAGCAATATAAGCAGAAATAGAAGCATTCTCATTATTCTCAATCATGGTCTCAAGGACATACAGAAAATCAGCCTTATAAGCCTTTCCTATAAATTCTCCATTTTTTGTTAAAACCATTTTGCCAGCATCAGTCACTTGCTTAATTCCAGCTATCCCAAGCAAACCACATGAAATCAGATTCCGGCGCAGAGAAGGAACATAAAGCACATTCACTAGTGTAAGAGACTTCCCTGAGGTGAGCTTGAGTGCAACCTTCCCTTTGCCTAGCACTCGAGAGATGCTCGAGTTGCCCATGTAGACCTGGTCGATGTCTGTAGCATCCTCAAACTCAGCAAACAAGTCCTTGTTGGCGCAGAAGTGTCGAGTGGCTCCGCTGTCCAAGAGCCAATCAACCTGGCTGCCCACATGGTTGACTTCAGTGATCATAGCTATCAGCTGGTTGTTGTCCTGGACAACGTTGGCTTGCTGCTGGGCTGGAGCTGCGGGCTTGTTCTGCTGCTGACCTTGGTTCTGGATGTCAACCCGATTGCGGCACTGCCAAGCCTTGTGGCCTGGATTGCGGCACTGCCAAGCCTTCTGCTGCTGACCTTGGTTCTGGATGCCTCCCTGTTTCTGCTACTTGTCCGGCTGATTGCCAGACTTCTTGAACTTCTGGCCTTTCTTTGGTTTCATGTTAGGCTTAGAACCTCCAGACTTGTTTCCTTGCTTGGACCTATCAGACTTCACAGAAGCTTCAACCAGATTAGCCTTCACAGTATCAGCAGATTTAGGCTTAGGTTTGTCTTTGAGGCGATTAGCCTCTTCGATCTTCATGTGACCGACGAGCTCTTCCAAGGTCAGATCCTTCTTTTTGTGCTTCAGATGGTTGCGATAGCCACCCCCACGAATCAGGCAACTTCTCGATCAGAAAATTCGCCTGCAGGATCTCACACATCTTCATACCCTCGGAGAGTATGTCAGCCACCAGATTCTCATACTCATGCACCTGGTCCATGATAGGCTTATCATCGACCATCTTGAACTGCATAAACTTACCCACAACATACTTCTTTTTCCCTGCATCGTCAGCCCCATATTTCTTCTCCAGCAGATCCCAAATATATTTAGCAAATTTATGCACAGAGATCAGATCAAAAATAGGGTTCGAGACATGGCTGAGAAGATGGCCTCGCACAGAGATCATCAGCAACCTTCTTACCCTTGTCGACAGCATCACCAGCGTCATCGACGACGATGGTGTTACCAGCCTTGTTGTCGCCGACAGTGGTGGAAGAGGAGGTTGCCGCAGCAGCAGGGGCGTCCTGAAGAAGGACATAGTCAATCTCCAACTGCTCGAAGAAGATGAGCATCTTCTACGACCATCGCTTGTAGTTCGTCCCATCCAGCGGCTCCAATTTCGACAGATCCAGGAGCGGTTTGAAGAATTGGAAAGCCATCGCAGAAACAGAAAATTTCGCTTCTAAATTGTTGGATTGAATCTACGAATGTAGCCTCAAATTGAAAGGTAAAACCGCTTTTGGAAATCGAAGAAAAACCCGTGTTTAAATGTGTTTAAGGTTGTGGCGTGGTATAAATGGAACCACTGCCTTAGAAGCGAAATCGCCCCGACACCACGGTGCAGGTCGGCTACTGGCGTCGCCCCCCAAGGATACACAGTGGCTTCTCTGGCGTGCACTCGCCGTTGAAGCAATGCAACCACCCAGGACTCAGAACGGTTTACAGAAGAAGAGAAGAAAGGAGGAGATCGGTTTTCTGTGTGTCAAAACTGGAAGGGTGAACGTCGGTTTTAAAGCGAAAGAAGATGCTCCACGGTTGCAGAAATCTCGAAAAGAATAAAAACAGTTTTTCAAAACGTTGGACATAATTGAATTAGTCAACCCTAATTCAATACTATCTGAGGCCTTTTAATTGATGAAATTAAAACACGACGTAAAATGTGACCAGCACACCGCGCACGTGTCACGAACACGGACCGGCGGTGGTGGTGGTGGTGCGCGCGTGTGGGATCCCTATCCCAACTCTCAATAACCCCTTCAATAACTGCTCCTTAAAAGCAACCCCCCAAACCCTTTTGTATTCAATGTGGGATAAAAAGAAGTTCAAAAGACATAAATGAAAACCCCCACATGAACATTTCTCCAACAGAAACCCATCTTATCTTCATAACAAGCTATACAGTAGCCAGGTTGTGGCCAAACATGTTGGTGTAGATGCAAGTTTGTGGAGCCAAAGTAGCTAGGATAGATCAAGCCAAACAATTGCGAAACACAACAAAAACAAACACAAGTAGATCATCCACACCAAAAGCATAATAAACACAAAGAAAATGCTATAAAAGTGGCATGATCACGCAAGACGTAACAATGAACAACCGGCAGGTGTAAAGGATCAGATGCGATTCCGCAAGGAGGCTTGTGAAGTCGAGTTTCCAAGGTGAACTTTGGGCCGGGTTTTGGCCAGTTAATTGGTATTCGAGGTATCGGACTGAAAACAAACAGCAACTAGAAATATGATAGCCTTGATTGTATTATTGGTGGGGGTTGTAACAGACCAACTGACGTTATAAAAGAGCAGAAAGATACATTATGAGCACAAAGATACATTATGCGGACGTTATAACAGACCAAATCATAAAGGGGTTAGTATAAACTGGACTTTGATTGATCACTCTCCAAATGGCGAGGGATCGTATGGTCATGTTATCATAAATCATGAAGCTAAGGTTACCAAGATGGGGAATGGCCGAACTCCCACCAAAACAATTTTAGGGGTCAAAGCTAATGCACTTTGGTTATGAATCAAAGAAGCTCAAAGGCTAAAGATATGAAGCCTTTCGTTTGAAGGTGACAATCATTGTGTTATTAGCGCATTTAAGGGTGCTTATAATAACCTGGGGAGGTTGAGATCATTATATACGACTCTCACTTGAATGACATGTCTTTTGACAACATTGACGTCAAGCACGTCTTTAGGAAAGTGAATCGTGTAGCTGACTAGTTTGAGAAATTGCAAGTTGTCATCTGTAAAGATACTTTTAAATGGACTAGTTCGGGAAACTATTCTTTTCGGAAAAAAATCTTGTAAAAAAAAGAGAGAAACTATATACACCGCATATCACCATGTTTCTTTGGACGTGGACCACGTCAATTTCGTCGTGCACTAATTATCCCTCTTAAAGATAATTAATTAAAAATTCTACCACATCCAATTAAACGTGGCACGCATTGGATTAAACATGGTTAAAAGGTGTACTAAATATCATGCACGCCCTCTAATCTTAATCACGTTTGCCTATCATCCACAATTCCACATATACATAATACATTGATGAAAAACATATACATTTGTGGATCAGATGAGTTGGCCCACGGGCACAACTTCACATCGTCTTACATTCCCGTTAAAGGCCCACTAGTCTGGGCCTCTTCTGTGTATTTTAGGCAAGGATGGATCTTTCCTTGGTATTTAACAAATTGGTAGGCTTTCCGTGGAATTGACAAGGTCCATTAAAACCATGGGAATAATCGACAAATTTGAAATAAATATAGTTTTAAATTGAATAAATATAATATTTTAATTTAATTAGTTTTTAAAATTAGAGTTACAGCTTTTCAATAGTTGCTCACTTCAACTTTTCGAAGTTTTCGTTTTCTATTTACAAGTTTTCATCAGCTACCCTAACCACTTGATTTACCTAACATCATACTGATGAAAACCGTTCTGAAAATCCTGTGATGGAGGATTCTTGGATCAAGTTGAACGCAGGTGAGCTCAGACGATCGCGCTTACCTAAGACGCACGATAAGACCACCGTCGGCGTACCAAAAACCTGTGCCGATCCGAGCTCAAGCCATCCGCGGACCACTGTCCTACCAGGGCTCCATCAAATGTCAATTTTTGATGGCCGAGACTAATCCCGCTTGAAAAGAGGCGCTCAAGGCTAGGGAATCCGGCCTAAGCCTTTCGAGATTCCCGTCTCCGACCCTCGATAATGAGGCTTCGACCTCTATTTATAGTGCAAGTACTCCTACATGCAAGCCACTCGTCGCTACATATCACATGCTCCATGACATGTGTGATGGAGGTATGGGTGCCACGTGTCCCGACATACATGTGGGAGCCGCGAGCGATTTATTGTCCGCGGACGTTCTGAGTCTCTATCTTAACTCGCATTCGCCCATTTTTCATGTTTATAAGGTTCTATTTGTATAGCGGATAACCTTGTTTTCGATCATGTATTCTTATGATATCGTAAATATTACCATATTTTGGGCATTGTCACATACTAGTTTATTAATATATATTTAATACAATAATTCATTAACTTAAACTACCTCATCAATTTCAACGACCTTTTTTTTTACCAAACAGAACCTACTATTTGGTAGTATTAACTTATCAAGTAACTACGGATTATTAATTTATTATAAAATAAGGAAAATAGATATGAATATGTGGAGGATAGGATAATTGACATAGGTAGGATAGTACAATTTTTCAAAAATCAACATAGTTTGCTTCCAAAAATGATAAATGAAGAAGAGCTCTCGTAGCTTATTAGTTAAGAGCCACAACTTCTCCAAAACTTCTACTTGCCAAACATTTATAATTGTGTTATAAAGTCATCAATAGGTGGATGTTTCACCTCCTCTAACCTCTCATATTTGCCTATATAAAGGCTTGTAAACCTCACTTGAGAAACACACCTGAATGATAAGTCTCCTCCATACTATCTTATTCTTCCATGAAAGAGCTTTTCTATGCTCTCTTATTCCCTATATTCTAACACGTTATCAGCACGATAGACTACACAATATACACAAATTCTAAATCTCCTATTCTCAAATGTTAATCGATCGCCTGGATTCCCTTTGGAATATCGAATGCATGTTGGGAGAATCTCATTATTTTCCCTAAATTACACCGCCCAGCCTCCCATGTCAGATTCTCGGTTCTTCAATCGGTGTTGATTTCCACTTTCTCTCAGGCAGGGGCGGAGGGAGGGGGGGCATGCGGTGGCTGAAGCCCCCTGGAAAGTTTGAAAAAACAAAAAAAAAAAAAGAAATTGTATATGTAACAAATGAGGCGTGTATTGAACAGAAGAACATAATGGCACAGTTGGTAGAAGGCTCATGCAAGGTGGGAAGAGATGGGGGGATCGAATCAAAAAAAGCCTTCTTTTTCCATTATTTTTTTTAAACTCCTTAATGCTCCATTAACCTGCTAAGGCGAGCCCCCCCCGAAAATTTTTCTCCCTCCGCCCCTGCTCAGGCTCTCGTTAACTTGAAATCTCTGATCCATCTTTCATCTTTAATCAACTTGATTTTATTTGGCGGCTTTGCTATATCATAACGATGGATTTGCTCCTATTATATTATATTATATTCGTTTGCCATGAATCTGCATATTTGTTTTGTTATGCTCTTTGTGTATGTTGCTTCTTCGACTTTTTAATGGTTTTACTGTTAAATGTTTTTCAACTTCATGAAACTGCTTGATTTTAAATGCCATTTATGGAGATAGAAGTGCAGAAGTCTATCTTTGATTCTTTGTAGGTATTAATTACGATGTGTATGTATTGTATTTTTTTCGGCCATTGATAGTAAGAATTATAGTGGTACAATTGATCATTGCAATCGACCACTGATCTACACGGTAGGCAGCGCAGGAGGCTCAGGAGTCACGCAGGGGCTAGCGCCTCCACGTTCAATTCCAAAGCTCCGGCGTTCATCCCAATGGCCTACTACGACGTCGTCGAGGACCACTCCGAATAGGGGTGTCGTCCAGTCCCTTGGTTCGACGTGTGCCTTCCAAGATCCCCAATCCAATCTGCTAGGAGGCCGTCATCATCGTGGAAGAGTAGATCGGACAAGGAATTGATCTCGGCCGGTGGTGAACCCAGGAGAAGATAACTGCCACCGCGGCGGGGCGTTGGAGCCTGCTACTATATTTATTTATTATTTTGATTTCCTTCAACTTTGGTTTGCTGATTTATTGTGCTTCGCTTATTCAGTGAGACGATGATGACAATATCTGTGTCGCAGAGAGGTCGATGGGGCTGACGCCAGAGGCTCCGCCGTTGTTGCGGCTTTGGGGCTCCGGGAAGCACACAGCCGAAGGAGGGGCCATCCGTCATGGGTAAGTTAGGCGTCGGTAAGTTGCACAATATCGATCGACATAGTCGGAGGCGTCGCTCTCTGCAAACACAAAGAGGAAGACGATCCATTGTTGCATATTTGAGTTAATTACGAAATCAGCCTTGGAATTATTAAAATTTCGGATTATATTGTACTTTTCTGATAATTACAGAAAAGACCCAAACTTCTAGGGTTGTAAATTTTGTCCCTAGTGAAGGTTCCGATCTCCATCCCCGAAGTGATGGGATTTAACTTGTAAAATAGATAAGCAAATCCTATGTGTATACATAAATTATATCTACCCCGAAGTGTAAGTGGATGAATACAAATACAAAATAAATTTATCTTGTAGATAAATCAACTCTATCTCCCGATGTAGATTAATTTATACGTCCCCGAAGTAGACGAATAGACAAATCACATCCCGAAGATGATGGGTAGATATAAAATATATCAACCCGGAAGTGGAGAGTTTTATCCCTCGAAGTGGATATAAACTAATCTCAAATTAGGAGATTGATAAATAGCTTGATGTGATTGATAAATCTCATCCCCGTAGCGATGAAACAATAAATCTCATCCCCGTAGTGATGGACGGTAAATTTCATCCCCGTAGCGATAAACAATGATTATCCTTTTATTTTATTTAATTCATATGTATGTCATTTTTATTTTATTTATTTAAACTATATTTGTTTTCCCTCATTTCCCGAAGTAAATGAACGGACGCATCTCCCGAAGTAGATGAACGAATTTTGAAGTAGGTAAACCGCACCCTCGTAGGGATAAACTGGGAAACATCATCCTTGTAGTGATGATTCGTATAGCCAAAGAAACAAATCAACTCTGATCCTTAATGTTTCTCCATCAGTTTCCCGCAGTAAATGATAAAATTGCATATAAAAATACGACCTCCTGACGTAGGTGATAAAAAGGTCTCGAAGATCTATGTTAAATTTTCTGGTCACTCGAAGTTGACATTAATTAATTTTATTTCTTTCGTTCTTTAAGATAATTATTATTGTTGATATACATGTCTCTAAACATACTTTACTATTTAGTACTATTTTTTTACATAGTTTTATTATTATTATTATTATCTTGATCCACTGTATTGTGAGTTTTTCAACACCTATTTTGTGGGTTTGAAGTTTCTAAACTCAATGGTCAAACAATCCAGTAGATTGTGACACTTATCTTGCCAAGAGATCAAAGTTCCGATACCATTTGTAAACAATTCAGTAGATTGTGAGTTTTCATCAAAATATGCATAAGAGCGTGAAGACTCTAATCTCATATTCTTATAAACTATAGAAGAGTGTAAGATCTTATTTTAAACATTTGTACTCTTGAAGAAGTACATGGAATGTGGGTTATGACATATTCAGAACTATTTTTATTTGGTTAGTACAACCAATATAAATAACCACAAAACATGATCTGGTTTACAAGGTCACTTCCCGACAATCCTCTAAGCATGACCTGAAGCATGCCCTTCCTGTAGAAAGTGTAAAAGAGGTAATGGTTAAGCGCGCAACCAATTAAGTTATTGTTGTGGCTTATAACTAGGTCATCTTTGTACGGTTCATTTATAATGTCTTGAAGAACATTATGAATAAAGTTAAGGTCGTTAGTTTCATACCTGTAGTATGACACCAACGGAAGTTCTGAAAATACCCAGTTAACGGCATCTAATTAAATAAATGGATCACCATGTACAAAGTTCAATGGTTAGAATATTTTACCATTGAGACTTATGATGTCATTAACCAGAAGTTATTTGACATTAAAATATTATTCTTTGTGGCATTTGGTCGCTCAAGTAAAACGATGATTTGCAAGATCATTGAAATTCACATGAATACCCACCAAAAGGGACTAGAAGATCCTAGGACCGGAAGATCCTCAATAAGGGTGACCATACATGTACGGCTTGTTCTCTTGGCAAAATAATAACAAGACCGTCTATAATAAAGAGTAAATGCAAAGTCTCTTATGTCTCTTGACCGAGTTCGATGAGACAACTACGAACATAAAACATCGGCATATGGATCAATGTTATTCCAATATAGATGCCTTAACACATTGGTCATATGAAAAGGTAGAGAATGTTTGAGGAGCATATAGTAGCTCACAGCGAGCTAGAAGAGTCGTTAGTCAAATGGGCCCATACATTTTGCATTTCGAATTTGACACAATAACTTCTCTCGAATTATCTCCAGAAGAGAGTGTATGTTCCGAGGCCTCCTCCAAAATTAACTAAAAGACCACAAAGAAGTTGAATGATACATGGGGTTTGAGTCCCTAATGATATCAAATACCTCGAGCTTGAGAAAGGTGATTAAATGCTCGGTATTTAGGGGGAGAGGAAATGAGACTGTACTAAGAAAGAGATTGCATGAAAGCAACTTTTCTATATATCATTTGGGATCCGCGGATGAATGAAAGTGAACCAGAAGTTCAACACTTATGTACACCAAATGATAATTATATGGTTTAGCAAAAAGCCATCAAATGCATTTACTAAGGCCAAGAGAGTGACTAAGTCACGTATATTGCACTAGCTAACTGATTTGGAGGTTCCAGAAGTAACTCCAAAACCAACAAAAATCAAGTGAGTCGCAAATACACAAGAAGTGTTGAAGATCACTAGGCTCTCACTTTAGGATTCCCCGGAAGTGGAAAGAGCTCATGGAAATCTGATTATCATCAATCAAATAATGGATGTCGACATCGAAATGATGGTAAAAGAGATAGAAAGAAGAAATTCATGCAAAGATGAATTCTTTAAGCGTGATGTTATTGGACTCGTAGTTCCAACATCAGAATGTATAACATCATTGGTTTTAAGTGGGTGTTTATACAAAACCGAAATAAGCAAAATGAAGCTGTAAGATATAAAGCAAGATTGATTGCATAAAAGTATAGAGTGGATGATATGAAAATACATTCACCAGCAGTTGATATAATCTCTGGTTGTCGACGAACCAACTCTAACCGTAATTGACAGGCATAGTAGTTGTATACTCAAATTGATCATTAGTAAAAGAATATAAGTGAAAATGATCGATTAATTTGAAATGCCCGAAGCATCAATATGAAAGTCGTGTCATATGTACACGATTAAGCCAAAGAGTGCTTATAGTACTTGAAGTATTGTGTAAGTGGTGACATAGTGTATTGAGTCCTGAAGTACTATACACAACGTTGTACTCTTTTCCTTAATCTTGGTTTTTATCCCACTGGGTTTTTCCAAGGTAAGGTTTTTAATGAGGCAACTTATACACCATCTTTACATCAGATTCCCCGTATCAAACAATGAAAAGCACAATAGGTCCTGAGGTACCTTATATTTTGTGCATTGAAAGTAGCCCATCACCAAAGACAAGGAAGTCTATTGCATCGAAGTTAAGTGTAATATATGAAGACATTTCGGCTTGTGCACATGAAAGACAATGTCCAGACTCGACTATGCAACTCATGAAGTCGGCATTATCAAGAAGTTTGAAGTGCTTATCAGAATGAGAAAGCTATTGATTTGAGGGGGAGAATATACGCACTGCACTCTTTTTCCCTTTGATCAGGTTTTGTCCCACTGGGTTTTCCTGACAAGGTTTTTAACGAGGCAGTATCACCAACGCATATCAAACATAAGCTGTACTCTTTTTCCCTTAGCCCTAGTTCTTGTCCCATTGGGTTTTCTAGGCGAGGTTTTTAACGAGACAGATTGTAATGTTAGAGGTGTACATCCAAGGGGGAGTGTTATAAAGTCATCAGTAGGTGGATGTTTCACCTCCTCTAACCTCTCATATTTGCCTATATAAAGGCTTGTAAACCTCACTTGAGAAACACACCTGAATGATAAGTCTCCTCCATACTATCTTATTCTTCCATGAAAGAGCCTTTCTATGCTCTCTTATTCCCTAAATTCTAACAAATTGGTAGATTTTCAACATTTTTTGGCACATTGATAACCCTATAAATTTCCAAATGCTTGTACCCAACATAGCCATATATAGCTGACGAACCCATTAATATTGAGTTGTCCACTCATCCACTGTGGTCCGAAATTCTATGGCTATGGTTGGTTGATTCATGTTTTTGGGAGTTTATCTAAAACCTTAATTAATTTTAAGGTTACACGTCTAAGTGTTTTTAAAAAACCTCTAACTTTTGAATTACTTATCTTAATTTTGGTATATTGACGCAAGGAGCCCAAGACGTAACTAAGGGTAGGTTAATATCCGCTTCAGCCCGCCCCATTTTTAAAAAAAAAATTAAAAAATAAGTGAAAAAATAATAAAAATTACGAATTTTTATTAG
This sequence comes from Persicaria tinctoria, assembly GCA_037127255.1. NCBI lineage: Eukaryota > Viridiplantae > Streptophyta > Magnoliopsida > Caryophyllales > Polygonaceae > Persicaria > Persicaria tinctoria. The sequence continues at coordinate 25,351,570 of JBANSL010000003.1, read as the reverse complement.
AATAAAAATTTTGTTAATGAAAATTATAAATATATGAAAATTTTAATATATTCAGCCAGCCCACCCCACCCCACCCAAATTTTATGTTCTGATTTGTACGTGTATTGACACGTAAAAATTGTTTTAATTACTCATAAAAAGCTCAATACATAAAACGTCTGAAATGTTGATTAATTTAACGCAACGTATGACAAAGTGCCGAATTGGTAGACCCACACCCGTCCCCACCCGCTTACGGGTTTTGACGGTAAGCCCGTCAAACCTCCACTCCCCAACCAAAATGCAAAATCAATCAAAATTCAAATTCAATATAATCTCATTCTCCGGCCTTTTACCGGCCAGCCATATGCCAACCCAAACCCTCCCTACTTGCTTTTACCGTTTCAAACTTTCAACGGTCAACTTTTCATAGTCAAACTTTTCATTTATAGTAAACCAAACCAAACTTCATTCCAAATCATATATACCTATTGATATCCCCTTTCGACCTAATCTCCATCACATACTTATACCTCCCACCAACAACAAAAGCATATCTACAAAATTCACCATTCACATTTACATATATACATATTCTTACAATGATCTTGCCTTGGTTGAGGAAGCGCGGTGGCCGCCACCGCAACGCGGCTGCCCCATCTGTGGAGCTCACGGTTCCGAACGACTTCCGGTGTCCGATCTCCCTAGAGCTAATGAAGGATCCCGTGACTCTATCGACTGGGATCACCTACGACCGCGACAGCATTGAGGCGTGGATCTTCGACCAGGGGCACGACACGTGTCCCGTCACGAAACGCGCCTTGCCGGTGCTTGACCCCGTCCCCAACCACGCCATCCGTCGGATGATCCAGGATTGGTGCGTCGAGAAAACTTCTTACGGCGTGGAGCGGATCCCCACTCCTCGGATCCCTCTCAGCTCGTCCGAGGCGTCGGATCTGCTGAGGAAGCTTGAGTCATCGTCGGCTGACGGTGCCAACGCCTTGGCGGCGAAGATCTTGGAGAAGGCCCGGGAGAGCGACCGCAACCGCCGCGTGGTTTTAGAGTGCGGCGGGGCGCGCGTGATCGCGGCAAAATTTGAAGCGCTTTCCACGTGCGACGAAAACGGCGTCGTTTTGGAGGAGCTGCTCGCGTGCCTATCGCTGTTCTCTCACGCGCTCGACGAGGACGCGAGGCGCCACGTCGGATCCAGCGATTCTCTAAAACGCATCGTTTCGATCTTACACCGCGACGATTTGGCGAGTAGGAGAAACGCGGTAAACGTGCTTAAAGAACTAACAGCCACACGCGCCTGCGCGTTGGCGGAGACCGAGGGCGCGATGGAGGGGCTGGTCAACGCGGTCAAAGAACCGATTTGCGCGGCCTCGTTGAAGGATTCATTGCTGGTGATCTACCACATTGTGAAAGCCCGACCCGAATCCGTATCCGAATGCCTCGATCTCGGCTTGCTACCGGAGGCAGTCGAGATCGCGATCAGCTCGGAGAAAGGACTGTGCGAGAAGGCGCTAGGGGTGCTCGATGAGCTGTGCGGGGAAGAGGGAGGTAGGCAGGCGGCGAGTGGGCACGCGACGACGGTGCCGGTGGTGGTGAAGAAGATGCTGAGGGTGTCGGATATGGCGACGGAGTTCGCGGTGTCAATACTGTGGAAGCTGAGCGGGGGAGAGGGGGGAGAAGGGGTGTTGAGGGAGGCGTTGGAGGTGGGAGCCTTCCAGAAGCTTCTGGTGGTCTTGCAGGTGGGGTGTGTGAAGGAGGGAAGGAAGGTGACGGAGGTGTTGAGGAGGCTGAATGGGTTTCAGAGGGAGTCGGGGAGGTCCGAGTGCGTTGACTCCATGGATTTCAAGGGCTTGAAGAGGAGCTTTTGATTGATCGATATCAATCGAGTTGTGTAGATCATTTTTGTATAGAAATTGACTTTTGAGTTTATGATAAATATATGAACACATACTTGGATCCTCCAACTTTTTTTCCTAACATTCATGTCTAGATCGATCGATTAATGGAATTTGGATGAGTATGCATGGGATCGGAGGAGTGATCTTTGATTACTCCGTCAATCTGTTTCAAAATAATAGTGGTTTGACTTTTTAACGTTTTTTAAGAGATAAAAACTCTATAAAATATTATTTTTTTAATTAAATTTTTTTTCATAAATTGATAATTATTACTAATAATTATCATTTTATTAAAATTTTTAATTAAAAAAATATTTTATAGACTTTTTACCTCATTAAAAAGCATACAAAAAGTCAAACGACTTTTATTTTAAAACAGAGTAGTATATTTTACAAGTAAAATTTATTCATTGGAACCATTCAATCAATCTAAACTTGTAATTAATCTTATGCGACATAGATAGCAATAATAACCTTAAATCGACCAACAGTGGGGATCCTCTCACACCTTTCATAGTTTCATACTTCACTCCCTACTCCACTTATTCACATTTTTTTAATTTTAAGAATAAATTTATATTTATATTTATATTCCTAAAATCTATTTTTATATATTTATAAAAAAAATTATTTTAAAAAATCAGGTTTTAAATTTTTTAATAATTATATTTTTTTTAAATATTAAATTAAAATTTTTTAAAACATTACTTTTTATATAAAATTATATATATATATATATATATATATATATATATATATATATATATATATATATATGTGTGTGTGTGTGTGTGTGTGTGTGTGTGTATATATATGAATATTAGGAATATAAATATAATTTCTAAAATTTTTAAAATTAAAATATTAAAATAAATTAGTGGAGTAGGGAGTGGAGTACGAAAGATATTGTAGAGGATGTTGTTTGTTCGACTAGGGTGAAATGTAAACGCTAATATGTAATTACATACAATTTCACAAACTAAAAATGCTAAATAATAAACATATACTTCATTTTCTATATATGAAAGGCAATACAATTATTTTTTAAGATTTATAGTTTATATGGGTACGTGTTATATAAAATTATCTTAGATAAAAGTTATTAATAACAAAATTTCAAAAAGTTATATCAATGTTATAGTGATATGATTCATAGTTCATACACATTCAAAAAAAAATTTAAAAATTATAATTTTAACAAAAATATTGTTACTCTATGCATTCTACTCATATTTAATTTTTTAGAAAAATATTTTCATGATTTTAAAAATATTATGCCCCAAATATATTTAAATTATTAAAAAAAATTATCAATATTTTTCATTAAAAAAGATTTGTGTAACTATCCACAATAAGTGAACTTCACTAGGATCTTTTATGATTTATATTGGTGAAACAAATCTTCTTTTGCAAATGTTTAAATTAATGGAATGGTCGGAACTGCTCAAGGTTCGTTTGGTTACCAACTGAAAAACTCAGGAAGTCGAAAAACCCAGGAAGTAGATGAAATATATGTGTTTGGTTGGAGTTTTAGTCACAGGAAAACCAAGGAAGTTAAATTCCCAGGAATTTAAATGAAATAATTGGGAAGAGAATTTCTTGCCTTCTTCATTCCGTTTAGCGTTTAATATATACAACTCTAGACTAGGTTTAGCTAATTACAAAACAGAAAAGATACGCTCCTAAAATACATGAAAGGATATACACCAAATCCTACCAAATTAAGATTCTAATATCAACAAATCTCAATACTCCCCCTCAAGTTGGAGCATGTAGATCTCGAATGCCCAACTTGCGAAGTAGTGTCTGGAACTGTGATTGGCCGAGGGCCTTGGTCAGAATGTCGGCTAGTTGCTCAGCAGAACGAACATGAGCCGTGGAAATAGTACCTGCTTGAACGTGATCCCGAATGAGATGACAATCGACCTCGATGTGCTTAGTCCGTTCGTGGAAGACCGGATTTGAGGCAATGTGGAGAGCGGCCTGATTGTCACACCAGAGTCGCATTGGGCGTCGATGGAAGATGCCGAGAGAAGCAAGGAGAGACTTGAGCCAAACAAGCTCACAAGTCGTGGTAGCCATTGCCCGATACTCGGCCTCCGCAGAGGAGCGGGAGACTGTAACTTGCTTTTTAGTCTTCCATGAAACAGGGGACTCACCCAACATCACAAAAAATCCCGTGAGAGAACGACGAGTGAGTGGGCATGAAGCATAGTCTGAATCACAGTAGGCATTAAGGCGGAGATCACTGGCGCGAGAGAGAAGAATACCTTGGCCGGGGCAACCCTTCAAGTATCGAACAACCCGCAATGCTGCTTGCCAGTGAATCGGCGTTGGCTTGCTCATGAATTGAGCGAGAATACGGATGGAGTAGCTTAACTCAGGTCGGGTGATGGCGATGTAGATGAGGCGACCAACAAGGCGTCGATACTTCTCAGGATCATCCATGGGCTCACTTGTGTCGAGAGCGAGCTTGTGATGCTGTTCAATAGGGACAGCGGCGGGTCGAGATCCCAACAGCCCAGTTTCGGTCAAGATGTCGAGGGCATACTTGCGTTTTGAGACAAAAATCCCAGCCGGTGTACGAGTGATTTCAAGGCCCAAAAAATACTTGAGAATGCCAAGGTCTTTCATATGAAATTGAGCATGAAGATACTGCTTGAACCGAGAGATTGAAGAGGAATCATTACCCGCAATGAGAAGATCGTCGACGTATATGAGCACATGAATCTCAATGCCCTGTCGGATGTAGGAGAAGAGGGAGTAGTCAGCATAGGACTGTCGAAACCCGAAATGCTTCAGAGCAGAGGCGAGCTTAGAGAACTAGTTGCGGGGCGCTTGACGCAGTCCATACAGGGATTTGCGAAGGTAACATACCTTAGAGGAGCCCGGGACCGAGAACCCCGGAGGCATGGACATGTAGACCTCCTCATGTAAGTCACCGTGTAAGAATGTGTTGTGCACATCCATTTGGTGCAGTTCCCAATTGCGAATAGCAGCCATCGCCAAAAAGACCTTAACCGAAACCATTTTTGCAACTGGAGCAAAAGTTTCAGAATAGTCGATACCTTCAACTTGGCGATTTCCGAGGACAACCAAGCGAGCCTTGTATCGTTCAATCTGTCCATCGGCCTTATATTTGATGCGAAACACCCACTTGCATCCTATCAATTTCTTGTGAGGAGGGAGATCAACAATGGTCCATGTCTTGTTGCGATGGAGAGCATCGATCTCAAGTTTCATTGCATCCCGCCAATGTTTATGGCGAGCAGCATCACCAAATGTGGTCGGCTCCTATTCAGCGGAAATAGCAGCCAAGTAGTGACGGTGGGATGCAGAAATATTATCATAAGTAAGAGAGTGGGCAATGGGATACAAGGAACCTGAAGACGAGACCGGAGAGGGATCCGTCGGGAGGAGTTTATTGGTGCCAATCGCTGGACACATGTAGTCACGGAGGCGGGTGTTGGGCTGAGGTTGTCGGAGGCTACAACGAGGAGTGGGGGAAGGTGGTGTGGGGGAAGGTGGGCTCCCCCTGTCGGTAGGAGAGGTGGCGGTGTCATGGGATGGGTCGTCATGGGTGGTAGGAGACGGTGAGAGGGTGAGGGTGTCGGGAGAGGCCGACGGTAGGGAGGGTGAATGATGGTGATAGGGAAATAGGAGTTCATGGAAGATGACGTCTCTAGACACAAAGAGTTTGTGAGACTCGAGGTCATAGAGACGCCAACCCTTTTGGCCGTGGGGGTAGCCTAAGAAGATGCACCGTCGACTGCGAGCATGAAACTAGTTTGTGTCACGAGGGATGACGGATGAATAACAAAGACAACCGAAGACTCGAAGGAGGGAATAATCAGGAGGTTTTTGAAAGAGGAGCTCGTGTGGTGTTTTGCCGTGGAGGACAAACGTGGGTGTACGGTTGATAAGAAAACATGCAGTGAGAACACATTCTCCCCAAAATTTGACGGGTAAGGCGGCGTGGAACATAAGAGCGCGAGCCACGTTGAGGATATGACGATGCTTTCGTTCCACCCGACAGTTTTGTTGAGGGGTACTAACACAAGAGGACTCAAAGAGGATCCCAGAATCCCGGAAGTAGGGTTTAAGAACAAGGAATTCAGCCCCATTGTCGCTCCGAAAGCGTTTGACAGATTTGTTAAATTGAGTGGTAACCATGGAACAAAAATTGTGAATGAGAGATGCAACTTCATATTTGTGTAGCATGAGAAAAACCCAAGTAATACGAGAGTAATCAACAGCCAAGGTGAGAAAATATGAAGCACCACAAGTAGAGGGGGTACGATAAGGACCCCAGACATCACAATGAACTAAATCAAAACAATGATCAGACATCACAATGAACTAAATCAAAACAATGAGTAGCATGAGAAGTACTAATAGGAAAACTTAGACGAGTTTGTTTTGCTCTGGAACATGTATCACATGGCATACTCTTATTTGCAATAAGTTTGGTAGGAGAAATGCCAGGGAAAGACTCAACTAAACTGAAAGACGGATGCCCGAGTCGTTGGTGCCATAAGGTGGGGGAATTGGCGTCGAGAAGGTGGCAGAGGCGAGCGGTGGGAGGCGATGGTGTGGAAGCGAGCCAGCGAAGCCAATAAACCCCATCCTGAGTTTCACCCGCTCCAATCAGCATCCTCGAAGTGCGGTCCTGTAAGATGCAGATTTTATCAGTAAGGATAACGATGCAGGCTAAGTCGGTAGTTAAGCACTTTGCAGAGATCAAATTGCATTGAAGGCCAGGCACAAATAAAACATTGCTGATAGATAAGCCAGAGCATAATAGAGCGATGCCAGCTTGATTAGCAACCGAAATTGATCCATCCGGAAGCTTGATATGATAGGTAGAGACCGCAGCCAAGTCTCTTAAAAGAGCCAAATCGCCGGTCATATGTAACGAAGCTCCTGAGTCAAGGATCCAGGGGACAGAAACGATACCTGACATGGTGTCGGTTGTGGACTGAGCATGGAAATCCCTGAATTTCTCAAGAAGAGATTGCCACTGATCATTCGACAGAGAGGGACCAAGAGTAGCCCGATCATTAGCATTCAAGGAATGAGCACCGATCGTGGAGACCGAATGCGCAAACTCGGCCTGGACAGCATTGGTGTGACTGCGACCACGACCTTGCCCGACATTCCCAGCAGAGGAGGACGCCGAAGGTTTGTCGCGAGGAGGAGCGCCAGTGACCGGATCACTGACACCCTTTCCGCGATTCCACCAATCAGGAAATCCGAGCAGCTTGAAGCAGGAACTGACGAGATGTCCGGAACGGCCACAGTGAGTGCAGATGAGAGAGCTCTTGTCCGGCTTAGTAGAGGAAGAACGAGAGGAAGACCGAGCCGCTAAGGCGAGAGACTCAGCCCTACCTTCACGTTCCTTAGCCATGGTGGAGAGGCGCTCTTCTTGCACCGCCAAGGAGTAAGCTTTGTTGAGACCCGGGAGAGGTTCCTGGGCAACGATAGTAGAGCGAAGAGTGGCATAGACCGAGTCATCCAATCCCATAATAAACCGGTGGACTCGCTCCTCTTCCTTAGCCTTGGTAGCATTACCACAGGTGCAGACAACGCCGGTCGTGTAAGCAGCCAATTCGTCCCAAAGCTTCTTGAGACGACCAAAATAAGCAGCAATGGATTGGCCTTCCTGGGATCAACGGGCGATCTCGGAACGAAGTTGAAGGATCCGAGGGCCATTGCCGACCGAGAAGCGCTGATGCAGATCATCCCAAAGCTCCTTAACAGTGGAGAAATAGGTGATACTAGAGCGGAGCGAGGGTTCGATTGACTGAGCAATCCAACCAACGAGCATAGAATTGACCCTCTTCCAGTAAGGAGAGTCCGGGGATGCAACTTCTGGTTCGGTGACGGCACCAGTCAAGAAGCCATCTTTGTTGCGAGCAGAGAAAGCATTAGTCATGGCAGTACGCCATTCAGGATGGTTATCACCACGAAGGATCACCGGACAGATGGAGAGACCGGTATGATTAGAGGGGTGAAGGTAGTAGGGTGAGGCAGGGGTAAGGGCAACAGGGGCGGCCATTGAGAGACGTTGATCGGAAATTGAGAGGAATAGGTTAGAGGATCGATATTTTGCCTGATACCATGAAATAATTGGGAAGAGAATTTCTTGCCTTCTTCATTCCGTTTAGCGTTTAATATATACAACTCTAGACTAGGTTTAGCTAATTACAAAACAGAAAAGATACGCTCCTAAAATAAATGAAAGGATATACACCAAATCCTACCAAATTAAGATTCTAATCTCAACAAATCTCAATATTAAATTCCTCCATTTCACGGGAATTTAACTTGCCTACTTCCCCCTAGGTAAGTTCCAATTCAACCTTTTATAAAAAGAAATTTCCAATTTTCCTATTTTAGTTCATATCATTTAAAATCCAACCAAACATATTTTTTCAATTCTCGGGAAGTGCAATACGTGGGAATTGAATTCCCGTGAAGTAACTTCCTGGGAATTGTAATTCCCGTGTTAAACCAAACGAACCCTGAGTAATGAACTTCTTTTTAAAATTTATTCATAATTTAAATATTTATTGCTTACTATAAAAATCGATTAATGTCCTGTGAAATGAAATTAATGAATACATACAAGGTGGTCCAATTATGTTTCTCCCATATATTAATATTACATGTAACAAGTTGGCAAATTTCAACAATTTTGAGCTATCATCATTCAAATTTAGGAGATTTGACTAAATATAGTAGTACTGTATGAATGAACTAGTGTACATATTCACTTTTGACCATTTTTATTTGGCCCATAATCATGTTTTTTGTGCCATACGCTTTTGATCTTTTACCATAAACACTAGATCGATCAGTGCTTGATTTGATTAGTCAACGAACGATCTTATTCGCACAATGTTTAGTATGGTACTGCAGCAATAAAGATTCAAATAGAGATGACTAATACAATTTTCTTCGGTCACGATATGTATGTTAAAAACGACCTTTAAAAAAAAATACTACTCTGGGGTAGTTAGAGTCCATGCACTATGGACGAGATTTTTAAAATTAATCTAAATACATAAAATTTTCCTTATAAATCGTAAAAAGCAGTATACGTATATCCTAAACACGAGTTAAAAACGGTCTTTTAAGATGAAATTTAGGTAGAGTTTGGGAAGGAAAGAGCAAAGAGATGAGAGGAAAGAGTTTAGACAAAAAGAGGTTGAGAGAGATAGACCATTCAACATGTCCTCTAAGGATTACAATCTAGACTATTTATACTACTAATATGTAAAGCTAATTCCTACCGCGTAAACCTCATATATGACAGAAGTTAAATAACAAAAAAGCACATACTTGAAGCGTTTCTGGAATTTCACCTATACTTAGTATCTCAAGGTGACGACAAATGTCCTTAATCACATGTAAAGCCAACCAGGAAGTGTATTCGTATATAATTAGGTTCCTTGTTATGAGTTGGGTTGGATGGCGATATGTTCTTCGCATTGAGCTTTAATCGCGTTTTATATGCACTGTTCAATCATCGTCTTTAGAGGATATCGAGAGATGATGTTTGGGTTCTATAGAAGCGTTCTTCTCCAATCAATGATCTCAAGAACTCAGTTCCGAGAGGACTTTATCTCAGGGAAGGTTGTAGAGCTCTTGTCTTGTTTCCAAAATCGGACCCCTTACTGTGGGCTCAAGGGTGGGTATTTATAGTGTCGTTAAGCGAGCAGCGGGTTGGCAACCTCGTGGTGTGGCAGTGAACACTTGTATCTCATGCCCTCGTGCGGTGCTAGAGGGTTTGCGTCGTTACGTGTGTAGTGATGCATGCCAGCGAGGTGGTGCTTGGTCAGCGAGCTGCTTGCTTCAAGTGTAAGGCTAAATGACGTGGATCTTTTGCTTTAAGGCTCATGACGTGGAGGTAAACGATCGGTGCATTGATCGCGTGCAAGGTGTTTTCTTGTTGGGAGGTCCGAGGTGGTGCTTGGCCAGCGAGCTGCTTGCTTCAAGTGTAGGGCTAAATGACGTGGATCTTTTGCTTTAAGGTTCATGATGTGGAGGTAAACGATTGGTGCATTGATCGCGTGCAAGGTGTTTTCTTGTTGGGAGGTCGTGATCTGTATTGGGAGATTGGGGTTTCGAACGAACACTGGGCTCTTGTCTTAATCGCGATGGTGGTACGATGCTTCCGTAAGTCTTTCGTGTTGGGTGGTCCATTTATGACGTCTTTCCTCTGTTTATTAAAAAGGTTATTTTCCAAGGCATCGTCATATCTCCTCGAGACTAGATCGCATATAAGACATATTCGAGATCATGCCTCGATAGAAGCGATGTTTTTTTTGCCAAACAGTTGTTTCTAATGGGCCGTGTGGGAAAGCCCAATACCCGTGAGGCCTATTTGGGGGTTTTGCAAGTGGTCCCACAAAGACTTATAAGTAGGGATTGGCTTCCCTTCTTCAGTCATTGTCCACACTAGAGAGCATAAGGAGAGAGAGTTCTAGCGGTCTTTTGCAAAAAGGAGAAAGAGAAATCGTCGGAGCTGACCAGGGGTTGTTCTCGTTCGTTTGTTGTTCATGGTCATCCCACTCTTTCTACATGTAAGAGGTATCGAGTTGCTCTGTTTTTTCTATTTCTTTTCCTTGGTTGTTTGTCCATTTCGGGGAATTAGGGTGATGATTCTTCGGTGGTGGCTCCTGGGGTGGCTTTTTCCGGCTTTTAGGGGGGAATTTTCTTGTGGAGGAACCGTCTTTCCTGGTGAGGCGTAAGGCGGTTGCATTCCAGGGGAGATGGTTCTTCGGTGATAGGCCTTCCCTCCCTATTTTTCTTTTCGTTGGAACCATCTTTGTTAGGGGTGTTTTAGGGTTTCGAATGGCGGTGGTTTTTAGCCGATGTGGGTGCTCCAAGGATTCGAATGGTGGTGGCTTCTTGCCGGAAAACCCTTCGTCTCCTGCCTTGGGAAGGGAAACATTTTGAAGGGAAGGCAAAATGGCACTAATTGCCTTATCCCTTTTGAGGTAAGCGTCTTTTAATCATCCCTGAGTGGAGCGCGTGAGACGCCAATATGGCTCCCTTAAAGGGTTTTTTGGCGCCTTTTTTGGATGATCGCAATATTTAAAAGATTGCATTACACTTTTTTAATTTTCTCTTTTCGCGTATTTTCAGGGAGTTATCTCCTTAGAGGCTTCCTTGCACAACCGTATGCAAAAGACACGTGATTGTTAAATTTTATTCTCCTTAGAGGCTTGTTTGCACATTCGTGTTCAAAAGACACGCGATTGCTAAATTTATTCTTCTTAGAGGCTTGCTTGCACATCGGTGATCGAAAGACACGCGATTGCTAAATTTTATTCTCCTTAGGGGCTTGCTTGCACATCGGTGTTAGAAAGACACGCGAAATGACTTCTTGATCGTCACTATTTGCCACTTCTAATTTTAAAGATGATTGGCCTTGGTGGTTGATTGCGAAAACTCGACCGTGGCCTTTTTTGACCGAGGCTAGGTAACAAACCCTGCTCTCTGATTGCTCTCTGCAAACTTCACCCACTTTTTTTTCACGTGGATGGGAATTTGATGCAAAAATGGTAAATTGAGTAGGATATCTGAAACTTGAAAAGACTAAAGCGGCCCATTATAGCGTTGTAGATGGATGGCAGGTGAACAACCGTGAACTCCACGATGTGAGTTTGTTGGTTGGGAGCAGTCCCCAGGGTTAGAGCAAGTTTGATGGTTCCAACCACTTCGACTTCATCTCTTGAGAAGAAGATGACCTTCCCTGAGTAGCAACGTATGGCGCTTTCCGCGATGCCCAATTGTTCGAAGGCGTTCCAGTATAGAACGTCCACTAAGAAACCGGTGTCCACCAGTACGCTCTTGACTCTTTTCGACCCCAGCTGCACATGAATGACCAGAGGGTCCGAATGTGGCATCCTAAGATCGCGATCGTCTGAAAAGGAAAATTTTAATATTGCATGCCTTGTAGAAGCCTGTTTGATGCTAGACTCGAAGAGGGGGTTGCCTACCCTCCCTTTCATAATTCTTCCTCTCTTGATTGCTGGTTATAGAGGAAGATGGCCCACCCGCGATAGTATTGATGCATCCATCTGGTGCGGACGGGTTCTGGTTATCCCCATTGGAGTGCGAAGCTCTGTTTAACGAGGATTTGGCCTCCGAAGCGCCTCACGCATCTCTGGGTGGAAGTTGGTACCCGCCTCCTCTGTTTCCGTTTCGTCCGTCGTGGCCTCGTGGGTAACCTCCCTTCTCTCTCCCCCTCGGGGCATAGGGAGGATTGTACTGGGGTAGTGGTGCGACGGGTGGATTACGGACGACGGGTGGAGTGCAGATTTGCAAAGGCACATCTAGTTGGGGAGGAGAGGCTAACGGAACTCCATATACATGAGGGTGCACTATCTGGGGATGCGCCATCATCGTGTTGGTTGGGGCTGCCAGTGGGGGAGGACCAGTTTTTTGGTTGTATTGCACTCCATATACTTGAAAGCTGCAGTAGCCGATGAAGAGATGAAGATCAGGGCTGAGCATCTCGCGAAACTAGAAATGTTGGAGCAGGGATATCGATGCTAGTTTCTTTGCAGCAAAAAAAAAGACGAATCTTGCCTCCATGGCATGAAGGTAAACATTTTTTGTTGTAAAATCAATATAACTAATAGAATCTACCAGGCATCTTCAGTTGTCCAATATGTTTGTATGTCACCTTGTTCAATAAAATGCATGATATAACACTTAACAGGGACACAACACTAATTTGTTTTCGTCTATTTTTCCTCTGGTTTGAATTACATCTAGTAGAAAATCATTCTGCTCAGCTTTCACTAGATGTTCCTTTCTAAACGACAATCAAATGTAACTTCATGTCTGTTTTCAATTTTCACTAGCATGAATCAGAGCTAAACTCCAAATCCTTTTGTAGGCTCATTTCGGTCATTTGAGAACTAGTTTCGACAATCTACCCGAATGTGTTAAGGTAATTACTTTATGCTTTCAGGTAGTAGTACACACACTGAATTCCCTTTCAAAATTTCTTATAATTAATCTGTTCTTTTCCCATTAACAGAGCTTGGAGTGGCTGGTTAAATACACCTCTTGGGAAGGCAGTAAGCCAGTAATGCAAAGACACCTTATTCTCCTAAATCAACTAAAGGCTACCTTTTCTGGTAAAAAAAATAACATTAACACTTTTTCTATTACAGGTATTTACAGTTTTATACGGAGTGCAAAATCAGACAAAGCATTCTTTTGTTATAATAACTCCATAGATATATACAACTTTTTCTATAAACACATACAATAGGACATATATTCATAAGGGTGCTTTGAACAAGTATGAATTTGGATGAAGAAATCAAGTAAAATCATGGAAGAAACAAGTTGAATTCCATAGAAGAAAATGAAGGAAATCAGATATGTGTTCACACACAGTGAGTTTGTTACAAGGAGGGAAAATGCGCCAAGAACAGCTTATAAGTTGTGTATTTCGGTTGCCCAAACAACCTCTATCAAAATTACGAAAATGCTCCTCCTAACTAACCCATATTAACCCATAGACCCCCCTCAAGCTGGACTTGCCATAGGAAATACAAGACCAAGCTTGGCTCAAAGAAATGTATGTTGTTGAGCTCTCAAAGCTTTGGCGAGAATGCCTGCCAATTGCAGTGCAGAAGGGACATGTTTGGTGCAAATGAAGCCTTGATTGATCATCTCTCTAATGAAGTGAGAATCAATTCTCACGTGATTTGTGCGTTCATGAAACACAGGATTGATGGCGAGCTGATGAGTTGACTTGTTGTCACGGAACAAGGTAATATGAAGAGAAATAGAGATGCCTAGATCAAACATCACTCCATGTACCCAAACCAATTCACTAGCAGCAATGGACATTGCTCGGTACTCACTCTCTGTAGAAGATTTAGAAACAACCTTTTATTTCTTAGCTTTCTAGGATACCAAAGATGACCTTATGAACACACAATAACCAGACAGTGATCTCCATGTATCTACACAATTCCCCCAATCTGCATCAGTATAAGCTTGAGCTGCTAGAGAGAATGGGGCTAGATATGACAAAGCTAAATTGAATTTCCCTTTAAAATATCTCAACAGATATACCATAGTATGCCAATGGGGTTGAAGAGAATTAAGGAGAAACTGACTTAACTGTTGAACTGCAAAGGCAATGTCTGGACGAGTGAGAGTAAGATAGAGCAGTCTCCCTACCAATCTTCTATAATCCTCAGGATTAAAAATAGGTTCACCATTATGTAAAGAAAGTTTGAGGCCATGTTGCATAGGGAATCCAGCAAATTTACAATTCTCCATGTTAGCATCTCTAAGAATATCAATTATATACTTTCTCTGATTAAGAACGATGCCATGTGAAGATCTAGAGATCTCCATTCCCAATAAGTACATTGCAATGCCCTGATCCTTAATAGTGAATTCCTTGTGCAAAGCTGCTTTAGTGGAAGCAATTTCCTCACCTGAATTGCCAATCAGAAGCATGTCAACAACATAGACAAGAGCAACGGTCATAGATGAACCCACTGATTTAATGAACAAGGAATAATCATGAGTAGATTGAGTGAAGCCCAATCGAATCATGAATTTAGTGAGCTCGGAATTCCACTGCTTGTTGGCTTGCTTCAATCCATACAAAGATCTAGTCAACTTGCACACATGACCAGTAGGGACATAATAACCTAGAGGGGGCAACATGTATACCTCTTCATCTAGATATCTATGAAGAAACGCATTATTAACATCCAATTGATGAAGAGTCCACCTTTTACAAGCAGCAAGAGCAAGAATAATCCTTACAGTGGAGAGCTTAGCAAACATTCTGATAATCTGCAGCCTTCAAGATGTATAGGCCTTTTCTTCTCAAATCCTCTAGCCATCGCATTCTTAGTTATAGGGTCTTGTAACCAACATGACACATCATCAAATGTAACCCTCAACTTATGATCACGAGCAATCTTTAACACATAAAATAAATTGTGCCTGAATTGAGGCACCAGCAAAACATTCTTCAAAACAAAACTGTCACTCAAAGAAATTGTACCACTCTGATTAACAACAATACAACTAGCTGTATGCAAATCATGAATCTCAATAAAAAATACTGGTGTCAAATGCAATGTGGTCTGTAGCACCAGAATCTATAATCCATGTATCACTTTCACCTTTGTTAACACCAATAAGAAATGAGACACTTAATGTACCTGCAAAGTGTGTCATAGCCTGATTGGATGAGCTATCCACAGCCTCCAATGGAGCCTTGCCTTTCATCATTTTTAAGATTTCATGAAAAAATGCATTGAGCATTGCTTGATCTGGCTTACAAGCAATCTGATTATGATCAAAATGATTGTCAAAAGGACTCTCTTGTTGATTACTCTCAAATTGAACAACAAATCTCCCAGTGTAGTTAGGCTTGTCTTCTTCCTTAGGACCCCAAAACCATTCTGGATACCCAGTCAATTTAAAGCAATAATCCTTAGTGTGCCCACGTTCACCACAGTGGTCACACTTTCTATCAAGCTTAGCTCTCTTATAGTCCTTTCTTCCCTGATCTGATTGCTTTCCCTGATCACCAAATCTGTACTTAGACAAAGCATTTGTCTCACTCTCAATCTATTCATCTCTATTCATCATAAGAACACTACTCTCCCCTTGGACAACAAAAGTTAGGCTTGTCTTCTTCCTTAGGACCCCAAAACCATTCTGGATACCCAGTCAATTTAAAGCAATAATCCTTAGTGTTCCCACGTTCACCACAGTGGTCACACTTTCTATCAAGCTTAGCTCTCTTATAGTCCTTTCTTCCCTGATCTGATTGCTTTCCCTGATCACCAAATCTGTACTTAGACAAAGCATTTGTCTCACTCTCAATCTGTTCATCTCTATTCATCATAAGAACACTACTCTCCCCTTGAACAACAAAAGTTACTCCTTTAGATCTTTCAATTTGAACAGCCATATGATAGACTTTGTGTAAACCAAAAGTAGGATCTTTTGACAGAACATTACCACACAATTGTTCAAACACATCATTCAGTCCCAACAGAAACTACATTATCTTGGATTTTTCATCTCTTTCAACAGTCCTTTTTAACAAACTACAAGAACACTGAGTAAGACCACCACAACTGCAAAATGGGATTGGATCCAGCATCTGAAGTTCATCCCAAATCTTTTTCAATTTCATGAAATAGGCCTCAAAAGACATGTTATCTTGTTTCAAATTACTCAAATCTCTCCTTAATTGAAACACTAAAGGATCATTAGACTCATAATATCTATCCTTAATCTCATCCCAAAGCTCCTTTGAGGACTGAACATACATGATACTTTTACCAATCTCGTTGTTCATAGAATTGACTAACCAGCACATAACCATATAATATGCCCTTAGCCATTTCTCATAATCCTCGCTATCCTCACTAGGACGAACACAACTTCCAGTTATAAATCCTAACTTGGCTTTGACACCCAAAGCCATTCGAACACTTCTACTCCAGCTTATAAAATTCGCACCATTGAAAAGAGTAGATACAAGATTCATCCCTAGATGATCTGAATTTGACAGAAAGTAAGGGTTTATGCGCACATTATTCGTCCCTTGTGCAAGATCTCCAAATTGCATCCCAAGATTTCCAAAATTCCATCCACGACCTGCTCCATTTGGATTCCCATTAGTAGGAGTAACAGAGATGAACGTGCCTCTGCCAGCACCTGTACCATCGCCAGAACCTTGTCCTTGCTCAAAATTTGATCCTCTTCCCACCATTGCAGATGAAGAAAGAAAGAAATTGAATTACCATTGGAAATGCAACTCGTAGATCTCTACGAAGCAACAGAAATAACAACAACAACAAAAAAAAAAAAAAAACCTCAGAGGAATCAGATCATCGCCATGTGATCTAATACCATTTGAACAAGTATGAATTTGGGTGAAGAAATCAAGTAAAATCATGGAAGAAACAAGTTGAATTCCATAGAAGAAAATGAAGGAAATCAGATATGTGTTTACACACACTGAGTTTGTTACAAGGAGGGAAAAGGCGCCAAGAACAGCTTATAAGCTGTGTATTTCAGTTGCCCAATCAACCTCCATCTAAATTACGAAAATGCCCCTCCTAACTAACCCATAGGTTCCTATCATTCTTTCAATATATATATAAAGACTCGGTTACTCACACACGAGAATAGGTAGCTAGCTTCTTGGCTATACGACTTTCGACTTGCTCGGCTTTGATTAGTTGTTGCGACTTCTTTAAGAGTATAATGGATATATTCATACCAAGCTTTAAAACGAAAATACTATGCAGTAGTACGTTAAAAACATTGTTGTTGTATACCCTTTTACTTTAACAAAAAAAACAGCCCATGGAAGATAAGGTACCAAGCTTATAATTTAGACCTATGGCCCAAACACTATGTTGCTCTGAATTGATTAAGGCCCATCCCATAATCATCCCATGGAAGATAAGGTACTCCGTATCTTTTCTTTTTATTTTTTAGTGCTCCTTTCATATAATAAGATCGTTTATGTAAAGTAATGTTAGTTAGTGCCTTAGTGGGGGGCTCAAATCCTAACAACACGCCTAAAGAGAAAGAAAGGAGGACCTTCTTATTGTGAAAAGGGCGTTTATTACATTTTTAAATTAATGTAATGAGGCTTCCAAATCAGCCAACCAAGTTGGGTGTGCACTGCTAATTAGAGATGCAGGTCTTTTGAACACTACAAAGAGGTGTTACTTGTTTATTCCAGATCCACTTTAGGATATGTTTTTTTACCAAAACTCTCTTTTCCAACACCAATCATAACTAGTTTATATATCTACGTTAGGTTGTGGGCTACCACGTTGAAAAAATAAAAATAAAAATAAAAAATAACTTGAAAAAAAAAAAGGGAAGAGGTAAATATCACATAAGATTAATAAACTATTGGCATTCGGTTTCTTATTGGTGCAATTGGTAAGTTATATGCTTCAACCTTAACTGGCCTACAATGACTTCATATCCATTATATTATTCATGCGTTGAGTTATTTTGTTTGACCGGGTTTCCTTGTTTATTGCTCACTTATTATTGGGTGATGATATCTTCACCGCTAATTTTTACTATTTCCACCGCTAATCACCGCATAGGTATGCGGTGGTCTTAATCCACTTTTTTCCAGACCTCCGTATACAAACTCACCGCATAGGTATGCGGTGGGTTATGACGACAGTATATATGCGGTCAGTTTTGGGGCAATTGAAAACGGTTTGTATAAGTGGTCCAAAACCATCGCCATAACCCACCGCATAGGTATACAGTAGGTTATAGCGACGGTTTTGGACCGTTATGACGACGGTTTTAACTGTTATGGCGACGGTTTAAACCCACTGTATATCTATACGGTGGGTTATAGCGACAGTTTTGAAACGTTATGGCGACAGTTTTAAACCTGTATACTTCCCGACCCACCGCAATACTTTGCGGTGTGATCGTTGACTGTCATTAAACCTACCGCATACCTATGCGGTGATTAGCGGTGGAGATATCGTTTACGCTTATTATTATACCTATCCCATTATCCCTAATGAACTCACTTTAGTTTATTTTTTTCGTAAATCCACATTAGTTTTTTTTATATATATATTTATGCAAGAGCTTGAGAATTTCGAGCCGTAGAAGTCATATCTAATTATATAATTGCAGCTTGACATATTTTTTTGGTTAAAAATGCTTAGACAATTGACATTAAGCATGGTAGGGCTATATTTTATCTAGTCGTTTTGTTCGTTTATGGATGTTATTATATGTATTACTAGTGTAGGCCACGTCCCATGTACGGAGAATATATTATTACAACATTATAAATAATTTAGATAGATTTCAATAAATAAAAATATAAATAATCTAAATATAAATAATTTTTTCCACCAAAAAATAATATATATATATATATATATATATATATATATATATATATATATATATATATAATTAGTTGGATAGATTATATATAATCTAAATAGCACTTTCTATAAATTATGACAACATATTATTTTATTAATTTAAAATAACACTTATCAAATACTACATAGTTACTATTAATATTTATGAAATATTTTATATAGATGTTCATGTATATATGTATAGATTCATATATCCAAGATGCGGTGTCCATATATAGATTCATATATGTATAGATTCCTAATATAATCTATATACATACGATAATTGTATATGACAATTTTTTTTGGTGGGAGATATATTATTATTATTATTCCATCTATCCAATTATGTGATTTAATGGTAAAATAAAATAATTATTTAATCTTTTTTAGTTATATAGATTAAAAGTATCTAATTTGTTGCATCGGTTTTAGTATATGTATATATAGATTGTATTTAGTGCAAGTGTTATATACATTTTAGATTCATGAATTTTTAATTCGTTTGAACCTTATGCTGACAAATGTTTAGTGATCGTTATTTCAATTTCAACTTTTACAAAAGCACAAGCAAACAACGAAAATGGATTCGTAAATAAAGAGCGGACATATCCGAAGTTCAAACTGGGGACCTTTGGCTCCATCTCATTTGTCCTAGGATAACGGATCTATAATCTATTGACATTTAAAAAAAAATTATAAAAGAGAAAAGTAAAATTGTAAAAAAAAAAAAAAAAAGCAAAACAACAATGGATGTCCATGTACACATTTTTATTTTTTATCTTTTTAAAAAAACTTTGTAACTTTGTTGTTTTATTTTAAAAAATTAATATGAATCCCCTAGATAAATAGAATGGATCCATGACCTATTCCTACCTTTTAAAAAAAAAATATTGGAGTAATTATTATGGTATAGGTGTCAGTAGAGGAATTAAACAGATAGTGGATATGTGTGACTCAGGCACGGAATCAGGAATAAAAATTGGGATAGGCTAAAATCGTCTTATACAATGAAACAATTTCAAGAGTTATTAATATCAAATGTACACACTTATAAAAAAACTAATAAATAGAAAAAAATAAAATATACAATGAACAAATTTTTAAGAGTTACTAATAACACATATATAACATATATATATATATATATATACACACACACATACATACACACCTAGGTTTAAAAAAAAATTAATTAGGAGAAAAAATGGACAAATTTTTAAAACATATTCAATTATTCACACACACCTAAAGAAATAAATCTAAAGAAGAGAAAAAAAAACTAACGAGGAAGAAGTCTTTCCAGGAAATTGGAAATGATGGTGTGAGAGTGAGTAGGCTAATAAAAGTACATGGGAAGGGAATCGAACCGGGGCGGGTAGGCTAGGAATGCACCCAAAAATGGGCTTATAAAATCAACCAACTAGACTACTTAAGCATTGTGATTAGGGTTGACATGGTACGGTTACCACAAAAAAATGGTGATTACCACGTATCAACCACAAACTGGTGGTACACAAATTTTCATACCACGTACCAACCACAAGTCGTGGTTACAGCATATGTGGTAACCATGATTTGTGGTTACTATCGGTACATTACCATGGCTACCAAGCCTTAATTATGTTTGTATTTTTTTGAAACTCTTTGACTACCTTTTGATGGTCATCAAAGTTATCGAACGAAAAAATATTATTACAAAAAATAATATGATTACCATCTTTTAAAAGTTCAAATAAATCAAGTTCAAAACCTAAAGTACAAACAAAATCAAACCAACCAAGTTTAAAGTCTTCGACAAACAAACAAATTAAGTTCAATTGTTCAAACATTCAAAATGTTCATGCAAGTTCAAACAAAACAAGTTCAAAGTCTTCAAACATTCAAAATGACCAATTTAGGTCAAAATCAAAACACAAAATATAAATTAAAAACTTAAAACTCAAAGGTAATAACAATAAAACATTAAATAAAAAAATTAATATATATACTCGGTAACCATGGTATTCAGATTTCATTACCATTACCGTACCACCTTCATGTGGTTACCACCACGATGGTTACCACCATGTTGGTTACCACAAGTGTGGTTACTAACATAGTCGATTTGTGGTTGGTACGTGGTTGGTATGGTAATTTCCGTACCATTTGCCAGCCCTAATTGTGATATACAGTTACTGCTAATTATATATATATATATATATATATATATATATATATATATATATATATATATATATATATATATATATAGGGGTTGGTTCCGGTGTACTCAGCTCTTAACGTGTATCATGTACACAAATCTGAGCCGTTGATTCCCATAGAGGAATTTGAGCCGTTGATTCCCATAGATGATTATGCAGTTGAGTATGAATGATTATGCACTAGTATATGAAGAATTATTCAGTCGTATGAGTCTGTTTTGTAGGTTAGTCATTTTGATTATTCGATGGTATCACTATATTATTCTATCGTATTGACGGATTATGCGATGGTATTGCTTTATTATTCAATGGTATAGCTTAATTATTCGACGGTGTTACAATATTATTCGGTAATATTATTCGATGGTAATATATACTATTGAATAATAAAGCTATACCATTGAATAAACCTATATCCATGGTATCACTATATTATTCTATCGTATTGACGGATTATGCGACGGAGTACTACTCCCTCTGTTAATTAAAACTTGTCGTTTACTATTCATGCACGCTTTTTTATAACAACAAAAACTATATAAAATATTAACTTTTTTAAAAATTTATTTTTATGAATTCATACTTAATAGTAATAAGTATGATATTATTTTAAAAAATTATTAAAAAAGTTAATATTTTATATAGTTTTTAACACCTAAAAATGCGTGCGTGAATAGTAAAACGTCAAGTTTTAATTAACGGAGGGAGTATTAATTATTCGGTAGCATATTCAAAGAAATTGGTAAAAAAAAAACACATTCCATTGAGTAAATATTCATAATTCAAATAATAATATCAAAAAAATCACCAATTCTACTGAATGATCAATATGAGCATGAATAATACAAAAACCCTTAAGCTCAATGTGGCTCCAAATGATTTCGAACTACAAAAAAAAACACTACATTCCACTGAATAAACATATATAATTCAATGAATAATATCAAAAAACCCACCAATTCCACCGAATAATAAAACTGGACACAAACAAAACGAAAACTCTTAAGCTCAATTGTTATCGTAATTTTTTTTTCGCAAAACATATGCAAAGTGGGTGTCTATAGGTAGATAAAAATAAATTACATCAAAAAAAATAAAAATATTTTTTTAAAATGACCGAAAATAACAAAAAAAGCCAAAAAATTACTTCCCCCGTCACTACTCACAACCTCCCTTTTCTTTTCTTTTCTCTTTTCTTTATTTTGATTATTGTGAGCCTTTGATTTGGTTTGATCCAAAGGCCGAGATTTGTGTACATGATACACAATAACACTTGTGTACACATGATCCATACTCTCTCTCTCTCTCTCTCTCTCTCTCTCTCTCTCTCTCTCTCTCTCTCTCTCTCTCTCTCTCTCTCTCTCTCTCTCTCTCTCTCTCTCTCTCTCTCTCTCTCTCTCTCTCTCTCTCTCTCTCTCTCTCTCTCTCTCTCTCTATATATATATATATATATATATATATATATATATATATATATATATATACACTAAAATTTTGGGGTGGGCTGCAGCAAAGCCCAGCCCACCCCTAGGTCCGTGCCTGGTGTGATTGTATGAGAGTTATAAATTGTATGGTCTGTAAATATATATATATGATGACAATATGATTAAGAGTTCATCTTGATCTTCAATGCGCAAAAGAGAAGAACAATCAATGGAGAGCAAGAAGAGAGAGAGAGAGAAACTATTTCTGTACGTTATTACTCAATCAAAGTGAATTAATTTGTTACAGGACCTGATATTGCTTTATATACATGTTGATCAGTGTGTAAAACATAACCACTCACTAACCAATTGGGTTTAGCTAACTCAGTTCTAACACCCCCCTCAAGTTTTGAGTTATTTGAATTTGTTAATAACTCCAAGCTTGAGAGTTAACTTCACCATTTGATCATGACTTATCACCTTGGTAAACAAGTCTGCTGGTTGCTATCTGGTGTTGATGTATTTGGCTTCAATCTCTCGCCTGATGATCTTGTCTCTGACAATGTGAGAGTCTGCCTCTATATGTTTTGTTCTTTCGTGAAATACTGGGTTTCTAGCAATGTGGAGAGCCGCTTGATTGACACACTTTCGGATTTCGGTAACATTGGAAGGGAGTATTTTCTATCCTTTTATTATTTTTGATTTTTAGGTTAGTTTATATTTTCTATGTTATTTAGGATTAGATATATTTCTATCTTTTATTTTAGGATTAGATTTTATTCTATCTATCTTTAGGATCAGATTTCTTTTTATTGTAGGTTAGTTTTATTTATCTTAGGTTAGATTGTTCTATCTTAGGATTAGTTTTTATTTATCTTAGGACGAGATTTTATCTTTTTATTTGTTTTCTTTTTTTATTATTTCTATCTATTTTTAACATTTCTTTTTTTTTTATATAGATGATCCTTTCCCTTTTCAATTAACCATATATCCTAATTCTCAAATTTTATCATTCAAGTATTTGTCTCCAAGCCACACAAGAACCCTAATTCTCCATTGAATCTAAATTCCAAAATCTAAGCCTTGTGTTTCAATCGAAAGCCTTTCTTTTCCCATCCATCAACCACATCCATCAATACCCTTCATCCATCAAATTTGATTCTTTTCACACCATCACCATCCCTATCATCAAAAGAAGGCTTTTGAAACCAAGTCATGATCTTCAAAGAGCAATTTGGAAGTAGTTTGGATGTCGGAACGTTGACGTTGCAACTCGAATTCATGGTTCTGCACAGACGACGCCCGCTGCCCTATGACCGGCACCCGCCGCCACCCTCAATGCTCCAAAGCTTGTTTTGTTTGACGATTTGTAGCCACCACCACCACGATCAAGTAGGTTTCCTTTTCCCTCAGTTGATTTTATCTTAAATTTTTTTGTCTTTATAATTCCTTTTGCTTTGATGAGTGATTTACTCTCCTTATATTTCTACCTCTTGATATTGACTTCATTATCTATTGTCAAAACCGACTCACATGTTTATTGCTTGTGAAATTTTATGCTTTTATGTTTGATATTTGGCTTTAGTTGCTTGTGAGTTTTGAGTGGAATAATGTGGCAATGGTTTGAGACACTTTGTAACCAGATCTATGTATGACATCATGTGTATGATTCGCGCAAAATGGTGTCAAAAGCTACCAACTAAGAAAGGAAGCTTGATCATTGAGTAACCGGGTTCATTCATGACACCCATGTTTGCAACTCGCATCAAAAGATGTTCAAGTGGACTTTATTCAAGTAAGTTGAGGCGTCAAAAGACACCAAAAATCAAAAGAGAGAGAGAGAGAGAGAGAGAGAGAGAGAGAGAGAGAGAGAGAGAGAGAGAGAGAGAGAGAGAGAGAGAGAGAGAGAGAGAGAAGCAAACAAAAGCTTAGACCTAAGGAGGATAAAATTCACCTAGGGCCAAAAGTAAGTTATGGAAGAAAAGAGTCAAATTCTAGAGTCAATATTGTTTTTCGCAAGTGATGGCATTTCAGTGGAGATTTGATTATATTGTTGTCAATGTCTCTGAGCTTAGTGCATTTTGGATAGAGTTGAGAGTTGAACTTAATTTCCTAAACACATGAGAGCATGAGTGAAACACATATTCTTTGTGAGGTGGGATGATCTCTACTTCTATGCTTTGATCGTTAAATACATGCTATGATGTTTATTCGCTTGATCATGTGTTCATTTCAATTGATGTTGCTTTTGATTAAGGCTATTGCATGAATGATGAACTCGTCGGTATAGGTTGCTTTCTATTATTTTGCTTGAGGACAAGCAAGAGCTTAAGTGTGGGGGAGTTTGATAATGCACATTTAGTTGGAGTTAGCTTCTGAGATTTTCATGAGAATCGTAGTGCTTGAAAAGAGCTTTCCAACGCATATTCATATATATACGTCAATCGGACGAACGATGACTCCAGAAAGTGCGTTACAAGTTCAGTCTGTCGAAGTTGTCACCACTGTAAGAGCGGCGCCCGCCGCCTTTGCCACGGCGCCCGCCATCCTCGTCAGATCCGAATTTTCGATACGCGGCCCAAGTCTATCTTTATAGGAACTTTTATCTATCTTTCCTAGGTTTTTTGTCAGCGAAAGGAGGCCTATATTAGACATATTTCGCAGTAGGTTTTGATCATCTAATTCACATTCAACTATTGACTAACTAAGAGAGATGTGAGCGATCCAAGGTACGTCATGAATACCTAGGATTCTCGTGGTTTTGTCTTCAATTCAAGACTTCGTTGGATAATCGTGAGACTTTATTTCTATATTATTCTCATGTTTATTTCATTGTCCTTGCGCTGATTTATGTTGTTAGTTTTACTTTGATTCACATCTTTGTAGAATCGCATCGTGCTAGGGTTACAATTGATTCACGAGAATAATTAGAACTTTTCGTAGCAAGCATAATTGGGTGATTCCGCGAGGATGATTTTGATTGTGTAGGGTAATGACAGTTTGGGCAACCTTTCTGCCGGTAAGGATTGTCATCTCCGCGAGGAATGTCAATTCCTATAAAGCAAAGTCAGAATAATAAATTGAGATTGAATAATTGGGAATTGAGTCAAGGATCGAGTAAAATCAACCATTGTTGTGAATTGTAGATGAAACCACACTCTTCTTCTATCTTTTATTCACTCTTACTAACATTCATCATACTTCACCTATATTCCTTTATTACCTATTTTCGTTCGCATCTTCTCTTTATTTGTAAATTGATAAATACACAGCATTGTAATACTTGTTTCTCTGTGGGTTCGACCCCTTACTTATTCGCTATACTAGTTTACTAGTTGGTTTATTAGTTTGGGTTATTATTTCTTTGGTGAGGTGAAATCTAACGACGTTTCTCCTCTGTCAATCCTCGAGAAACAAGCCGAGCTTTGTGCCTTTCTAGGGTGCCATCAGACTTGAATTTCAACTTGAATAGCCACTTACATGTCACCAGAGACTTGTCCTTTAGCATAGAAACAAGTTGCCAAGTGTGATTCCTTTCAAGAGCATCCAACTCTACAATCATAGCCTCATACCATGCAAATTCTTTGAGAGCTTCAGTCACATTTCAAGGCATAGTATAGGGTGCGGCATTGGTTACAAAGGATTGATAAAGAGGGAAACAAAAGGCATAGTGACAAGAGGCTGCAAGAGGATATAGAGAGGAAACCTGAGGTGAAGACACAACAGGCTTGATGAGCTTCAAGGATGCATGATGTACATAGTCTTTAAGCCAATTTGGAGGTCTGTGATGACGAGTGGAATGCCTTACAGACATAGGTTGATCAATATCATGTAAGTCTTCAAAGGAAGGAGAAATTGGGGATGAAGAGTAATGATCCAGAGATGGATAGGTGACAGGTGAGGCCTGCTCATAGGTTTCATCAATAGATTGATGATCTGAATCAACTGATGGTGCTTCTGGAACTCCATCAGCAGGTAAGGTTGTGTAATCAAAAGGGAATTTTAGATCAACAAAGTATGAGAGAGAGAATGTTGGGGTGGTTTCTTTTTCTTTTGTAAAGAGAGCATAGGGAAAAATATGCTCATGAAAGATGACATTTCTGCTAATCATAGTCCTTTGAGTTCTGAGATTGAGCACTTTGAACCCTTTTTGCCCATAGGGATACCACAAGAAGACACATGGCTCAGACCTTGGGTGAAATTTCTTGAAGGTCTTTTCTGTAGCAGTGGACACAAAACACAAACTGCCAAAGGCCTTCATGTGAGAGTAAGATGGTTTAGTATGAAACATGAGCTCATGTGGTAGCCTGTGTTGAAGAATGGGATTGGGTAACTTGTTTATGATATAGGTTGCAGTGAGAATGGCATCCTCCAGAAGCGTTATGGAACTCTAGATTGAAACATCAAAGATCTTGCTATCTCTAAGATGTACCTGTGTCTCATTTCCACTCTTCCATTTTGTTAAGAGGTGGCTTTACATGAGCTTTGATGCATAATGCCCAGAGCCTCTATAAAGGACATGACCTCAAAATTGAAAAATTCAGTGCCCAAATAACTTCTCAAGACCTTACCTCTAGTATTAAACTGATTTTGAACAAGGGTAATGAAGGATTTTAGGTGATGAGGAACTTCACTTTTGTGTTTCATCAAAAAAGGCCACCCCCTTGCTTTTGTCATCAACTATGGTGAGAAAAAAATATCTATAACCATTAGAAGTGGTCATGTCATAGGGGCCCCAAAGATCACAATGAAGCAATTCAAAGATATGATCAGTAGAAGATGTACTAATGGAAAATGTGTTTTTATTTTGCTTGACAAGAGGACAAACAGTACAGAAATGATCATCTGCAAGAAGATCATGTTGAATACAATCAATGTGTTTGAGTTTTATAAGAGGGGCATGGGCTAGTCTAAGGTGCCACAATGCACCATTATTTGGAATTACAGTGTCTAATTTTGAAAGAAACAAAGGAAGAACAGAAGAGTTTGCTGAAATGTGTTTAAATCTTGGGAACTGATCACAGATAATGGCCTCTTCATTAGTTTTAGGATCCATGTAGTACAACTCTCCAAGAAGCCTACCAACTGCAATTGTCTTCATCTCTTTGGGGTCCTGGACAAAACAGTGTTCACCAATGAGATAAGAGTGAAAACCATAGTCTTTTACAAGCTTGGTAAGGGACAAAAGATTGTACTTGAAACTGGGAACAGATAGCACATTGTGCATAGTTGTATGTGGGAGTTGTACAGTGCCAAAATGAGTAATGCCTTTGGTGCTACCATCAGGTAAATGGATGGCATTGGCATTTGGTATAGGAATGAGGTTAGTTAAGAAAGAAATATCACAAACCATGTGGTCTGTAGCATCACTATCGATCCACAAATGAGATTTTATAGAAGCATTAGAACAAAGTATACCTGCTAGGTGTGATTCATGATAAGTAGGAGTCGATTTTACCAAGAATGAGATGAAACTTGACACCATTTGTTGTTGCTCATAGGTAATTTGGGACCCTCTTGGACTTTGATTCCCATATAGCAAATTCTGAGGCTCACCTTGGCCTGCACCAACAGAGTTTGCCTTTGAATAAGGCTTGTCTTCTTTCTTGCCTTCATTAGGCATGTAACCCCTAGGCTGCACCAAAGCAAAGCCCAACCCACCCCTAGGTCCGTGCCTAGCCACAGGGGATCAACCAGCTGATATATTCACAAAGGTGGCTTCACAAGAACAGTACTTAAAGAGTCAAACCTACTCACCGAGCTTGGAGTTGTTAATGCCTTTTTCTACTAAGCTTGAGGGGGAGTGTTAAATGTGTAGTAATAAGTCAAGTAGTAGCTTACAGATCAAGTTGTATAAGCTAGGGGATCTCTATAAATAGCCCCAAATCTGTAACACGGTGAGTTTGTTATACAACCTGAGTTCTCCCTGTTCTTCTTACTTTCTCTCTTTTCGCTTAGTCTCGGATATGATCATCTCGATCATCTTCACGTATATATAAAAAAATAAAAATAAAAATAAAACTGTATTATCTCTACTATAGTATTCCAGCCAAATTTTTTGAAAGGGTTAGGATTACAAGTAGGGGAGATTTTCTACCTCATTCAGTTTCACTCGATGCAACAAAAAATTTATTCCAATTCATATTTTATCTTAAAAAATTTTAAAAAAAATTAAATTAATATTTCAACAATTTATTTTCACATGTTATATACTTTTATCAAGTATTAAAAAAAATTAAAAGTAAAAGAATTTTTTTAAAAAATATTCACGAAAAAATAAATATTTAACAAAATATTTACGGTTTTAAACTATTTACCAAAATATTCATTTTTGTCAGAATGAACAGAAAAACGCGGAACGAAACCGCGTCTTATGCATAAAATAAAATTTCAAAATGGAAGAAAAGATGGAAAAAAAATAAGTGAAAGAAACGCGGACTTAAACCGCGTTTTTTTTATGTAGAAATAAATTCATCTGTAATTAAATGAGTTGGCAGGATATTTGGAAGAAAAAAAAACATAAACCGCGGTTTATTAGAAAAATCACTGTCATCCTCTTCAAGCTTCCCCATGGCTGGCCGGCGAGAGCTCGACTGCCCGAATTGCTCCGCCAGTTGCTTCGCCTCCTTCTGGAGACTCCTCCCACCCTCCGCCCCCGCCTGCAACTCTCCTCTTTCGCCTTCGACCTCGATTTCCTCGCCGTTGATCCCCAATTTTAAATTGGAATCCCCGTTCACCGCCTCTGTCGGCCCCTCCACTGCCTGTCGTGGTTGATTCTATTCGAAATTGGGTGTCCGATTTGAAACCCTCGGTCGCGTCTGTTCGATTTCCCAATATAGACGGGCAGGAGGCGGTAGAAGAAAGCGAGGTCGATTCTGTTCGATTTCCAAATTCGTTTATTTGATTCGAAATTGGGTGTCAACGGCGAGGAAAGCGAGGTCGATTGGAAAGGAGGAGAGTTGCAGGAGGCGGTAGAGGGTGGTAGGAGTCGTCGGGAGGAGGCGAAGCCATTGGCGGACGAATTCGGGCAGCCGGGCCTCGCCAGCCATGGAGGAAGCTTGAAGATGAACGCTTTTCTAATAAACCGCGGTTTGAACCCGCAGTTTATGTTTTATTTTCCCCAAAAATCCTGCTAACTCATTTAATTTATTTCTGCATTAAAAAACGCGGTTTAAGTCCGCGTTTCTTTCACTTATTTTTTTCTTCAACTTTTATTTTATGCATAAGACGCGGTTTCGTTCCGCGTTTTTCTGTTTATTCTGAAAAAAATGAATATTTTGGTAAATATTTTGAAACCGTAAATATTTTGTTAAATATTTATTTTTTCGTGAATATTTTGGAAAAAAATTCAAAGTAAAAGGAATATATTATAGTACCCAATACATAATTTAAAAAAAAACATGATTTTTTAATATTAAATTTTATAAATATATAAAGATTTATGTTTGACATATAAATATAAATATAAATTTTATAATTTATTTTATTAAGATAAAATAAAAGCTACGGAGTAAAATAATTTTGATTATGTATAGGGGGGAGTATATCCTATATCGGGACTTAAACACCGTATGAAACGGGAGATCCGGGGACCGAAGAATGGTGGGGGCCACCACGTGGAATACATGGCCGGAAGCCACGCGTACGCGCCCCGACCGAACAGAGACAGCGGGCGGGCCCCACAAAGTGTGTCACCCTCTCCCACGACGAAAGACCCATCCAAATCCTATAGTCTGCAAGTACGCAGTGGCAGCCTATATGTATGCAAAGTACAATGTCTCCTCAATTTATGACTCCTGACTCCTTCCTCCCGGAACGTCCCACGTCACTCCCCTCCCCGCTTCGGATAAGCTCGACCCACCCCCTGTTTTTGATCTAATCCGCTGCTTATCCGCCCCACGCATGTTCCGCTGTTCCCCCTGCCTCCCACCGTTGGATCTCTCTCTGGACCATCCACATCTCTGCCTACTTCTATGTAATTTGGGTCAACTCTCTCTCTTCTCATCCCTGCAAATTAACACTACTCCCTTCAGTTTGTCTCGAAAGATGCAAATTTTATCCAATTTTAGATACCCTACCATTCGGTTTAGGTTTAATATATGAGTTGAACAGAAGTCCGA
The DNA here is from genome assembly GCA_037127255.1 of Persicaria tinctoria. Classification (NCBI taxonomy): domain Eukaryota; kingdom Viridiplantae; phylum Streptophyta; class Magnoliopsida; order Caryophyllales; family Polygonaceae; genus Persicaria; species Persicaria tinctoria. Next base: position 25,320,984 of record JBANSL010000003.1, on the reverse strand, counting down.
TTCGAGCTCGTTCACTTATCTAAACAAGCTGAGTCCGAATATGATTTTAAGCTCGGTTAGTTCGATTTAGGCTCGAATAACTCGAATTTTATAAAATTTCTATTTTTTTAAAAAAATTAATATGTTATAACCAAGTAAAACTATTTAAAGCTCGAAAAATGATCGACTTGAGCTCGTTCATTTAGTAAAACAAACCAAGCTTGAACAAAAGAAAAGCTTGTTTAAAAATTGGGCTCGGCTAAGCTCGAAAAAAAATCGGCTTGAGCTCGTTCATACGTATTACTGTAAAAAATATGGAGTAGTTCCTTCCGACTATTTCAAGTTTGATTCAGAAGTATTTTTTAGTTCCCAATGGATTATGATTATATGGACACTCCGTGTAAAATGCGGAGTATTCATTTAACTAAATGGTAGTATTATTTTCATTCGGTAAAATTTGTCGTTTACTATTTACGTACGTTTTTTTAGAATAATAAAACCTATATAAAATATTCATTTTTTATAAAAAAAAATTAACAAGTTTGTACTTATTAATAAGGGTTAATTGCACAAAATATCATGACCTTTGTAGATAGTTGCGCTTAATATCCCAACCTTGTAAGATTTCGCGAAATATCCTGAACTTTGTTGTTAGTTGCGCTCTCTACCCTGTATGAGTTTCTTAAATTAATAAAATCACTAACATAATATGAAAATTACACAAAGACACTAATATTTTTCAAAAAAAAAAAAAATATCCCCCATTTTAATCAAAATAAAAAAAGGAAATTTATGTTATACATATCAAAATGCGTGCTCTAAAAAAATTACATAAGATCAATTACTTAAAAATAAATTTATGTCTTATCATATCTTCTTTTCCTTAAAATTATATTTTATAAAGCCATAGCTTTAATTTACGTAAGATTAATATGTAAGTACCATATTATATGCCCAATTAATCCAGTTTCCATGAGTATATACCCGATTTTGCCTATTTTTAATATATGTTTATCATATCTTTATTAATTATAAATAGTTATCATATATTTTAATATTTTTTTTAAAAAAAATATTTTATTTTATTTTAAAAAAATATTTTATTTTATTTTAAAAAAATATTTTATTTTATTTTAAAAAAATATTATATTTCATCTATGTATAGTTAGCTTTTTTTTTACAGAATCTTTTTTTTAATGCTATGAAATTTATATGAAATTTTTTTTAAGATTCAATCATAAGATACCACATAAGATGTTATGTAGTTTTAGCATATACTCCCTCCGTCCAAAATACATGTACTTTTACTTTTTTAGCACGTATTTTTAGGAGCTAAAAACTATATAAAATATTAAATTTTTTATTAATTTTTTTAATAATTATAAAAAGTATGCGTGAATAATAAAGTGACAAGTTTTTTCCGAACGAAGGTAGTATGTATGTATTTTAAATAATATAAAATAAAATAAAATATTCCATTAATTGTATAAATCAAATACGTAATATTGTGTTAAGTTTGTAATTACATTATAAACTTAATATAATTTCATTTACATATAGGAGAAAAAAAGATAAATATCCATATAATAAGACCTAATCATATAAATGTCCTCCATCCAACATTTATTAGTTAAATGTTCACCGGCCACCCCCTAAATAATGTCCGTGTCTAACTATGACAGAGAGCTGACAAATAGAACTATGACAAACAGCTGACAAAGCATGAAAGACAACTGACAAATGATATAACATAAGTTGACATTTGTAATTACAAGGCGAAGACAATCCTAATTAGGAAGGCCATGTGCAAACACTTTTCAAATTCAGAAACCAAACAGAAACTCAAACCATTAAATGGAAAGTTAATCCTATGTTTAACTTTATTGATCCAACAAGGAGCGGACAACTAGTATTTCAATTCAGAAAAACTCCAAAAGGATGATCTTCTATTCTACACCAACAAAAACTGAAGGGATCTGCACCAAAATATAATGTGTATAGAAACTATAAACTCCATAAAGTGCAAATAATAAGGAGACAATTGGAAAACTTAATCCAACAAAAATGAAAAATAATAACTTGACGACATCGATCAAATTCATCACACCAAACCCCTAAAAAAAACCAAAAACAACACAAGCTGACAAAAGCATGACAGACGACTGACAAAACCAATCATATGTTTAAACAAACCAAATAGAAACTCAACCCTAAAAAACACAAAATCGGCACACCAAACCCCTAAAAACTCGCAAAATCAGCACACCAGATCATCTTTTATTCTGCACCAACAAAAAGTGAAGGGATCTGCACCAAAATATAATGTGTACAGAAACTTTAAACTCTATAAATTGCAAATAATATGGAGAAATTTGCAAACCTTAATCCAACAAAAATTAAAAACAATAACCTGACGACATCGATCGAATTCAGCACACCAAATCCCTAAAAAATCAACACAAGTTGACAAAGCATGACAGACAGCTGACAAATCTAATCCTATGTTTAAACAAACCAAACAGAAACTCAACTCTAAAAAACTCATAAAATTAGCACACTAAACCCCTAAAAAATCGCAAAATCAGCCCACCAAAACCCTTAAAATCAGCCGGTAGAAACTACAAAAAAAAATAAAAATTCAAGTACCTTTGCCTGGCGGTGGTCAGAGGTCGGAGGCGATCACAAAGAGGTGGACACCCTCCATCTCTCTCGCCCTCGGTTCACCCTCTCCCACAGATCTTGCCCTCAGACGTTGCCGTCAATCTCGATCGTCATCGGAGGCCGAAAATAAAGGCTGGAAGCGGTTCTCATTTCCACAAACGTTGTCGAAGAGTAGGACAAGAACAAAAAGAAAAGGGAGAGAAGGGAAGACGAGGGAGAGAAGAACAAAGGTAGATAAGGTATAATATGGCTAAAGAAAACATGCCTCAATCATTTGAAATTCACAAGCAACAAATATGTGAATACAATATTGAAATAAGAAGCATATGGAGAGTATAATCACATAATAAAAGCAAAAGGAAAATAATTTGTAAAGTCCCTATAAAGTCAAAACAAACTCACAGGGGTCATGTTTTTTTATAGATTTCAATTTAACCTCAACTATGAACCATACTTTCTCAATTATACTCTCTAATCATGCTCCAAAAATCATTTTCAAACAATTCAATCAAATCATGGGATTTATGCAATTAAGATCATAAAAATGAATTAGAGGACAAATAAAACCAAGATGGGTATCGTTAATAGCACCTAAATGTAATGCATGATATTTTGTGATTTCTTTAATGTGATATATGAGTAAAACTAAATATGAAAACATAAATAAACATGATATGCAAACTCTATCTATATGCAATGCAATCCCTCCCCTACACTTAAACCTTTCATTGTCCTCAATGAAACACCAAAGACAACAAAAACATAAAAACATAGAGGAAGAGATAAATGAAATACTCACAATGTGGTGGAAGAATCTCCTTTCAAACAGTAGCCAAATAAGTCAGATCTGAGCATTGCGGCGACCGCTGCCTGTAAGCGGCGGTCGCCGCACCTGCTTCTGTCGATTCCGTTTCGTGCGACCTTTTCTAAACTTTGTCTATCCAAAAACTAAAAGCAATTATCTAATGCCTAATGGAAACCCTAATTTATTGAAAAGCAAACTAGCTAACGAAGAATTGAAATAACTAAATAAGAAAACTTACCTAGGGTTGCCTTCCAAGAAGCGTCTTTTTTTAATGTCATTGGCCTGACTTATTCTCAATCTCAAGATCTTATCTATCAGACATCGTCAAGGCCCTTAGGAGCCTATCATATTCCCGTGCATACATCTTACAAAGAACATCATAGCACAATAAATTGAAAGTATAAAATATGAAATTAAAGAACCTTTTCAATCTATCAAAGAGTCTAGCATGACTCTCTCCTGAAGGAATATGATACCACCAACACATTTCCACTTGTGGCTTTTCAAAATAGCATTCAAAGGATCAGCATAATCACCATTACCTTCAAAATTGCAAAATTTTACCTTTATTAACTCTTGAGCCTCAGCTGATGGCTCTAGATCTGGTTCACTAATGGGTGAGCTCAGAATGGATGTTTCTGATGGAGCATGAGATACATCACATGTAACCTCATGTGTCGACTCATGAAATTCCAAGTCAGGAAGCACTAGACCCTCTCGTCCATCGTCGAAGAAACAATCGTTGTTTGCAACCAATTCCTCATCATTCGGCATGTCATTGTCATGTTGAAACCATATAGGAGGTAATGAAATAAGCGTAATGACTTCAATATGATCTTCCATTATTGTATCCTTCAATTCTTCAAAGGGTGGTGGGATGAGTTTCTCAAAATCAAGAGGAGAAGACGTTGGGTTCTCTTGTCAATAGCACTGCGGCGGTCGCCGCCTGGCTATGGTGGTCGCCGCTCCTCAGATCTTTCACCCTCCGTTACGACTTCATCTCCTTCTTCTTCTAGGCTTGCCTCTTTCTCACCTTGGGGACCAACAATTAGTTTTTCAATTCGGCTCATTAGTTCCTCCAAGGTTTGGTTTCGCTGACCCATTTGATTTTCCAAGTTTCCGTTGCTCTCAACGAGCCATTCTTCCCGAGAAACATGGTAATCCAAATAACAGAAAAAAAAAATCCTAAATCTCAAAGAGTCACATATCCAATAGGCCTCCATTACTCATATGCTCAACATGTTTCGTGTTTCAGCATTCATCCCATCAAATATGCACACACACATTTCCCGCATTCCATATTGATAACCCAATGAACCAAGGTCGTCAACATACTACTGCAATCTAGTGAAATATTGGTGAAAATTCTCACCTTCAAACTGCGTTAATCTCAACATCGTAAAAAGTTAGTAGCAAGGGCATCGTGAACCATAAGCTAGGTTCACAATGGGTTAGATATATGCACAAAAATCAATAAATACACAAAACAAAAAAAATTAACTTGATTCCTCATCAACAACGCCAAAATTTGGAGGGAGGAAACCGCTGTGTCTCCTATCAAAAGTAAAAGAGGGATTTTGGTTGATTGAAATAGAAAGAAAATAAAATAAACTATAAATAAGTTGATGCAAAACAACTTAGAGATTATCGCTCTACCTACAACTATCCACTTTATTTAGTTGAATTGATATTGTAACTTCCTCTTGTCCTTTTATGATTCTTATCGATGTCCTTGTTCCGACCTAATATAGTCTCTAGTCCAACCAGTCCTAGAGACCCTTATCTCAGGAACAGTCCCTCAGAGAAGGATTACCCAATCGATAACTTTAAGTTTAGAGATTAACCAAGGTATTGGCAGCCCTTAAAAGGGATTTAACAACACATCCAACTTCCTACCCATCCAATTAGTTCAACGAGCCCTAAAGAGATAAGTTTGCTAGTTGGGTTAAGGTTGCAATGGGGAATCTACAAAACTCTAGCAATTGAACTGATTCTACCAAGTTGATCAGACAAGATAGAATAAAACAATAAAAAATAAAGCGCAAAGAAGTCGAAACATTCAATATAGGAAATAAGGAACAAGATTCAGAAACTCACAACTCAATCAAAACAACGCTTCAAATTGCAAGTAGAACGGAGAGAGTTTAGTCACCCATGGCGAACACCGCTCTCAATCTAAACCAAATTGTATTGAATCCTAATCTAATGAATGAATGAAAACCTAGGGCTAAGCCCTCTCTAATTCGTCACCCCAAGAGTCGACCTCCCAAAAGATAGATAAATAGGTCTTGGATAGGAAAAATCGTCACTGCGCTAAAACCCTAAACGTGTCGCACTGGACAGCTATAGCGGCCGCTGCATAAATGCGGCGATCACTGCCTGAATTTTATATGGCAACATGCAGCTGCCTCTAATGCGGCGGTAGGCAGCGGTCACTGCATCTGTCATTCACGTCTTATGCAGGTCGAATCAGCCTCTTTGTCAACATGAAAGTTGTAGCTCTCTAAAATAGTTTTCCAACTCATGGTCATAATAGCCAATCGGACAACTGAGGCCTCTAGAAAGTGCAAAACAAGTTCAGCTTGTCTGGCAAAAACTTCTGCAGACTTGTTCTTCGTTTAGGCTCGCTTCTTCTTCTCATGAGCTCTTTAGATCTTCATGTTAGCTTCTTCGATCAACTAGACATTCTCATCCAATGCGTTATCAACCCATGTCTCCTCCTCGGATCCACAGGTACCTGAAATAATCAATATAAGTGTGTAGATTCCGACTGCACCAACATAAAGAGTAAATGACTAATGAGTCCTTTGGAAATCCTACCTAAATGCGGGCTAATATGCCTACCTAAATGCGGGCTATCACCGACCTCTAGAAGATTCTTAGGAATCTGTGTCCTTTGGAAATCCTACCAAATAACTAATGAGTCAGTCTCATTGGTTACAAAAAGAGACCGTTTCATCTGTCTAAAATACTCTAACTCAAACTCAAACCAAAGAATGTACTTAATAGCGGTATACGCACCCCTATCATATCAAGAGAAAAATCGCTTCTGGTGGGACCTTAAAAGCTTTCTCAATTCATTTGATTTACCATATCTAATTATGAGAGATTTTAATGAGATTCAACAAAGCAACGAGAAACAAGGAGGATCACAACCAAAACCCTCGATCACGAATTGAGAGACTCATTGATTTCAAAAATGAGTGTAGTCTTACCGATTTACGGACATTTGGAAATGAGTTTACATTGATGAAAAAAGAAAAAAGGCACTAATAATACATTTGAAAACTCCATAGGGATCTAGTCCAGAACGAAATCTTACAATATTTCTCAAACCTAACTACAAAAAATCATGCATTCTCTACATTTGACCATTGTCAGATTTCAGTACATCAACGACAATTCTAATTTCAAACCTCAACCTTTGTCGCTTTGAGATGATATGGAAAAAAAAGAAAAGATTTTGAAAACATTGTTAAACAAGCCTGGAGGCCTAACTTTGGCGGTAATCACATGTATAACCTAACTAAGAAAACACAATTCTTAAAAAAAAAAAAACAAAGTAAAGTTATAGAGTAAAACAACATTTGGAAACGTCTTCAAACAAATTAGAGAGGTTGAAAATGATTTACAAAGGATTCAAAGTATTGTTACGAGGAACCCAAATAATATATTAGAAGCCAAAGAAGCCAGGCTTTTGAGAAAATTAGGACATTTATTTAACTATCACAAGCAATACTAGAGATAAAGAGTAAAAAACAAACATCTTAAATCCATGGATATTAACTCTATCTATTTCCATCGTGTGGCCACAGGAAGAAGAAACAAAAAACTCATCAAACATTTCACCAATGAGAATGAACTAAAATTTTGTTCTGTGAAACAAATTAGGGAAGAAATAAAAGGAGAATATTAGGAAAAAATTTCCACATCGAATATTAACCAACAAAAGCTTCACATTCAACTAAATTTGACCAAGAAAGATGTATCCGACCAAGGCAACAAGGATCTTACTAAAAAAGTATCCAACATAGAAATTAAACAAGCTCTTTTTGATATTGGACCAGAAAAATCTCAGGAACTTGATGGTATGCCAGCAGGTTTCTATCAAAAATATTGGCATATAATTATTGCTCCAACAATAATCAAAGCAGTTAAGGACTTCTTCAGAAAGAGTAAACTCCTTAAACAATTAAACCACGCATTTTTCACACTTCTACCAAAATGTGATAACTCTGACACTATTAACCATTTCATAACAATCAATTTGTGCTCAACAATGTATAAAATCATCTCTAAAATACGTATAAAGAGACTAAAAAATGTTATAGCCAAATTGATCCATCTCGTGCAAGGGTTTTTTGTCCCGGGTAGATCCATTCATGATAATATCCAAATAGCCATTGAAATCTTCCACACATTTATAAGGAAAAGATGCGCCAAAGACTTAATGGAGTCAAGCTTGACACGGTAAAAGCTTACAATAAAATTGAATGATATTTCCTCTTTCAAGTCCTAAAGAAAATTCGGATTTGATACCGTGTTTATTAAATGGATTAATAAGGAATGTATCACAATGGTCTCATATTTTTGTACTAGTAAACGGTGGCCCCTCGCAAATATTCTTTCTCAAAAGGGGTCTTAGACAGGGTGATCCCCTTTCTCCGTTTCTCTTTATCTTAGGAGTTGAAATACTCACTAGAATGCTACAACAAGAAAGTAATAATACCAACAACAATGTAGGGATCAAAATTGGCAACCAAGGTAGTACTATTTCATTCCTTACCTTTATAGACAGGGCTGAACCTGAGGAGAGGCCCAACAAGCACAGGGGCCCAAAATTTTATATATATATATATATATATATATATATATATATATATATATATATATGAAAAAGGTAAAGTAGGAAGAACGGAAGAAATAAAAAGAGTGAAAGCCCTAAAACCCTTTCAAACGCCACCAACAATATCAAAAGAAATCCAACTGATCAGTTCGAAATCAAACCCCAATCTCTATCCCTCTTTGAAATATGACCCCCACAAGTTGCTTAATTGTCAAATTCGCCAAAAAAATTTCGCTCAATGTCATGATTCAAATTCCTTGGTGGTTGATTGTCTTCGCTCTTTGGTCAAGCGGCGGAAGAGTGGAGAAAATGTTGAAAAATGGAAGTGGAAGCTCCAAAGAAGAAGAGATCTGGAAGAATCTGTAATGGCGATGCTCGAGCACCTTCTGGTAGTCCAAAGAGCGAGCTTGCAGTGGCGGTTTCGTTCGTGGTGGGGGTTCATAACGGCGGTGGTTCCGGCTTCAACCGTGGTGCGAGCGCTCCCTTTCCTTACCCACGAGATGCTTCATTAATGTCGAAGTTCTATTGTGGTTGAAGGTTATCTTCTTCTTCTGTTAAGAAGGTGCAAGGTCAAGTTGAAAGAAATCAGTCATCTCAATCATGAACATTGAAGCAGGCTTAGAATATTAGTTTATGAGATTTGGGTTTCATATGAAACTCTCTTTCCCCTTACAAATAGATGGGAGCTTTGGTATGTACTGCAACAATTCCACCATGTTACTTAAGGACATATATATAATTTGAGAATGAAATTTTAATGATATATGTAACTGTTTGGGGTTATAAATTACAAAGTGTAAATAGGGAAACAATTAATTGGAGCCAAAGATAAAGAGAGAAAATTGAACGAGCAACAATATGATTTGTGCTTCATTAAGGGCCCAACTTTCGTCTCTCGCTTCAGGCATGTAAATTCTTAGGTCCGGCCCTGTTTGTAGACAACCACTCGGCATGCTCTCACATCAAAGAAATCATAAATGACTAATGTGAAACATCAAGTCAAGCTGTAAATTACAACAAATCAGCCTTTCAAACCACCACAAATATTTCCAGCCAAGCTAAACACAGAATTCAGAACAATCTGCGGATCACTTCTACAACGACTCTAGATAAATATCTAGGTTGCCCGATCATTAATGGTAGAGTTAACAAACAAACCTTTAAGGAGATTGTAACTAACTCGCAAAAACGTACAACTAAAAAAAATGGAAAGCAAATTCTCTCTCTCAAGAGGGAAGAAGTTTATTACTGTAATAAAACATAATGGTGGAACAAAGAAGGAAACTACCACACCCTAATTAGATGGGATAACATTTGTAATTCTAAACAAAATGGCGGAACAAGTATCAGGAAGGCCGAGGAAATCTATATAGCACTACAATTTAAGCTATTGGGGAAAATTATTTCAAAACCAGATAATATATAGGTCAAAATTGTGAAACAAAATAACCTAAAAAATTGTAGTCTAATGCAATACATGAATAGATGGAAGAAGTCTTCTATGTAGTGGTTACAGAACTCTTCAAGCTAAATTTGGACGGATCCTTTCGGGAGACCAAAAACTCTACAATCGACTTTGTCATTCGGGATCACGAAGCAAGATGTCTCTCAATGGAGATCATCAGTATCCCATCATGTTTGGTCATCAGGGTCGAGGCCACTGCATTGAGAGCCGGAATTCATATATCACTAGAACTAAATATCCAAAACATTGAGGTAGAATATGACAATCTTTACATTATTAATGCACTTAAGGGTATTTGGAAATGCCCTTGGGAAGTCAAAATGATCATTTATGTCTCCTTGAATTGATGGATCTTTTTCGCTTCCAAACAGTCCATATTTGTCATGTGTAAAGGGAAGTTAATAGTGTAGCGGATAGATTGGCTTTCTTAGGTCATACAGCCTCTACTCTTAACCCTACCACATATCAAGAGGTACAGGTTCTCATCCGAAAGGATGCCTGTAACAGCCCGAGTTAATAAACATGGGTTACGTTTCGAAGGAATGGGTACCTTCGGTCGGATCTTTCAATCCAAGTACGGGTTGAATCTTTAAAACAAAGGATTGGTGGAAAAGTTGGGATTTCAAACCCTAAAACCGCAATAGGTCCATTGGGGAGCCGGTGTTAACACACCAATACCTGTCCTAATTCTAATTGGCAGGAAAACATTTATAAGTCCAAAACATGTAAATAGTCATAAAACCAATACAAGTGTGTCACGGAAGAGCTTGGTCAAAACATCAATACTGAAAGTAGGCAAGTATCAAAAGTACCCAAAAGAGAGTATAATACGTGAAGTTAGTCTCTCTACATATGCTAGAGCAATACCCACGTCAGATGAGTACATATCAATCATAGTCAAAAGCATGCACAATACCTAAAAAACGGGGAAAGGAATCAAATTGAGCCACGCATGCGAGTGCTGGAGACCTCGTTGAAGCCACATAATATGTGCTAATCCTAAATAAATATGCTTCTAATGTTGTATGGAATAATAAGCACTCAAGCATGTTAACAATTTATAAATGTAGAAATATTATAAATAGGATCTTGCATTTAATGTCAAGTGACATATCCCTCTCCTACCCCTGCACCCATTCTCGTTAGTGCAGGCACAGCCACGTTCGTGCTATAGCATGTCTTGTGTCTCATATTCTCATATCATATCAAGTTCTCATGCTCAAATCATTCCATTCCTCATTTCATGTTCTTTCTCATTTCTCAAGTTTATCATACCATGACCAAGTGACCATATGACTCGATGAGGATCAAACCCGATGAATCTGGGTCGTCCTATAACCCTAGAAAAAGACTCTAAGACTCACCAACTAACGCTCGTTCTAACATAAGCAAACAGAATCTCAAGTGTTCAAACAGTTATGCAAAACCTAAGCATGCTACTACATGATTATGCAATATGCAACACCTAGCATACTACATAACAAGAGGTATGAGACTCCAATTTGAGTAGGCCCCGGGGGACTTACCTAGAGGTGAAGAACAACAAAAGTAAAGCAGCAGTATAGATAAATGCCAATAGGTCACAGATCACCTAAATATAAGTCTATGTCTACATTACACAAGGCATAAGTAATACCACACATAAGTTCACATAATCATAGAACTCAATATCACCACTTCCATATCATCATCATCACAACTTATCTCATAACTCATCACATCATCTCATCATACTCATCACATCATCTCCTCATAAATCATCATATACCATTTCATGTATCATCTCGTATACTATCTCATATATTATATCCAAATATCACATCATAACATGCATCATATTTCATCATTCTAATATCAATATGCTTGCACGTACTCATATAGCGTATCATAACATAATTCTCATACTCAACACATCATGCTTCATACTTATCACTTTCAGATATCAACATAACTCATGTTTCAACATATATTCATATCATAACATCCTTCACATAACTTACACATGTACAATTCATCAAACCATTAAATAAGTTAAAACCAAGTAAGCAACCTCAAGTTAGGTCATCTTTCATAAGTAAAACATAAGATCTTAAAACCAACTCATAAATCTTATTTGTCCAAAAAATCCGGCATGGTTAGATTATTTCCAAAAATCTTTCTTTAAATCAAGTTCAAATAAAACAACAACACATCTTAAATTTGAAGAAATCATATAATCACATGCATAACATTCAAATCATGAAATCTCATTTAAAACATTAGTATGAAACACACATAGAAACCCAACCCAAAAGAACAAAAGCAAAGGAACCCAAACGACCAAATGAGGAGCTTTCGCCCTCGCAAAACCCTCTAGCGAGCTCCCCACGAGCAGGGGGTACTCGCGGCCAGGAGCTGGCTTTTTCCGCGACAAAACCGAGTTTCATAATGACGAAGCTTATCTTTCAAATGGCCAAAACCAGATCTCATTCGCCACGGCGACAAAGATCTCTCATAGCAGCGAAAACCATTCCTGGAGCTCCCTGGTGACACGCGGCACCCAGAGCCACACCCGCATCTTCACCATGGCGAAACCTGGATTCCACCGTGGCGAGGGTCACCCCGCACGGCTATGTTCTGGTTCGCCACTGTGAAACTCATGTTCGTCACGGCGAAACCTGCATTCCAGCTCTTTTGGAGCTTTGCTGGAGCTTTTTTTGTTGGCCCTAGCCCTTCTTGTCCTCACTAAACCCTATCCCGACCTCAAGAAACATGTCAAGACCAAAACGACACCAAAAAATCGAAGGAAAATGAGGTTAGCTCACCCAAGGTCTTCACTTCGTTGGAAAAGGCTTGGGAGTGCTCGTTTGGGTTCGTCAGATCTGGATCAACAGCGAGGGTGGCCCAGGACGTATGTAAGGGGGTTAAAGCTTGATCCTTACTCGGTTTGGAAGTGAAAGGAAGGAAAACAGGGCCTTACCGAGCTCAAAACCGAAAAACATAGAAGGGAGGTCGAAGGTGGGCTACTCGGCGACTCCAGCTCTCTTGGGCGGCTTCCTTGGGCTCGTTGACGTCAAGGTAGGTGTTGTGGACAATCTGGCTTCTCCTCGTCGAAGAAGGGAGGGAACGGAGATGGGGCTGCTCGACTTTGGCTCTCGAACACAAAATAGGGAGGGAGGAAGAAGCTTGGGAGCTCTAGGTTGCAATAGGGAAAGAATAAGAGGAAGAAGGTGGTGTGGTGGAGGAGCTGTGGTGGTGACTCGATGGTACAATGGAGGTGGTGGCGGCTGGTTCCACATGACAAAAATAAGGAGAAAAGAAGGGTGAAGTGAGGAGGAAGAAGGATAAGGAAAAGAGAGGTTTGTGTTTAGGGTTTTGGTTTTGTTTTTGCGGTGAGGTGAAATGAGGCTAAGATGTGATTTTAAAGTGATGAGAATGAGGTGTTATAGGCTAATTTTTTGATGCAGCAAGGGAAGGCAGGAGCTTTTTTTTTTTTTTCCCATTTCAAGGGTATACAAGATGGGGAAGAGGAGACGGGAGATATGGGTGTTTAACCAAAAGGGGAAATGAGGAAGATGGCATTAAGTTTCCTTGAATCAAACATCACAAGAGGGGAACATGAGGGTTGAAATTTTCAAATTCAAATAGGAGGAAAAGACAAGATTGGTAGAGAAAGAAACAAAGGAAATGTGGTCCCGGAAACAAAAAATTCGAATACCCAAAAATTAAATCTCGAAACTCACTCTCTCGACCTTAACCTGACTCAAATCAAAATATAACTTTCAATTCAAAATATAACATTGAAATCCGACGATATTTTCAAGTCCAAAATAAGAAAGCGGAATTAAATCATTTTTTGAATAAAATTTCAAAATTATGCCGGAACCTTGTTTTAAAGAAAACAAAATATAATCATTTGATCGAGGACGAGGATTTTTAAAATATCCGAAATCTTAGAAATCAAATCAATATTAAGTCCATATTAAATAAAATAAAAAATGAAGGTCCTTACAATGCCTTAGGGTGGACTACTAATCGTGTTTAGTTCATCTTAATTTCTTTTCATTTTCAAAAAAAAAACATGGGCAACTAATGCACACTAAACATATCATAGTAAGGGAGATATGATGTGATTTTGACCCATCTCAGGTCCCGCATTAAATCTGTAGACCATACACTCCAACCCAGCCTATCTCATACCAAAGCATGTGTCCAACACATGCCCATCTCCCAGAAGGCTCATCTCAAGCCCACTAGGCGGGTTGTTACTAGGGGGATCAAACCCGTGATCTTTGGCATATCATACCATCTTAGGAAGATAAGTCAACCATGTGCGTTACAGATGGGCCTTCTGTGAGATAGATCTGTGTTGGGCACAGTCTTGGGCCTGATGGTTTGGGTTGGAGTGTTTGGTCTGCAGACCTAATATGGGGCCAGAGAGGGGTGGATCTGAGATGGGCAAAACTCTCATCAAGATATAAGAGGGCTTAGGTGCATGATATGCATAGACAATTCGACGCCACACATAGCTAGCCCTTCTAGATGCGGATTAATCTCCTCCATCTTATCTTATTGCACGTCATATATTATTAAATTTTCATTTATTAAATTTTTTTTACCTTAACTAACAATTTACTTCGTTCAACAAAACATATCATTTATTATTTACATATTTTTTTAATATGATAAAAATTATATCAAAATATAAATCGTTTGACATTTCAACACATTTTTAACGAGTTAAACGCACTTTAAAATAAATAACGCATTTTAGACGAAGAGAATATTAATTATTAAAAAAACATTTTAGTAAAATAATAAAATATTTATATAAATAAAATTACTACTGTACGGTGTAATCTAAGTTACTCCGTATTAATTTAAACCTCTAGTCTAGAGTATAGAGTCTAGATCGAGTGACCGGTTTACCTTCCAAGGATAAGTATGTTAATTAGGCCCCTTCCCCTTCCTTCAAGGGAAAAAAATGTTAATTAGGCCCACTAACTCTAAGCAACCTTTATCTTCTTAAAAAATACTCCATACAGTAATAAAATAAAATAAAAAATCTAATCGTTTTTCATTAAAAAAAAAATACAGCTGTAACTTACCCACATGGCCACATCCATCCTCCTAGTTATTGAGCGAAGGTCCCCCACAATCACATTCTGATAAGCTTATCTAATTTATTGATGCAACTCTTAGTTATTGTTGAAAAAGATCAAATTTCATTTAATAGCTTTCATTTTTTATTCATTATAAAAATATTCTACATTTTTCTCGTGACAAAATATATCATTAATTATAAAGTAGGTTGTGAATAATAATTCAAACACATACACCGAGGTTATATATCATCAAAATTCGTTAATAATGTCGATCCTAACAATATTTGGTATTTTAAAGATACCAATCTCAAGCTATGTAAGTTTTTTTGTTTTTTTTTTCAAACAAAAGACTACTAAAAGTGACGCTGGAGCTGAAATTCTTAGTTCGTTATAAACTTATAAATATATTATCTATCTATCTATCTATATATATATATATATATATATATTATGCACTAAAATAGAGACTTGAAGTCTCTTCTTATACAATTTATCTATGTGTCATTTTTTGATACAATCTGACTAAGTTTTTTAACACGTTTATTAATGATGATTCAATATATTTAAGTCACGTTAGACAATTATCTCATCTGTTTCTCCATGTGTCATCTTATGTGTTCATCTCGTATCTTAAATAGTTACAAAATTTATCATTTTACCATGAGTTATTTTTTAAAAAATTGTACCTTAAATTATTTTATCTTTAGTCCTTAAAATTAATTATTTTAATTCATTATATTTAATGATAAGATTTAATTATTAATTAATTATCTATTAAATAATAAAATTTTATCATCAAAATATTTATATTAATTTTCAACATTACATATTAAATTATTACAAAACCTGTTATTTTTAGCACAATTAAAATTATTTTTCTTTAACTTATTTTGCATGATGTTTTTATACTTAATATTTAATTTGAGAATCTTATCAGTATTTCCTTGGTAAAGCATTTATTTTATTTAAAGAATGTGATTTGACATTTTTAGTGCTTCTTCACATAAACTATTTAATCTTCAGATAAAGTCTAATAAAAATAATATTAATATAATTAATATAATAAAATATAATAAAATATAATTTATTAACAAAAATTGCAAGTGTGGTAACAAATACTAGTACTAGTATATGATAAAAGATAAGTCGCCTATAACATACGGTGAAATCTTCTTAATTGTTGGCTTTTTAACCAATAAAAAAATGCACACTTTCTATTGAATTTCACACTACAAAATCCCTCAATTTCTATCCAATTCTATGTGGTTAATATTATTCCAATTTCTATCCAATTTAAATCTAAATTTAAGTTAAATATCTAAATATTTTTTAAATTAATCTAGCAGTGTGTGGTTAAGATGAGATTTTACCCAATTCCATTATATATGGATATATTTTTGGGGTTTTTTTTGCTAACCGGACATTTGGGGACCAAATTTTAAGTCATAGGACACAAGGGTTACAATATTAGGTGAGTGTCAATTTTTTCCAATTTTGCCCCTGCCTTTATTTCTTCCTCTTCCCCAAATAAAGACAGATCTGGAAAAAAAAAATTGGAGCCGGAAATCTCGATCCTCCTCGCTGCACACAATCTCCCACCTCCCGCCTCCTGTGCTTGTGGAAATTCACCACCAAAGTATAGCGGTGGCTGTTGCCCCAGTCGCCGGCGACGCCGCCTCCGCCGCTGGCGATTCAGGCCACTGGCGATTCAGGAGATTCAGGCCGCTGGAGGAAGGAGCGCGAGGTCAGTGGCTGCCATGGCTGCGAAGGACCAGCAACAGAAGCACCATTAGCGGCAGCGACATTAGTGGGGGGCCTGTTCCCGAGTGTTCTCCCTCTCGGCCTCTCATCCGGCATCCGCCACGACCAAACCCAGACTCTCCTCCTCTGCTCCTCCGACATCCGCCTCTTTGAAGATACAACTTTTCCCCTCAATTTCACCGTCATCCCCACTCAATTTCGATTTCGATTTCTGAAATTGATTTTAAACGATTTCAATTTCTGAGTTTCTACTCATCTGTAAGCTCGATTTTGCCTAAAATTGCTCGATCTAGAGTAATGGAAAAGGTTGGTTCATCCCCCCCCTCAATTTCCCCTTTCTCATATTCATCTCCCCCTCAAGGAAAGTGATTAGACATGATCTGGCCGCTCTGGGACTCTCGGAGGAGATGACACGCGACAGGATTCAGTGGAGGAGTGCTATCCGCGTTGACGAACGCTAGTCAGGGACAACATTTTCTCACTCATGCTTCCCTTCTACCTCAACTTTCCTTGCGTACATCATTTCCAACTTTTCATCTTTGTCCCTATCTTATTTCCAGCTTCTTTGATGTCCGGTCATGGGTCACTCGGAAACACCCTCTCGACCTAGTCGGGGCAAGGGTGCGTACATCTCGACCCCCCAGACCCTGCTCTAAGCGGGAGATACTGGGTTTGTTGTTGTTGTTGCATATTCATCTTCCCCGTCGAGATCTAGGTTTCCAGAATCCGGATCTTCGGCGACGTCGAGGAACAAAGATCTAAGAGGATCGGAATCGGGGCTGTCACCTATAGTTTCAGGCGGCGGAACATTGGAGGCCGACGGTGACTCTCTACCAATTTGGGGGAAACCCCTCATTTCCAGTGCCCAAAATTAGGTAACCTAATCACTAATCAGCATTTAGTCAATGTCATCTTAGGATTAATTAAACCGATTTGATGTAATAATAGATGGTTAGACCCTTGAATTGTTTTGTTTGGGTGGAAACATGTCAAACTGGGTGTAACCTGTAGCAAGATTGAAGATCTCCATTTATGGTATAGTTGATCCAGCAAAGAAAAAGAAAGCGAAATTGTACTGTAGAAGAGGTAGCAGTACCTAGCTAGAGTCTAGGATTTGGAGATAACGCCTCCCGATCCTTGATCAAAGAGTTACATAAGCAACTAGGAGCTGAACTGTATTCAATAAAAGGAATTGGGTTCAACTATAGCATAAATCAAGCTTAGCTTTCATCAAAAAAAAAAAAAAATCAAGCTTAGCTATTGCGTGATGCCAGCTAGTGTGAAATGGAAGTGCCCATATCATGTATTATCTTAATGCATTCAATGTAATACTTTCTAATTTCTAGTTTTCTATTAAAAAAAATTATAGTAGTGTAATCAGTAATCACGGTAATAATTTTTTTTTAAAATGTACTATTGTTGCCACCACTATAAATATAAAGTCATAGATACTGTCACCACTATAAAAAACATGGTCATAGACATTGTAATCAAAGGGAAATCATATGATAAGGGAAGCACAAACTCTATAGGGCTAATGAGATATGAAAGAGTTGATAACTTGATAATTCTCCTTTAATATATGAATGGGAAAGAGGGTTATAGACGTTGTAATCAAAATAAACGCATAGCCATAAACACTATAATCAAAAGAAAAACAATGTCATATACATTGTCACTACTATGAAAAAAGGGTCATAGACACTGTAATCAAAAGAAAAACATATAGACGCTGTAATTAAAATAAAAACAGGGTCATAGACACTGTCACCACTATAAAAACGTGGTCATAGACACTGTAATCAAAGGGAAATCATATGATAAGGGAGGCACAACCCCTATAGTGGCTAATGAGAAGCCAAAATAAATATGGTGACAGTTCTTCTCTAATATATGAATGAGTAAGAGGGTCATAAACGTTGTAAGCAAAATAAAAATAGGGTCATAGACACTGTAACCAAAGGAAAACCCTAGGACGAGGGAAGTATAAACCTTATAGGGGCTAATGAGAAACCAAAATACATGTGGTGACAGTTCTCCTATAGCATATGAATGATATGTTGTAAGCAAAATACATATGTTGTAAGCAAAATAAAAATAGGATCATAGACACTGTAACCACTATAAAAACATGATCATAGACACTGTAATCAAAAGGAAAACCCTATAGACGTTGTAACTAAAATAAAATAGCTTTATAGACATTGTCTCCACTATGAAAAAATGTTTATAGACACTGTAATCAAAAGAAAATCCTAGGAAAAGGGAAGTACAAACCCTATAGGGGCTAATGAGAAGCCAAAATACACGTGGTGACAGTTCTTCTCTGATTTCTAATTTCTATTTTTTTAGATTTTTTTAAATTAGTGTCACGAGAATAAAAAAAATTAAAAATGTAACTACTATTGTAACCACTGTAAAAAAAAGTCATAGATACTATCCCCACTATAAAAACATGGTCATAGACATTGTAATCAAAGGAAAATCATATCATAAAGGAAGAACAAACCATGTAAGGGCTAAAGAGGAGCCAAAATAAATGTGATGACAGTTCTCCTCTAATACATGAATGTGTAAGAGGGTCATAGACACTGTAATCAAAATAAAAACAGTGTCATAGCTACTGTCACCACTATAAAAACACGGTCAAATACACTGTAATCAAAAGGAAAACCCTATAGACGATGTAACCAAAAGAAAAAAAAGCTTTATAGACATTGTCTCCACCATGAAAAAAAGTTCATAGACACTGTAATCAAAGGGAAATCCCAGGAAAAGGGAAGCACAAACCCTATAGGGGCTAATGAGAAGCCGATATTCTTATGGTGACAGTTCTCCTTTAATATATAAATGGGTAAGAGAGCCATATACGTTGTAATCAAAATCAAAACAGAGTCCTAGACACTGTAACAAAAAGAAAACCCTATGCCGAGGGAGCACAAACCCTATAGAGGCTAATAAGAAGCCAAAATATAAGTGGTGACAGTTCTCCTCTAATATATGAATGTGTAAGAGCCTAAGAGGGTCATAGACACTATAATCAAAGGAAAATCTTAGGAAAGGGGAAGCACAAACCCTAAAGGGGCTAATGAAAAGCCAAACGAACATATGATTTACAATATGGTTTAGGGTTTAGGGTTAAGTCTTTAGGGTTTAGGGCCAAGACCCTAAACCCTAAAATGTTAAGTACAGTACGTCGTTAAGAGATGATTGTTATCACCAAATGGAAAACCCTAGGACAAGGGAAGCACAAACCCTATAGGGGCTAATGAGAAGCCAAAATAAATGTGGCGACAGTTCTCATCTAATACATGAATGGGTAAAGGGTCATATACACTGTAATCAAAATAAAAACAGTGTCATAGCCACTGTCACCACTCACCACTATAAAAACAAATTGATAGACACTGTAATCAAAAGGAAAACCCTATAGACGCTGTAACCAAAATAAAAACAGTTTTATAGACACTGTCACCACTATGAAAAAAGGTTTATAGACACTGTAATCAAAGGAACATCCTAGGAAAAGGGACATAGACCCTGTAATCACTATAAAAAAAGGGACAAAAACATTGTAATCACTATTAAAATAAGGTCATAGACACTTGTAACCAAAAGAAAAACCCTATGATTATGGAAGCACAAACCCTAGAGGCTAATGAGAAGCCAAAAGAACATGTGATGTACTGTATGGTTTAGGGTTTAGGGTTTAGGATTTAGGGTTTAGGGCCTTGGCCCTAAACCCTAAAATGTTAAGTACAATACGTCGTTAAGAGATAATTGATGTCACCAAATGGAAAACCCTAGGACAAGATAAGTACAAACCCTAAAAGGGCTAATCATAAGCCAAAAGACATTAGGTGGACAGTTCTCCTTTAATATATGAATGGTTAAGATGGACATAGACGTTGTAACCACTGTTAAAAAATGGTCATATATACTATAACCACTATGGAAAGATGATAGACATTGTCACCACTATAAAAAACCGGGTTATAGACACTGTCACCACTATGAAAACAAGGTCATAGACATTGTAATCAAAGGAAAACCATATAGATGTTGTAACCAAAATAAAAACAGGGTCATAGACACTGTCACCACTATGAAAAAATGGTCAAAGACATTGTAATCAAAGGAAAACCCTATGACAAGGGAGGCACAAACCCTATAGGGGCTAATGAGAAGCCAAAATACACGTGGTGACAGTTCTCCTCTAATATATGAATGGGTAAGAAGGACATAGACGTTGTAATCAAAATAAAAACAGGACCATATACACTGTAACCACTATAAAAACCGGGTCATAAACACTGTCACCACTCTTAAAAAAGGTCATAGACACTGTAATCAAACAAAAACCCTATAGACACTATAATGCAACAACAATGTTCATATCAGATAGATGATGCAACAACAATTTGCAATTTGAACAAACAAATTCGACTTGTATTATACTGTTCAATATTCAATTACAATAGCAGGTACGAGCATCAACAATTTTTGACATACCTCCACTCAAACATAGCCAATTAAACTTCAATTAAACATTCTTAAACAATTAGATGCTGGGAGGATTTAGGAACTACAATTAATCAGTCAAAGAAACGGGAGGATTTAGGAAGCAGTGAGACACCGGGTTCTCGAATTTCATCGACATAACAGAAGAAGATACAGAAACCTGAACATTCAATTGATCCACCGAACTCGACGCGAGCAAGAGAATACGTGGAAGAAAACAAAGACGAAGCCGTTCCTTTCAGACGCATCCTGGCATATCCAGTTCTGATCCCAGCGCCGGCGGCCTCCTCATCGCTGCAGCAACTGCTGTCACCGTCGCTGCAGTCGGGATTCCAAATTACAAAAGATGAGAGATCGACCTTTCTAGCCAATTGCTTCCTCGGAGCCGATCTGGAATAGTAGAAACCGAATCGGAAGCCGATTGCTATAGCTGTGAAGGTTAGCATCGTCTCAATCTCATCGTCTTCCTCCAAAATCTCGGACGAGAACGACCCGAACACAACAATCCGAGGCCTCCTCCATGGATCTACCATGGATGGTGAGTGAACAAGCGAAAATCAAGAGGCGGATGTGAGAAAGATGAGGAAGAACGAGGCAGGGGCAGTGAGATCGGATGGAAGGCGGAGGAAAACGGGGGCGGCGCAGTCCAGATTCCCGATCGAGCAAGGTGTGGAAGGTGGAAGACGACGCAATCCATATCTGAATGAAAGAAAGGAAGAATGAATGCAAGGGAACGGGTTTGGAAAAATAAAATGGGGGTAGTTTAGGGATTATGAAATTTTTTTGGCCATTTACTAGCAAAGGAAAATTTTTAGGACATTTAGTATTTGGTCCAAAGGCCTTCGGGCTTTAGACCAAATTACTTCTATATTTTTAGAAGATACTAACCATTTTTCAATTATGCATTTTCAAATTAATCTATAATATCCTAGTTAGGCACTCTACTTTTTTTTTAATGAAAATTTATGTGAAATTTGCTGATATGAAATTAATCTATGACTTCACTAGCATGTTTAATTATATATCATAAAAAATAACATGCCTAAAATTTATTTTGAAACCAACCTAAAAATATACATGGCTATGAAAATTTTATCTTATCTTTCTTAATTATTATAGGATTTATATATGTTAAAGACAAGATTTTACCAAATTTTTATTTGGCTTTACTAATCAATATAACATTATATGCTTAAGATACGAGTTTGCCCTATTTCATTAGATATCGATATATTATTGTATACATTGGATAAGAAGTTACACAACTTCATAAGATATTGATATATTATTATATACTTAAAATAATAGTTTACTCAATTTTACTAGATATCAAGATAATTTTACAAGATTTTAAACTAATTTCATTAAATATCCATGCTAAAGATATAATTTTACCAAGTTTTTATCCAATAGATTTTAATACAAAATTTATTTAAATTTCAAAAGATTGAAAGAATATATATAATTGATTTATTCTCATTTGATTATTATTTTTAAGTTGATATAACAATAAAAAAATATTAAAAGAAGTTACTTAGTTGAATAAATGTTTATAGAAATTTTATCAAAATTGAAAAAAAATGAAAGAATATTACTAGTTTAAGGGTTAGTATTTACATTAAAAAAACCGCACAAGGTACGGATACTAAACTAGTATTTGATATTGGTTTTCAACTTTTCACAGTTTTCCTAAAAAAAGACTGTTTTTTAGCTTTTCACAGTATTTGATATTGTTTTTCAGCCAAAGGTCTAAGAAGAGTTATAATTGGAGAGGACTGCTTGGACATGGTGAAGGCCATCAACGACAACTCCAAGAGCAAATGGGAGATTTTGCGGCAGATTGAGCTTATAAACAAAATCCAAGCTGAATTTGAATACATTGAGTTCAGACATTGCTTCAGAGAAGCAAACAGAGTTGTAGACTACATTGCTAGAAGTTTTGACAGTTGTAATATGTTGAACATCCCTTCTATTAGGGAATTCTGTAACATCATCCGCGAGGATGATCAGTGTTGTATTCTGCCTCGGTAGGATCTTCCCATTTTTTGCCTACTGTAAAAAAAGAAGATTGTTTTTCAACTAGAGACTAAGAGTGTTATTTAATACAGTTTGACCTTCAAATTTTGTGGAGCATAACTTTTAAAAGACGTTAATAAACTAGATAAAATTATCCACAAAATGTAAGGTTTACACAACACCTCCTCGTCCAAATATGGTTTCATCATTCGCAATGCGGATGGATTTGTCATTTTCTCTGAGGTTGATGCTTCAGCCTTCCCTTCTGTCCTCGGGGCTGAGTGTTTTGGCCTTTGGAAAGGTATTCTTAAATCCATTGAACTAAATATAAACAAAATCATTATTGAAGGTGATAATCTAAGCATCATAAACAGTTTAAAAACTGGATGCCCCTATTCTGGAGAGATTGAGATGATCCTATCTGACTGTCTTCTATCTCTCCAATATTTCTCTGAATTCGAGATCACACATACTTTTCGTGAAGGGAATAGTGCGGCAGACTGTCTCTCCCATCTCCAATCCCATCACTCTAGCACTATTCTCCCTTCTGACGCTGCTCTTAGCAGTATCATCCTGCGGGATGCTCTTGGTTAGTTGCCTTCGTAACAGCCAAATTCTTTTCTGTTAAAAAAAAAAAACAAGATAACCCACCTTTATTGGTAAACTCTGAACACATGACCCAATCACCAAGATCCATACACTAGGTAGACCGTCTTGCACCAACCGATTAGACCCAATAATAATAAAAATATAGCCTAGAATTATTATCTTAATTTATTTATTTAGGAATTATTTTATTTATTTTAAAAAAATAATAATAAATATAGCATAGAATTATTATCTTAATTTATGTTTGAAAATGTTTATAAGATTTTAAAATATTATGTAAATTACTCTTATTTATTTATATTTTCAATATTTTAAAAATATTATTATTTGTCTATAGTTTAAATATTTTTGTTCAATAGTTATCTTTGATTAAAAAAATTTGAAAAATATAATCGAGCCCTTAAAATCAAAATTTGAATATATTTATAATCAAATTTGAGTTTAAAAATATTAAAATATAATATAATATATTAAATGATAAATTAAGAAAAACAGAGGAATGCCGAATGGGTGGTGAGATATAAACAAAGACCATTTAAAGAGTGATTTTCTGTAATTTTGAATTTAAGGGGTAGGTGGTTAAGTGAAAATACCCATATTTAAAGGGTGATTAAGCACCTCTTAATTACTCGATCAAAAATGTCAACTTATTACTTGTCCAAAAAATATTAAATCCAATAATTTTATGCTCACTTAAGTGACATTTTAAAATTACGTACATTTTTTTTGGAATGGTAAAAACTATATTAATTATTATAAAAATTATATTAATTATTATTTTTTTAATCAAATTGTTTAAATAATATTATACTTATTAAAAATAAATATATATTATTTACACAAATTAATAAAAAAATAATATTTTATATAGTTTTTAAAATACATCTACAACTTAAAAAGATCACTACCTTTTTTTTTTTTTTTTTTTTTTTTTTAATGACGTGGAGGTTCCGAGGTTATCGACTAATCCTCCACGGGCCGAGCACTAGCCTGCAAAGCACTCGAGCCGGGTAAGCCAAGCGGCAAGCCGCAAGACAGGCTAACCCATGCCAAGGTAAACCATACCAAAAATGTTAAAATTAGACATTGTCCAATGTCCTACGAAATTTCTGAAATAGTATCTTTTGGTCAATACAGACTAACTGAGATTGTTTAGTGATACAAAGCATAACATACACCCTTGGTTATTGCACTTTGACATATTTCTTTATTCCTTGTTGATAAAACCCAAAATAATAAAAACGGAGTATTTATATAAATAACATTATCTTTTATTTTATTTTATTTTATTTTATTTATTAGATAAAAAGCTTTGAACGTCTTCCTCTCTCTCAACCCCCTACAGTACAAAGTTGCTGCTACATTGTGATTTCAGCTTCACCCTTTCCTCTCAACCAAATTTCCATGGAGGTGCTCCTTCTCCTTCTCCTTCATTTGTAGCCCATCTCCCTCCCTTTACAAATCGGCACCTGGTTCTTCAATTAGAGGCAGCTCTTTCAAGGCCACAGTACTTACCTCCTTGCTTACTCCTTTGCAATCATTAGGGTTTACTTTTTCAGTCTTGCGAATCTTCAATTAGGGGTTTTTGTTATCACTTATCAGCAACAACCCCATCTTCAATTAGGGGTTTCCCCCAATTTCACCCCCTAACACTAAATTCACAGTGCCGGAGGATTTGATTTGGGTTTTGTTTTTGCTTTGCGGCTACTTAGATTTGTATGTTTTGAGGTTAGTTCCTTGAAGTCCCCAAATTAGAGGTATGGTGTCCAGATCTTACTCGAATCTGTTGGAGCTTGCCACCGGAGAGCCGTCGATGACGCCGCCGTCGATCGGCCGGCTGAATCGCCGGATTCCCCGGATTATGACCGTTGCCGGCCTAATATCAGATGTCGATGATGACCGGTCAGAGAGTGTTTGCTCTGACCTCTCATCCTCATCTGTTCATAGAGAGAGGATTATCATTGTTGCAAATCAGCTCCCAATTAGGGCTAAAAGGAGAGTAGCTGATGTGGGTGGGAGTGGTAATGGCAATGCTAGTAGTACTAACGGCGGTTGGATTTTCACTTTGGATGAGAACTCTCTACTTTTGCAGCTCAGAGATGGGCTGGGAGATGAAGAAACTGAGGTAGTCTATGTGGGTTGTCTTAAGGAAGATGTTCACCCTAATGAGCAAGATGAGGTTTCTCAGATACTCTTTGATAGCTTCAAATGTGTGCCTACTTTTGTGCCCCCTGATCTGTTTAGCAGGTTCTATCATGGGTTTTGTAAGCAGCAGTTGTGGCCTTTGTTCCACTACATGTTGCCCTTGTCGCCAGATCTCGGTGGCCGGTTTGATCGGTCGCTCTGGCAGGCCTATGTTTCGGTTAATAAGATCTTTGCGGATAGAATAATGGAGGTGATTAACCCTGAAGATGATTTTGTTTGGGTGCATGACTATCATCTTATGGTGTTGCCCACCTTCTTGAGGAAGCGGTTCAACCGGGTTAAGCTAGGCTTCTTCCTTCACAGCCCTTTTCCGTCGTCTGAAATCTATAAGACTTTGCCTATAAGGGAGGAGCTTCTAAGAGCCTTGCTGAATTCTGATTTGATTGGGTTTCATACATTTGATTATGCTAGGCATTTCCTCTCATGCTGCAGTCGGATGCTAGGTTTGACTTACGAGTCGAAGAGGGGGTACATTGGTCTAGAGTATTACGGCCGAATTGTGAGCATTAAGATTCTCCCTGTTGGTATTCATATGGGTCAGCTGAAATCGGTATTGAACCTCCCGGAGACTGAAGCTAAGGTTTCCGAGCTCATCAAAACCTATCATGATCAGGGTAAGAAGATTTTGCTTGGTGTCGATGATATGGACATTTTTAAGGGCATTACTCTGAAGCTCTTGGCTATGGAACAGCTGCTTATGCAACATCCAGAATGCCATGGAAAGGTGGTTCTTGTTCAGATAGCGAATCCAGCCAGGGGGCGTGGACGAGATGTCAAGGAAGTGAAAGAGGAGACGTATTCGACTGTCAAGCGCATAAATGACACTTATGGGATGCCTGGTTATTACCCTATTGTTCTGATTGACGAGCCACTGAAGTTCTATGAAAGGGTAGCTTACTATGTTGTTGCGGAGTGTTGTCTAGTTACAGCGGTCAGAGATGGGATGAACCTTATACCCTATGAGTATGTGATTAGTAGGCATGGAAATGACAAGCTAGACAAAGTCCTAGGTCTGGAACCTTCCGCTCCAAGGAGGAGCATGCTAGTTGTGTCTGAATTTATTGGTTGCTCTCCTTCTCTAAGCGGAGCCATTCGTGTGAACCCGTGGAATATAGACGCTGTGGCAGAGGCAATGCATGACGCCTTGGAGATGGCCCCGGCAGAAAAGCAGCTAAGGCACGAGAAGCATTATCGGTATGTTAGTACCCACCATGTTGGGTATTGGGCCCGGAGTTTCCTACAGGATCTCGAAAGAAGTTGCAAAGATCACGGGCTTCGTAGGTGTTGGGGTATCGGATTTGGGCTGAGCTTTAGGGTGGTAACACTTGATGCCAACTTTAGGAAGCTTGCCATGGAGCACATTGTCTCTGCTTATAAGAGGACATCAGTTCGAGCAATCCTTTTGGATTATGATGGTACCTTGATGCCGCAGAGCACAATTGACAAGAGTCCTTCAGCTAAAACTATCGATATCCTCAACAGTTTGTGCAGGGACAAAAACAATGTGGTTTTTATTGTCAGCGGTAAGCAAAGGGATACTCTTAATGAATGGTTTTCTTCTTGCGAAAACCTGGGGATTGCAGCGGAGCAGGGTTATTTTCTGAGGTTAGATGTTTATTGCATTTATAAAGACCATTTTTCGAGTCTTGTGAAAATAGCAACACTCTTAAGCCATTGACACTACAACTTTCATTCTTTTATTTTCTACTGTAGGTTAAAAAGAAATGCGGAATGGGAAACCTTGGTGGCTCCAGTAGATTGTACCTGGAAGCAGATTGCAGAGCCTGTAATGAAGCTCTACACTGAGACAACTGACGGGTCTACAATTGAGGATAAGGAAACGGCAATGGTGTGGTCATATGAGGATGCTGATGCTGATTTTGGGTCTTGCCAAGCTAAAGAGCTTCTTGATCATCTTGAAAGTGTACTTTCCAGTGAGCCTGTTTCAGTCAAAAGAGGAAGGAGCTTGGTAGAGGTCAAACCCCAGGTACGTAACGATGTAAACTCCTTTGTTAAATCAATCCAGGAGAAAGTTGATTTATTGTGTCTGAATTCAGTAAATGAAGTAGAACCTTTTCAGTTTTGTTCTTTTTATGTTAAGATGGCTGAATTCCACATATCATGACATTGCACTTAAATCCATTTTATTACACTTTCTTCCGAAACATGTCATTAATTTGAATATATGCTGAGTTGAAGACTTGAAGTTTGCAACTGACATCAATACCTTGCTTGGTTTTGAACATATTTTCGGTGGGTGATTTCCTTATTGAGTTGAAAATTTGATTTTGTTATAGTATCTTTTTTCTCGGGAAGACATAAACCAAAGAAAGAAACTAATTTCTTTTGTGCTAACCATACCTTATATAGCTATGTTTATTTGGTTCCATCCAACTAACATGTTCTTCGTATGCAAGCATTGAATTTGAGTCAATCTAGGGCTCAGATAATATCCAAGCTTGCAAATAAACCATTTGGGAGCTATATAGCCTATAAGAATATCTCAATCCTCTTTACTGTATACCTTCCAAACAAGAACTGCAAAATATATCTTCTCATCAGAATCAACACCTTTCTGGAATCCATTGCCGGTCCCTTTTTGCTGAATACCACTATTGATGCAGGGTGTAAGCAAAGGGCTGGTGGCGAAACGCCTGCTTTCTCTAATGCAAGACAAGGGCATGTCACCAGATTTTGTTCTGTGTGTGGGAGATGACCGATCTGACGAAGATATGTTCGAGGTGATCACAAGTGCCATGCCAGGCCCATCTTTAACGTCTTCTTCTCCCAACACGGCAGAGGTGTTTGCTTGCACCGTTGGTCGGAAACCCAGCAAGGCTAAGTACTACCTGGACGACACGATGGAGATCGTGAGGCTGATGCAGGGGCTTGCGTCTGTCGCAGACCAGATAGCAAACCCTATGGGCCGACGAGAGATGCAGGTAGTTTCCTATTCTGGGTTTTCGCCGTGATGTTTACAAACCGAAGAGAAGTCCCAAGTCTGGTATGTTCCTTCTTGAAATGTAAATTGTGAAACTAGTCGGATCTTGTTGCCGGATGATGGATCTCATCTCATCTGGGCTTAAAGCTGTAAATACAGGCAGTTATCTTTGTTGTATCTGGTGAGCTGTTCTTTTGTGATTTCCCTGGTTGATTTCAGCTTGGAGACATGTGGATTGCATATTTTGGGAAGCATATGACTGAAGTATTTGAAGGTAAATTTGTTATTCTGGCAAAAGCAGTAAATATCAGTCTTGCAAAAACTAGTGATGGTGTATGAATTTGTCTCCGGTGAATTTGATCATTTGATGTTCAAGTGTGCTTTCCGAAAACTCCTCGGACAGTGATACGTTTACACACTACTTGTTCGGGGAATGGATTCGCACACCTTGACCCTCATACCCCCCCGCCTCTGGTGGGATATATAGTACTGTGTTGTTACAAACAGTGCTGTATTTGATAGTTTTTGTAGTTGATTTATAGTAGTATTTGGTCATTTTTTATTTTTGTTGTTGAATCTTTTTCAGTGAAAACAGAAAACCTAATATTCTTCAGTTTGGGTCCATACAAATTGCAAAAGAATATGACATATCTGAATTTTGCATCAAATCAGCAAAGTTGAAATTTTCTATTACCACCACCCTTTATTAATCCTTTATTCTAGAATCCAAAGTCCATCTTTTACCATATCTCATAGGCGATCTTAATACATTAAATTCAAGATGCCCCCTTATATTATATAGCTGTTTAGTAGCTGCACTGATGTTTAATAGCTGTTTAGTAGCTGCACTGATTGTTCATCAGTGATGAACAATCAACTATATGGATGTTAATTCTTCAAATCTATGCAGAAGTATGTGTCAGAACAACATCCTGGAGAGCCACAAGCTTTGCTTTGCCTCCATAGCATTCGGGCAATGCTTCTTCCCCGATTTCCTCGATGAAACTCCTCATCTCCTCCTCGTTTGTCACAATTACTATCTGCAAGATTACGGCATCAAAATGATTGAATTGACAGGGTTGACCCAAAGACTCCATCAGCTATAACATTTAACAACTGCATTTGATACTCAATTGCAGCAATTTCTAGTGAAGAAACTACGGATAATCAGAATCAGAAGGAGTACTGTCAGGCTGTCACTGGTTAGTTTGGAATTGCGCAGTTTACCACACAGTTGCAACTAGCCTAGGCAATACCCAGCAAATGTTTAATGTTGAAACTTAAGGGTAGAGTGAGTGAGTGACGGTAGACACAGATTCAACTCACAATCCTCGTAAAGAACGAAAACATAGCAGATGCTGCACTAGCACGAAAAAGGTTAAAAAAGGCTTGTTAAACTGCTGAGGTATTAGAACCTGGCCAATGGTCATTGCTATAACAGAGGGACAATTTTTTGTTTAATGGTATCTAACTACTGATATCTGCTATTAAGTATTATCTATTGGTGTATATAGATCACAACTTGGAAAATATAGAATTACCTTTTTCAGTGTTTCCTTCTCAAGAAACCGAGAAACTATCTTCCAGACGCTGACAAAGAAACTCGGCATATGCAAAATGAAGCACCTCGCTAGTCGCTCAGGGTAATATGCCTGGATGTATTATAGGGGGGAAAACAGTTACTTCCTACCTTAAGTAGCAATCCATTAGAGTTCAAAGCGGAGATAAGCTAAAGGTTAGGAAGGTTGGATGTTCCTGAGGTAATTCGGGAGTATGTTCATTCGCTATTCAGTAAACTAACCATATGATGTTATATAGCAGCAAAGTAGTAGTGTAGTACAACGGATTAACCTGTAAAAATTGAAAGCCGGTGATCAATCCACGAGCGTCAACATTCCTATATGAAATTTCTTGAAGATCCAGAATGCCTATCAGCTTTTCATTCCCTACCTCAGTTCCTTTATGTCCACTGAAAATGGAGAGAAGCAAAACCCGGTTAAACTCCCACAGAAGTGCAGAAAGAAGTAAATAATGGTACAAGACTCGGTTAATTAGCACTCTGATGCACCCTCTTGGACAAATTAGAGCAAAAAATTTTACCTTGCAAGTGTCTTATCTAGGAAGTGCACCACAAACTCTGCACAATGACAGAAGCAAACAAATCAACTTTGTACCTTGTTTTTGAACTTTTAACAACTAAATACACAACCATCGACGTGTATGAATTTAGCGAATAGTTTTTGAAGTTACTCATGCTGAAAGTAACAATCAACAGAAGAAGCATAATTAAAAAAAGACATATGATAAGGACAGGTATTTTACTCTTAAATTGCAGATGGTCCTTAGACTGATAATGCTTGGATGATTTTACCATAACAAGTGGATGTCCGCTTTTTGTTTGACCTCCCAGATAGATTTTCTTCGCACTCAACTCGTCAAGCACTTCAGAATCAGGAATATATCCAAGAGGAGCAATGTCAGCTCTCCATTTCTGCCACTGAACAAACATCTTCGCTGCCTTTTCTGGGTCCATTGATCTTGCTACCAAGAACCTCATTAGCATCATATCTCCATAGTTCTACATGTTTCACAAATAGCAAAACACATCCAAGTTTTTAACTTATAACAACAATTCCTAATCAGTTGCAGGTTTTCAGCAAAGACACAAATTATGCATTATGTTCAACAATCACCAAAAAAATAAAATAATGGTGCTATGCTACCATTAGACTATTAGAGTGACAACGTCAAGGACGATGTTTGGTTTGAAATATCAAATTGTGTTTAATATCAGCATTCACACACTAAATGATTCATTGAGGTCTTTATAATTCTCCTTGTTAAATTCTCCTTCCTTTAAGATCAATGCAGCAATTTTAATCACTTGACAAGCTAAAATGTTACAGTAAACACTAAGATCATGCCAGACGCTCTTAAATTGGCGAAAAAGTGATATATAAGTCCATAGTAATGGGCTAATGGCTCAACTGTCCCAACTCCCAAGTTGGTAGGTAAAACTATTATTGTAAGATCAATGAATCTCACAATACAGCTTGCATTAAAGAGATAGCAGATAACCAGAGGGACCAATTCTGTCATTTTTAGTATACAATCATATCATCAGGGTCGTGCGGGTCATTTTTGGGCCCTATGCTAAAAAATAATTATACCTTATTTATATATTGTGCTAACGATCTTATCATTTTTATAAGTTGCATTATGTAAATTGTTTTGCTATCATAAAAATATACTAGTAGATATTTATGTTCTGATTTTGAAAAATCCACAATAATCCCATTTATACTTACAAAATGCATCAGAAGATATCAAAATGCTATGGAGTATTGTATTTCAAAGTCACCTTTATTTAGATTAAATTAATCAAAATAGGAATACCGTGAAAATCTGAAGCCTTTGAACATTCTTTTAAGTATAAAACTAGTACAATTCCCGCGTCATGGCGCGGTTTTTTAAAACTAAAATATTAATAATATATATAAATATATTATAAAATACTAATAAAAGTTAAGATAAATTTTTTTTACCATAAATGTATCTTATAATTCTGAAATAATTTTTTTATATCTCGTCTAAAGTATAATACATAATGTAGATATTTTAAATCACCCAGTAATAATAATATCAATATCATTGTAACTTTTTTAGAAATTTTGAAATCTGAATCATGCATTTAAATGTGATGTGTCACAACTAATAATTATATTCAATGTTTTGAATTAGGCTCAATAGTTAGTACATAAATGTGAGTTAAGCCTAATGGTTATATTAGATTGAATTCAATGTTTTGAATTAAGCTCAATTGTTAGTAAATAGGTTAAGAATAAAAGAGAATGGATGATTAAAAAAAATTAATGGAAAAAAGAGAAAAGGAGAAATAAAAAAATCAAGGAAAAAAACATAATTGGTCAATATTCCTAAAACTCCTCTACGATTGACACGTAAGCAAAGTCTTCTAAATTAAGGTTATATATAGATATAGTTGTGAATGATTCTTTTAAAACCATGAATATGATTCTTTTTTAAAAAAAAATTATATGACATTCGTAATAAGTTCACTATTTTTTTGTATTATTTTGGTGGAAAGTCCACTTATTTCTCTAACCGATGATTTTTGTAAGTTTTAAAAAGCAGAAAGAGATTTTTTTTTAATTATTAAAAAACAAATTAAAAGATGGAAATTACTGGGAGAAAAGGACCCTTGTAGCATTTAAAAGAAAGACCAAATAATAATATGTATAAAAATATTGCATAAGAAAGAAAAGATAAAAAAGCAATTTGAATTATTACGAAAACAAATTAAAAAGATGGATTGGAAAAGGGCCTTAAGAAGTTAAGAATGATAAAAAAAAAAAACCTAGATACTTATATACTCAATAGTCCATGTAGTGGTAAACTGGTAATAGTATTTTATGACTTATGAAAGGAAAAGAGGAGCAAGCTATGGGAAAAAACATTAATCATGTTGCTATTGGGTGTCGAACGCAAGGCAAAGGCAAATGAGGAAAATGTTTGTAGAAAAACTAAAATGAAATTGGGCGCACTTAACCACCCATTCACATGGGCCTGCATATTAGCAATATTGAAATTTCACTATTTAATCCAATGGCCCAATAGATCTTTCCGCAATATTGTCCCATAATAAAATGGCCGATTTGCAGAAATACACCAAATCGGTGTTCGGTTTGCAAAAGTATATTCATTTTCTGATAATAGTAAAAATAGAATAGGTGGGTCATTTGCGCTAAAAAACAGGCTATTTGTGCTAAAAAATAATGACTGATTTTACCTTTAAATTTAAATATAAAAATCATTAAAAGGAGCATTATGAATTAAAAGAAAATTTAAAAATAAATAAAATATAAAATATATATTAAAATAATGTTTTTAATATATTTTTCTCGGAAATTTAAGAATAATAAAACTAGCCGGATGAAAATCATTGCCTTATTAAGAGAATCAAACATTGACAAGGATATATTTGTTGTTGACAGGATATATGTTTTTTATGACAAAACAGATATCTAATAATGACAGGATGAAGTCTATAATAGGGAAGAGAATAAATATATGATTTTATCCATACCATAACTAGAAATTATAGACTTGTCCAAGATGACAAAGTTATTTGTTCCAAATGACAGGAAAAATATTTATAGCGACAGGCTTCATGTTTATTTTGACAGGATTAAACCTATAATCGGGGAGAGAATCAATGAAGATACGGTCAATCATATCTTCAGAATTATTAACCATATTTACAAAACGATTGTCAATATATATACTGAAAACATAATATTATCATAGTGACAAGATGAGTGGTGTTCTTGACAATCTTAAATATGAATATTGACAGGATATGATAAAAAATCGGCGGGAGATTGAGTAAATATACAGTTTTGACCTAATGGAGCCGGAGGCGGAGGGTTGGTCTGCTCTGGGGGTCGAGGCCGGAGTCGGAGACTCATTGCGTTGGAATGCTCGCACATCAACGGACTAAGGGCGGCAACAATCGGGTTGCACTTGTTTGTTCTGGTTAGCGATTAGGATTGGGTCGGTCGGGGGCGCGGAAGTGTAGGCGCATGCGACAGAGCTGGAGACACGAGCTATGGTCCGAGCGCCGGAAACCTGGGGTTGGGGCTGAGCGTCGGAGACCTGGGGTTGGGGCCGACGGAGTCGGAGAGGGATGGGGTTGTGTGTTTTGGTTAGGGTTTGGATTGGAATTTGGGGGTCGGGTCTATCAGTCTGGATGAAGGGGATTGAGAATTTTTTTTTTACTTCTAGATTTTTATTATTATTTGATTATTTAATATAATTTAAAATTATAAAAAAATTGAAAAATACCTAAAATATTTAACTTTTTTTTTTCCTGATTTTTTGAGGTGGTGGGTAGTTTTGATAATAAAATAAGGTATTTTTGCAAATTTCCATATATTGATGCAATTGTTTTCAAACCTAGGTATTTTTACAAACCAAATATCAAAGTGGGGTATTTAGCAGTAATTCCCCTAATAAAATCTAACCACCAATAAATAAATAAATCCATAATTAATTTTTTTTTCCAAATATTATGCTTTAAACTTTTTGATTTTTTAATTTTGTACCATGGCCAATCGACAACACAAATTAATATAATTAACTCAAAGAGTTAATTAAAAAATAAGTGAAATATAAAATACTCATACTTTATGTAGAAATTATTGAATGAAAATCCTTGTCATAATAATAATAATAATAATAATAATAATAATAATAATCATAATAATAAACAAGGATATCATCAAAGATCTAAAATTCATTTTATGGATGGATCAATCCAACCAGAATATTTAAACTTTAAAGTGTGTACACTTTAAATAATACACTTTAAATAATAAAAATTCTTGCCTTTTTGTGTGTGTGTGGATATGATTCCAACGTTGAAGATGTAACACTAAAAAAATGGAGCTAAATGAATAAATTAAGGGTGATGATGATCTGCAAACAAACAAAGCAAAGAACAAAATCTAAAGAAAACGGAGAAAATCATGAAATGGGAAGTTTACTTGAGCGGAGGAGCTAAGCATTTGGACGGAGTTCTTCATCTGATGGATGAGCTCTGCTTCGCCGCCGCCGCCGCCTTCTTGCTCCATTGAGCTGAGTAGGAAGAAGAAGGAGAGGAGGGAGGAGGGCGATCGATAGACGCCAGTTGTTTGACGAATTGCCCACCAAAATAGGAAGTTGTGAATCAACTGTGTAAAGTCCTTTTTTTTTTAAGTTTTCAGAGTTTAGTATGTGGCAGCAAAAAGTCCGGCATATAGAAAGGGATTTGTTGTTGCATTCCATATTTCCATACCATTCCATATTTAATACGGAAATGACTTTTCTCTAATTAATTTTCTATTTTTTCAGAAAGCAAATACATCTGAGAGAGAAAAATTAACTAATGAAAATACTTCGTGTAATCGTGTGTATCTCTACAATTCTATACTACTACAATTAATATAGGGAGGGTTTGCAAAGTATACAAATAATAAGGCTAAATTAGGAAACTATATAAAGTTGTGGGAATTTTAGCAAACTATACACAACACTCTCAACACACGCGCGCGCACCTCCCAGATCTCTCCTTCTTCGCAAGCGCTGACACGACATTAGAAGATATGATTTCAATCGTTGTAGGTATCGATCGACGCCAATCTCCTCCTGAATCTCGGTACTACATTCTTCTAACATCCAAACATTACTGGATTGTAGTTTTTATGTCAGCATTCGTATAATTGATTTACTGTCGTTCATAGATCTGTGAAAAAAACTTCAATTCGTGTGTAAATATCGTTTTATATCCAATTGCTGAACTCGTATAGTGTAGATCGTGTAATTTCGACTTCGTTTGTTGTTGTTTCAATATAAATCAGAGTAAGTCGTCGACAATATATACAATTTCAAGTTCTTCGTCGATCTGCTTCGTTAATAGATACTCGATCTGTCAACATCACGAAAGTTAAATCTGTCTGTTCAATGAATTCAAACTGTTGTGCTTGAATGAATTGAAAGGAAATAATTGTATGAAGTGTTCTACATAGATCTGTTTAAATTCTGGATTCGTTGTATAATGCTGACACTGTCTGAGATTTCGTAAATAAATAACATGTATCTAACCTATATCTATCATGCTGACACGGAATCAGAAGTAACTCATTGTACTTGTTTGCATATTGTCTGTATCTAACTTATATCTATCATGCTGACACGGGATCAGAAGTAACTCATTGTACTTGTTTGCATATTGTTTGTATCTAACTTATTTCTATCATGCTGACACGGAATCAGGAGTAACTCATTGTACTTGTTTGCATATTGTCTGTAATTAATGGATAAGTCAAATATAAATGGAACCTCATGTGATTACAGTAGTATTTGGTGGATCATGGGTATTTGCTGATACAGGCCTGGAATTCGTTGGAAATACAACATCAAAAGTGTTTATGCTATATGATTCAACCACACTACATGACTTGAAGAGAAAGGTGTGCACTAGATTCAATTTAGACAATGTGCTTGAACTGCAATTTAGTCATTTGCACCCATGCAAAAAGCTGAAAGCCCCACTTACAGTTGATTGTGACGCTGATTTGAAAGAATTCCTCAATATATCAGCACTAGATGGTGTTAAACTATGCCGTTGAGTTGTGTGTCAGCATACATGCACAAACACTTGCAATTGTTGACACAGATGACAGGGAGAGTAGGAAATCAGTTGGATTGATTGAGTATGTCATGGAGCAAAATCATATGATTGTTGACACTCAAATGCAGACAGTGGCGTCAGATAATATGTATGGTGATATGGATGATGATAATGACATTGATTATGATGCTGACACCTGGAGGAGACTGCATTCTTCAATGCGCAGTAGAGATAAAACACTAGAAGATTACATGGATGACAACTCTAGCATGAGTAGTTTCAACAATACCTCATCCAACATAATGTACATTGGGAGAATCTTTGAATCAAAGTAGGAAATAAAGGATGCTTTACGTATGTTATTAGTGACAGGAATATTTGGGTATCGAGTAAAAAGATCAGAACCCAAGTATTTTAGGGCACATTGCGTGGATAATAGCTGCAGATGGAAGTTACATGTAAATACTATTTCTCAGACTTGCTACGAGGTGTCAGCGTACAATAATGTGCACACATGCACATGGGATGTGAGAAAAAGCAATTGCAGGAAAGCACCTTCCTCAGTGATAGCAAACATAATCCAGCCAATGTAAGTGTCTATATGTCATCAAAATAACTCTCAATTCAAGTATCACATTATTCATTCTAATGTATACATTATTACAGTGTCAACAACGGTTACAATCCAAAGCAGATAATTGATAAAATGAGGACCGAAAAAAATGCCCATTAGTTATTGGACAACGTGGCGGTCAGGAAGAATTGCACAAGAAAGGGACAGAGGGACACCGGAATCAAATTTTGCTGACTTGCCATTATTTTGTCACATGATTATGGAGAAAAATGATGGAACTGTGGCATTGATGTCAACAAATAATGATGACAGGTTTAAATACTTGTTTTTATCATTTGGACAGCGCATTCGGGCCTTCCCTATATTGAAAAAGGTATGAAATTATCAGTGTCAGCACATAGTCTACGTAATCACTTTTGAATGTTTCATTGTCATCACACAACTTATAATCATTATTTTACAGGTTGTTGTTATTGATGGAACATTTTTAACTGGGAAATACAAAGGGACTTTGCTTGGAGCAGTAGCGCAAGATGCAAACAGAAATATTTTCCCACTTGCATTTGGCATTGCTGACACAGAAAATAACAGCTCTTGGGAGTGGTTTCTTCGCCCGCTGCTGAAGGTTGTTCCTCCATCAAATGATTTAATGTTTGTGTCTGATAGACATGTCAGCATTTCAAGAGCAATTGGCTTGGTTTACCCCAGTGCACATCACTGCATTTGTAGATGGCACATGGAACAAAACATTAAAAGCACCTTCAAGAAAAGATACTTGGGAAATTGGTTCAAGAAAGCAGCAGATAGTTATTCTACTGGGGAGTTCGACAAATATTTTGACCGCATAAAGGAAAGCTGCCCGAAGATGTCGAAATATTTACTGTCAGCAGAAGTGGATAGGTGGGCTAGAGCACATTCACCAATCACCAGATACAACATGATGACATCTAATAATGCAGAAAGCATAAATGCCATTTTCAAGGGGAAGAAGAATTATCCTATTGTTGCACTGTTGAATTTTGCTAGAGAAAAACTCGGAACATGGTTCCAAGAGGGTAGAGAAAAGGCATCCAAACATGAGGACAAGTTGCCGCCAACAATACTTGTATGCTCCAGCTTCATCTTTTAGGAACCTAAAAGATGAAGCTGGAGCATACAAGGTTCAGAGGCTGGATGAATATAAGTTTGAAGTAAAAGGGCAAGGGTCTGATGCAATGGTGGACCTGTCAGCAAATACATGCACTTGCAAGTTTTTCGATCTAGAGAAGATCCTATGTGTTCATGCTCTTTCAGCCATCATAAAAATTAAGGCAAATGTATCAGACTTTGTTGCCAGATTTTACACAACTGATGCTTGGAAATTAGCTTATGAAGAAATAATATACCCAGTGCTGATAGGCGATGAATCAGACGTGCCTAAAGCAATAAGATCTATAAAGTGTTACCCTCCTGTTGTTAGGAGGGGACTAGGAAGACCTCCATCTAAGAGACTGGTGTCTGCGTGTGAGCTAAAGAGGAGACTTAAGTACTCAAGATGATGGTGTCAGCATTGCTCAAGACCGGCTCGCTTTATATCATATACTTCTAAGATACAATCACTTAGAACCACCCAGTGATATATATTGCATACAATAAACCTGTTCTGTTTGGAAATTATTTTTTTATAGTATACATAAAAACATGTCAGCATTATGGGCAATGCTGACATATATGGATACATTCCCAAATGTTTTCAAAAAGATTGAATGCATTTTGTTTCAGCATTACTTATGTCATATTGGATTTTATACATTGTATGTGATTGGAGACTATATCAAACTCGATCTAATATAAAAAGCCAGATGCTTAATTCCGAATAAGTACTTTAACCCCACAAAATACATACATTCAATATACGCGAACGATGTTCAATGGAAACAGTTAATATCCAACTAAATAGTAAATACTGACATATCCAACTACATATCCATAGTATGTGACTAAGATCATAACCTACAATGTCACTTAAACTATTACATGAAACAATATTTCAAATTATGAAGCTCCAAGACACCTTGATCAAGTTTGAGCAAGTAAGCTCTCTGTAGTGAAATAGCTTCTCATTTGTGATTGTTGTGACATCTCCGCCAAATACAACAACCTCGATTGCTTTCACTGTGAACACCCCACAAGCACTTCTGCACACACTCACACAACAGACAAATAGGGGTGTATCAACAAAAGATAAATAGAAAATAAATGTATGTCAGCAATTAATATAAAAGTTGGGTAAGAGTACAAACCCAGATTTATCATGGACCATGTTAGGAACCTTCCTTATCTCAAATGGTGTAGAGCTAAAGTTTTCATATATTCCACACTTCACCAAGTGTATATGAAGCCAGTGAGCAATAGGCTGGAGTTCTCCATCTAGTACACCCTTGCCAACGCCGTAGACATTGCAGTCATACACATTAATCATTTTCTGATCAATTATGATCTCTAAAGCAACCCAATGCTTGTTGATAACGTTGAAGGGTGTGTAAATCTTATTTGCAGACGCCCAAGGCTTACCATACTTGTCAGGGTAAAGACCCAGGAAATAACTCGCAATCATTTCTGACACAGACAAATCTGCTTCATACGCTCCAGCATTAGATGGCAGATATTTCTGATAGAACATCCAATCAAGGACAACGAAATCTGCATACTTGTCAGCTTCCTCATGAATCCTCTTCCTCAAATAATACAAGCCTGCTTCAATATGGTACAACACACAATAACAAGTTACTGTCAGCACTAGATGTACCTCAACAAATATCAATAAACAAAAAAGAGAAGACAAACAACAAGAAAACACACACAAAAACCATATGAAATATAATTGCTGGAAGAGCATTTACCGAACAGTCCAACCACATGTCCTTGTTTAGAATTGGTTTAAAAAACGATTTATCAACCCGTCCAGAAGCAACGATGACAGAAAAAATAACTGGAAACAAGCAAAAATAAATGAATTAAACACAAGATAATAAGAGGTAGAGGTGTCAGCACAAGACAATTCATGAATATATAATGAGCAAAAAGATAAAAAAAATACCGATTACTCCTCATAGTTTTGTACATAAACTCATGATCATCTTCACTTAGCAATGACTTCTTCGGATTGTGCTTTGGCAACCTCCCTTTCTTTTCTTGCTGCTCATATGGACTCGTCAGGAAGGTACTAGCTTTTGGAATACGCTTGGATCGCCTTAATGATTCAATCTCTTCAACTACTTTAGGATGCTTGATGTAGGCAACCCAGTCACTGACTACAGGCAATTCAACCATGTCAGCATTTTCATCACCTTCACCATAATCCAAGTTGATAGTCCCTGGTGGCGCAATGGTAGGAGGTGGAGTTAAAGCAACATCATCCTTCTCAACCCCATCACCCTTGTCACCTGATGGGGTAACAACATCCTTGGCATCACCATCTGCAATGGCCTCCTTACAATCTTCATTACTCGACTTGACCAGCATGTCAACTTCTACATCCTCACTAGTACTCTGCAATCACCTGTCAGCATCTTCATGAAGTCCATCGTTATTGTCCTTAAACTCTTCACCTCTTGGCTCCATGGACATCAAATCAGAATCACGGCCTAGATCAACAACAAAGTGAACTGAATCTGACTCTAATGTCCTCTGTCCTTCAACCAATGTGACAGGAATGATAGACTCCGGAACTACAACATCAACCGTCAGTTGTTGGGGTTCATCTCCCTTATCACCATAAACAGGTGTCTTCAGTTGTTTACAATCTTCAGGTGAATTCAACTCAGTTTCCTCTTCAGCCACAACATCCTCAGGGATAACACCCATCTTGATGTCAGCAATAACATCATTCACAATCTTAGTACTTGGTTGATCAATGTTGACAGATGATTGTGACTTTGCAACAATAGATTCATGCAGTGTGAACCTATTCTCAAGTGAGTTATACTTATCCATCAGGTCTGTAACCATTCCAACAAGTTCAACATCCCTATCAAAACGAGAAGCCAACTCATTTAAACGTGCAGGGAGCTCTTCAAGCTTTTCAATCCTTCTGACTAAATCATCTACACGTGCAGGTAGCTCTTCAAGCTTTTGAATCCTTTTAATTAAATCATGTACCCAAACTGGGTTGGATTTAGCGTCAACCTCACCAGCAACACCATCGCCCTTTGCATTTTCATCTTTATCAACACCATCCAACTCTGCATCTTTTGGATGCTCATCAGACACTCCCTTCTGGTTGTCATCACAACCACCCTTGTCTCTGTTGCCACCTATCTCCAGCTTGTCATCACCACTAGTGTCAGCATTTTGGCCATCACCACCAACATCTTCATCAGATATCTTCATGTCGTAACTACCAACCATTCTTTTATTCAAAAGTAAGAGAGCAGCCAATAGAGAAACAGTTCCAGAATCAACCTTGATATCATCAAACCCTTGACTGCCATCACGGGGGTCAACATTCTCTGTGTCAGCATCAACACCTTGGCTGCCATCAAGTTGATCATCATTGGGGTCAGCATTTTCTGTGTCAGCATAAGCTTCACCTTGCACCTCACCAAATGGTACAATCACTTTACATGTATCATTCACAACTTCAACAGGAGATAACAACCCATCAAGGGGGGCTTGGGGGATGGAGGAAGACTTGTTTGAACTGCTACTTTTGTATAACATTCTACGTTTCCTTGTACTTCCCATAGCCTTCTTCCTCTTCTTCAAAACATACTGAATAGGTTTATCCTCATCAGATGTATCACAAGCATATCGAACTTGGTCATATTTTTCTGCCTGGACAACAGCCTCCTCCCTGTCAGCACCACGCTTCTTGGAACCCTTGTCTGCATCCACTGTGGTTGTCTCTGTGTCAGCATAAGAAATCACATCTCTCTTAGATTCCTCACCCCTCTTAAATTCAGCAGCTTTCTTTCTAATCCTCCCAGCCTTCCTCCTGATTGATTTCTTAGCTTCTATGTCAGCATGAGGGTTGGTTCGTGGAGGTCCACTAGAACGCCCTTTCCTCATAACGACTCTCTTCACCTGGATCTCAGTGGATGGACCTTTTTGCTTCTTCTTAGAAGGCTTTCCTGTGTCAACATGTTTCCTCTTTTTCCCCTTCTCTACATCAACCAATTTCTCCTCAACATTCCCTTCATCAACCACACGTTTCCTGTTCGTTCGCTTCTCTATGTCAGCATATCTCTCCTCTTCCTCTCCTCCAACAAATCCATACTCAA
Source organism: Persicaria tinctoria (assembly GCA_037127255.1). Taxonomy (NCBI): domain Eukaryota; kingdom Viridiplantae; phylum Streptophyta; class Magnoliopsida; order Caryophyllales; family Polygonaceae; genus Persicaria; species Persicaria tinctoria. The sequence goes on along the minus strand of JBANSL010000003.1, from coordinate 25,278,068 downwards.
GAGTCAGGAATGATTCAATCTCTGAACCATCATTACGTAAAAACTTGTTTTCATATGCATACTTACGCATATGCCGACAATCATACATAAGATCAGTAGGTGGTTGAGAAAACACAGGCTCACCAATGCAATCACATACATCATCAGCCTCTTCATCAATATAACCCATACCTGGGGTTCTTGCAAACTCTCCATAGTTTGGGAACATCGGTATCTATCATGCACATCAAAAAAATATAAATAAGAAAACACACACACACACACACACACACACACACACACACACACACACACACACACACACACACACACACACACACACACACACACACATATATATATATATATATATATATATAAGAACACAGAGTTGGAATCACAACTGATATATTTCTCTTACCAAGTCACCATCAAATAGCTCGTCAGCTTCATAATAAGTATGCCTAACCTTACAAACCCAATGCAAAGAATGAGGATCTTTATCATTCATCTTCAAATTACATTCAAACTTATCAGACAACGCCGGGAAAGCTTCAAATATCCAGGCATGTAAAAACAAAACAAGTAGTCATACAAACACAATAACAATGCATAAGATGCTGACACATGGTGAGGAATGATGACACAAGTGATGAATGCTGACACATAGTAAGGAATACATACAATGCTGAGACATATTAAGGAATACATACAATGCTGACACTTAGTAAGGAAAACCTACAATGCTGACACATAGTGAGGAATGATTACAAAGAGATATGAAACAAGTAAACAGAATACCTGGAAAGCAATCCAATATCCATACAACTCATAAGAAGGCCTAGCTTTCTTGCGATCCATCGTAGATGACTTCTTCAAGGCCTTCAATAGAGATTCATAGGACTGTCTGCCCCATGGATATTGTCCAAACTTCTCGTCACCACAAGCAAGTGATAGGTTTGCCTCGCTGATATAGTCTATCCACCTATAACACACAACCATCTCAATGAGCAATAGCCTCGCTAAAATTAGCTTCTTCTTCGACGTCTTCTTCATCTTTTGGAAACAACTGATCAAATCATCATGAGAGCATCTATCCATTCCAAGAAAATCAGAAAAAGACACTGCATTCGGCGAATTGCAGACATGGTCTTCACATAGAAGACCAGTCATTACATGAAATTCAACCAACGAAAAACGAGCTATAAGTCCATCAACTTTGAACCACAGTTCCTTCTTCTTCTTCGTCCTAACCTGTCGCAACATCATTTGATGGATTAACTGGAAGTTAACAGTCATATTGTTGCCATGTGACAGCACCCATCCCAAAAACTCTCCTTCAACATCCGATAGTGCTCAGGCAGCAACTGTTGTTTTATAATGACACAAACTTCAGGGTGACAGTATAGGTTAGATCTGGCATAGAAACGTTATATGGAATACAGAACTTTAATTTCTGCAAACAAAGTATACAGATTGAATACAAAAGCACATGTCAGCATTTGAAGCAAACACAATGACAAAAACTGCTATATAAATTTCATAGACTCACATCAAACTTGCATTTGTATATATCAAGATCAGTTGAGGTCCCTGTGAACATAACAAAAACAAGATAAACAAAAGACAAATAGATGTCAGCCCAACAGAAATATGAAATCAAACACAAACATACACACACACCACAAACAGAACACGCCAAAAATCAAAGAAGACAAAGAGTGGACATGCAAAAGGATGGAGAATGATTCCAAAAGGACAGAATGAGATGCCAAAATCGAGGTCAACATTACAAATAGAAGTCGTAACTTCAAAATCAGGCACACATACTGATACGATTGAGAACGAAGAACACATATTCATCCAAAAAAAGCCTAACGATAAACATCGCGCCATCGCATAATCTGACATAAACAAAACCCTAACACACAGAAACCATACAAAATCAACAAAATGCTTACCTGCGTTGCCATCCATACTTAATAACCTTCAATAACACACGAAAACGAGCACAAAAACGTCCGGAAAATGCCGCTTGTCGAACGAATCCGTCGAAGAACAGATGCAGAGCGAACGTGATACGGGGTAGAAGATGGTCCCGCATTAGAACGGGAGTTGAAAACCGCAACGGAGAGAGAGAAACGGGATAGAGAGAGGGAATGAGCAGTTGGGGAGGTTTTTTTGTGTTTTAAAAATCATGTATAGTTTTGCAATTTTAACCAAAACGTGTATACTTGCCTAATTTAGCCGAAAATTTGCGCCTTCAACGCAAATTTTCTCATTAATATATCCATGCACCATACATTTTTTAAAATAATATATCACTAATAAAATAAATTACTATTAGAAATTCGATCTTGGGCATAGGATAAAAACCTTAATCGGGAAAGATTCCCCACCAAAACAATAAGCGATACCAGAAAATCAATATTAAAAATGGCTAAAAATAATTTAAATTTGGGGAATATTTCCCGATTAAGCTTGTTATCCTATGTCCGGATAGAAAATCAGTTATAAATTAAATAAAATATCAATAAAGTTTGCATAAAATAAGAAAATTTGAGTTATTAATTATAAAATATATCAATAATAAAATATATTTTAGTTAATTAATAAATTAAATAAAATATCAATATATATATATATATATATATATATATATATATATATATATATATATATATATATATATATATATATATATATATATATATATATATGAGTAAATTATAACATTAAGGTGAATTTTGATTTGTTAAAAGAGAAAAAAAATAAAAGAAAAAATTGTGATTTGTTGAAAATACTATAATTAATGACACATCATTAAAAAATCGATTATATATATATATATATATATATATGATTAGTAAATGGATTAAAATAAAAATAAAAATGTAATTGATTTAAAGAGAGAGAAAAAAATATTTCAAGAAATGGTGGTTAATTGACAAGCTTATATGAATATGTCAGATCAGAGTTTAAAGTACTACACATTTTAGTGGAAAAGCACCATTTATTAATACAAAAGCTTATATGAATATTCAAAGAAATGGTTTCTTGAGAGCTATTTTTTTTTCCGTCGTTGTTGTTGTTAATTACTCTCTCTTGAGAGCTATTTTTTTTCCCGTCGCTGCTAGTGTACACACCCATCCACCTCCTTTGCCGCCTAGGCTCGCCGCTGCCCTAGCCACCACCTTCAACACCCCCACAACCTCCTGTTAGGATACTTGTGAACCCCACATCGGAAGTGAGATGATTCTGAACCTAACATATAAGTGGATAGGCTACTCCACCTAAAGCCAATTGGTTTTGGGATGGTGCACCGGTCTGACTTATATGTTAGGCTTTCTGGTCGGGCCCAACGAGACTTCCTCCTAACAAACTGGTATCAGAGTCGGGTTCGGCGGGTGGGCCGGTTGCACTAAAGATTGAGATGGGGCCCACATCTGTATCGATGACGGGTTAGTCGAACCCGTTGCGTGGGGGTCTCAATTCCAACCGGGCTAGAGTTGTGATGGATTCGCAAGTGAGAGGGGGATTTGTTGGGACACTTCTGAATCCCACATCGGAAGTGGGATGGTTCTGAACCTAACATATAAGTGGATGAGCTACTCCACCTAAAGTCAATTGGTTTTGGGATGGTGCCCCGGTCTGACTTATATGTTAGGCTTTCTGGTCGGGCCCAACGAGACTTCCCCCTAACACCCCCCACCGGTGCTTGCCTCTACCACCAAACACCTTGGTCCTCCCGCACTTGTTGTCGTCTTCCTCGCCTAGTAGCAACTCCGCCACTAGTCGTCGTTCTCCTCGTCCAGCAACAACTCTGGCACACGCTCGGCTCCGCCCCCAGCTCCTTCCTTGGGCCCGCCCTTTTCAGCGACATCATCGGGCTCCACTGCCTGTGTTTCATTGGTGTGAGACTCGACTTGACTCTGGCCTTGCCCACCTTGCTTCGATCGACTAAGGTCATTTTCCAATCGCTCTTCCGTCTCTGTCTATTTATTGTTGCCCGTTTTTCTTCTCTGTCCCGGCTCATATGTCTCTATTTTGGCTTACACTTATGGTAGTCTACTTACGATCTTGTAATCGTTCTAGAGAGTTTTGAGGTGGGTTTTGAGGTTTTGAATGGATGATAGTGTGGCTAGCGTTTGGGGTTGCGATTGGTGTGCTTTGCTATTCTTGTTATGGTGTAGGTTAAACATGTGAATGGTGTATGCTTTCCATGGCTTGGAGATGTCGTGGAAATGTGATCGACACCTCATGGCTTCTTAGAGTTCATAATCTGAGGTGTCCACTAGTGATCCCCAAAGTTCTCTGTGTGCGTCTGCTCTTGGCTGGTCATTTCTTGTATTCTGTTGACTTGTGTTGACATGTACTTTTTGATATGTAATTTCTTTTACATCATTTACTTTGTGTATTTTCTTTCTGTCATTTGCTTCTGTTGTTTGCCCCCCTCCCCCAAAAAGAGTCTACGACCTACACAGTGGAGGTGTTTGCTTGCACCGTAGATCGGAAACCCAGCAAGCCCAACTACTACCGATGCATCTAGTTTCATATTCTGGGTTTTTTGCAGTGAAGTGATCCGAATTTGCTATGTTTACTGTAGAAATGAAATTCTAAAACTACTAATATCATGCTGCTGGATGGATCTAATCTGACCGAAGCTGTAAATGAAGGCCTTTTATCTTTGTTGTATCTGATGAGCCATTCTTTCATGGTTTCCCTGGTTGGTTTCACTTAGCTTGGAGACTTGTGGATTGCATCTTTCTTTTGGGGAAAATCCATATAGTATTTGTTAGTGGAGAACGACGATTGAGAGTTAGATCCGAACCCAAGAACGAACAAATTTGGAGTAAAACTTATCTCCCCCGGAGGACCCTTTAATGATGAGGTCAGAATCCTTCTTAGACAATTTTTAGATAATGATCGATAATGGATGATATGGTTTTGAGCTAGAACATTCTAACAAGGAAGATAATCATCCCTCTTAGGAAACATATGCTTAAAAAGTTACTCCCTTCGTTCGCGAAAACATATCCATCATTTTATAATTTTTTTTACAAGTTCGTACTTATTAATAGTAGTTACGAAATTATTTTAAAAATTTATAAAAAAATAGATATTTTATATAGTTCTTATCCCCTAAAAATGCGTGCGTAAATAGTAAAACGACATATTTTTGTGAAAGAAGGGAGTAAGTGTTTGAAGGTGAATTTATGCAAGAGTAAAATTAAGTAATTGTAATTAATTTGAGTTCTCAACCTTTAGCTTATTTGATATGTTGGGCTTACAATTTGTAATAAATCAGCAAGTTGAAATGGTAGCCACATTTATTTGAAAATCAAAGTTCATCTTAACAATGCCCCTGTTGAGAGATGTGAATGAGACCAAAAGTGTCCCACATCGAACAAGCCGAGTGAAGTTCCATTCTAAAATCAATTGACAGTAGAAGGAGTAGCTCACCGACTCATATACTATGACTTGTTTTGTTCAACTTTCGATGTGGGACACTTTTGGTCTCATTCACATCTCTCAACATATTACAGATGTTTAGTAGCTGCAATTTGGAACAAGTAACTATATGATGTTTGTTAATTCTTCAAATCTATGCAGGAGGAGTCAGAACAACATCCTGGAGAGCCACAAGCTTTGCTTTGCCTCCATAGCATTCGGGCAACGCTTCTTCCCCGATTTGCTCGATAAAACTCCCCATCTCCTCCTCGTTTGTCAGGATTACTATCTGGAAAGATTACAACATCAAAATGATTGAATTGGCAAGGTTGATCCAATGACTCCATTAAATAATACATGTAACAAATGCATTTGGTACTCAATTGCAGCAATTTCTAGTGAAAAAACTACGGATAATAAGAACTCGAAGGAATACTATCTCTGGTTGGTTTGGAATTGCGCAGTTTACCACACAGCTGCAACTAGCCTAGGCAATACCCAGCAAATGTTTAATGTTAAAACTTAAGGCTAGAGTGACGGTAGACACGGATTCAACTTACAATCCTCGTAAAGAGAGAAAATGTAGCAGATGCTACAACGGCACGAAAATAGTTAGAGAGGCTTGTCAAACTGCTGGCCATTGCTATAACAGAGGGACAATTTTTTGTTTAATGGTATTTAAGTACTGATATCTGCAATTACCTATTGGTGTATGTAGATCACAACCTAGAAAATTAGCCTTGTTATAACAAAAGGCCAGGGGAAGGTACATCTTCTGATTACTGCTAGATCTCGGTTCATAACAGTTGAAGTTAATTATTGTATATGTAACTAAGGGATGCAAAGCAGCTAGCACTTTAAGCAAAACTGAACTTGGTTACATCTTCTGATTACTGCTAAATCTTTTTCTTCCTAATCAACAGATCTACATATCCTATTTTCAACAATTGGACTGTCGAAATCCCATAATACAAAAATAAAATAAAATTGTATCCAATAAGTAAAAACACCAGGATGAATGTGAAAAGTTGATGTGTTAAGGTTAGTTCTATTTAACCACTAACGGATGCATGTGATGTTGCCAATTATAAATTTATAAGTAGCAATTCTATAATTGGATGGAGTTGTTTTTATAAAAAGATGATAACGATATGAAGTTAAAAAATGATCAACAAATATAATATATAACTAGTATGATTCCCGCGTCATAGCGTGTTTTTTTATAAATAAAATCTTAATAATATTTTAAATTAATATTATATAATAGTAAAAGTTCAGATATTAAATGTTTTGAATTAAACACATTGGTGGAAAAATCAATTTTTTTTTTTAGACGTGGGGGTTCCGAGGCAGGCTCACCCAAGCCAAATGAAGGCTTGAGCACCCACTAATACACAAATTGTGTAAGAAGTGGGATTTGAACCCTTGACCTCTTGCAAGGGCCACCTCTCCCTTACAACTAGGGTGAGGGGTCATTGGTTGGTTTGTGGAAAAATCAATTAATCTAGTGTATATATAAATTACTAATATTAATTTTATTTTTCCATATTATTAATTTTATGTTTTGAATTAATTCCATTATTTTTTAAAAAAAATTACCAAAATTACAATTTATAATAAGATCATGGATTAATTGAATTTATTAAAAAAATTAATTGAATAACCTACTTTTAAGGAGAGAGTGACACCTCATAAAAAATGCTTCTCTTTTAATAGTGAGATATAAATATAGATATAGATATGGATATAGATAGTTAGTAAATAAATTTGAGTTCGGCTCAATAGTTATATTAGATTTAATTCAATGTTTTGAATTAAGCCCAATATTTAGTAATATTAAAGAAAAAAGAAAATCAAAGAAAAATGACACAAAAAAAAGATTGGTTAAGAGTCTTAAGACTCCTAAAATGGCTCTAAGATTGACACATCATCCTAAACTCTTCTAAATTAAGAGTTTATATATAGATATAGATATAGATAGTTAGTAAAATTAAAGAAAAAAGAAATAAAAAAATGACAAAAAAAAAAGATTGGTTAAGACTCCTAAAATGGCTCTAAGATTGACACATCATCCTAAACTCTTCTAAATTAAGAGTTTATATAGATATAGATAGTTAGTAAAATTAAAGAAAAAAGAAAATCAAAGAAAAATGGCAAAAAAAAAAAGATTGGTTAATACTCCTAAAATGGCTCTAAGATTAACACATCATCCTAAACTCTAAGATTAACACATCATCCTACAGACGCTGACAAAGAATCTCGGCATATGCAAAATGAAGAGTCTTGCTAGACGCTCAGGGTAAAATGCCTGGATGTAGTGGGGAAAACTCTAAGATTAACACATCTTCTAAATTAAGAGTTTATATAGATATATAGATTACCTTTTTCAGTGTTTCCTTGTCAAGAAACCGGGAAACTATCCTCCAGACGCTGACAAAGAATCTCGGCATATGCAAAATGAAGAGTCTTGCTAGACGCTCAGGGTAAAATGCCTGGATGTAGTGGGGAAAACAGTTATTTCCTACCTTAAGTAGCAATTCATTAGAGAATTTATAGTGATAGAAACTGATTGTAAATTCCTCCACATAAACAAGAAGCTGCTACTTTCAATGTGAACATTTGTAACAAACGTAACTCTCAAGTAAATCATCCTTTTTACACTCAAATAAGAACAAAATGGTCCATTTTATTTTCAAGTTTTTCACCAATCATTAAGAGTTTAAAATGTTCTATAGCAGCAGGTTAGTAGTGTAGTACAACAGATTAACCTGTAAAAATTGAAAGCCGGTGATAAATGCACGAGTGTCAACATTCCTATATGAAAGTTCTTGAAGATCCAGAATGCATATCAGCTTTTCATTCCCTATCTCAGTTCCTTTATGAGCACTGAAAATGGAGAGAAGAAAAACCCGGTTAAACCCCACAAAAGGGCATAAAGAAGGACATTATGATACAAGACTATCTGTGTTTGCACTCTGATACACCCCCTTGAAAAAAGAAGAAGAAGAGAAGAACAGAACAAGCGTGTGCAGATGCTGACACGCATATAGAAGATACATCCACCTTTTTGCCTCCATGAGAAGTTAACCAGTGAGAAGTGGAAAGGAAGATTACCTTGCAATTGTCTTATCTAGCAAATGCACCACAAACTCTGCATGACGATAAAAACAAACAAAACAACATTGGACGTTGTTATGATGCAAAGAATCACGGATCCCAGAAATCAGAATCATGGATCAAACCACCATTTTTGTATTTAATTCTTGATGCTGATGCAAGGGTAAAAACACCATTTATCTATTCTAACTTGAACGATTAAGTATATAACCATAGAATCATCACATCAGGCTTAGGAACAAACTTGAACTAGTGCAGCATAAGATACGAGGGCCAAACCAACATTTATCTATTTAATTCCTGATATACAGTATTAAAACAAAAGTTGCTCAAATTCTGTCATGAATTATGTTCAAATTTAAACTAGAGGTTTTTCTGATCCGACAGAACTCAGTAATACTTTCTGTTGAGAAAGAAAAATAAGTCTACATCATGCAATCAGGTCAAAGCACAAGTGGCAAGCTTCGCTATCACTTCCTCTGAATGTACAATGGGATATTCTGGTGAATTCAATTGCACTTTAGTATTTGTTCATCTATCATCAAAGCTAAAAGCAAGTAGTGAACATAATTTCATTAAAATTACTAGCATTTCCAAGCCCTCAGAAATGTTTAACCAAAACGAAAAATAACAATATGACCATAACATAGAAATCAAATAAGATTGTTAAATAGCAGTAATAGCTATTGAAGTTACTCATACTGAGATTTAACATACTGATTTGAGCATAGTAACACTCAAAAGAAGCAGCGCAACTGTAACAGAAAAATATGATAAGGGCTAGTATTTTACTCTTAAATTGCAGATGATCCTTGGATGGAATATGCTTGGATGCTTTTGCAATCATTAGTGGATGTCCGCTTTCTGTTGGACCTCCTAGATAGATTTTCTTTGAACCCAACTCATCAAGCACTTCAGAATCAGGAATATATCCAAGAGGAGCAATGTCAGCCCTCCATTTCTGCCACTGAACAAACATCTTTGCTGCCTTTTCTGGGTCCATTGATCTTGCTACCAAGAACCTCATTAGCATCAAATCCCCATAGTTCTACATATTTCACAAATAGCAAAACACATCCAAGTTTTCAATTTATAATAACAATTAACTAGAAGGTTTTCAGCAAAGACGCGGACTATTTTGAGTAGAGAGTAGATGTATTATGTTCAATAATCAGCAAAAAAACACGATGCTGCCATCAGAGTTGTTATAACGAGAACGATAATAGCGAAGAAAGACACAGAGATTTACGTGGTTCAGCAACGGTGTGTTGCCTACGTCCACGGGCAGAGAACCAGATTTCTTATTAGAGGAAGCGAAAACAGATTAGGTTACAGGGGTTGGCGTTCCATGAGTATATGAAGAGACTCATGGAACCCTAAACAGACAATGGGCTGAAAGCCCAAAATAGACAGACGATAGGCCCGTTTACAATAAACATTGCATACCGTAAAGGCGGGGTGGCACTGCCCCCCCTAGGCCCCCGCCAGGGGCGCGTCGCCCCCTGGACCCCCGACTCGCTGAGACCACCGCTGGGGGGCGGAGCCCCCGGACCCCCCGATGCGTCGCCGGTCAACAGTCGTTCAAGGCACATTAACAAATCTCCACCTTGACTTGAATCCTCTCATAAACAGATGCACCTATGACAAAGTGCCCAGACGTTCTCTGCCTCAGATTGGTCCTTGAAGAAGGACCCAGGCTGCCCCTTAGGGCAACTCAACAGCTGGTGATATCAAGCAAGTCCAAACAATATTGGAACTTGCTCTCTGGAACTGGCTTAGTGAACATATCAGCGGGATTATCAGCAGTTCCCACCTTCTTCACCCTGATTCTCTTCTCATTCCTCAGAAAATGGTACCTGACATCAATGTGCTTCGTCTTCTCATGATGAACTTGATCCTTGGTTAAGCATATTGCACTCAAGCTGTCGCAATACACTAAAGCCTGATCCTGATGTAGGCCTAGATCATTGACCAAGCCTTTCAGCCAGATTCCCTCCTTAGCAGCTTCTGTCAACGCCATGTACTCTGCCTCTGTGGTAGACAAAGTGACTGTAGGTTGTAGAGTTGCTTTCCAACTCACCACAGAACTCCCAAGAGTGAAAACATAGCCAGTCATCGATCTCCTACTGTCCACATCGCCGACATAATCAGAGTCTGAAAACCCAGCAACCAAGCACTCTGTATCATTCCCATAGCACAAACCAACATCCGTAGTGCCTCTGAGATACCTGAAGATCCTCTTCATAGCTTGCCAGTGTTCCTTCCCAGGCTGAACCATAAAGCGGCTTACCACACTAACAGCAAATGCTAGATCTGGTCGAGTGCAGACCATAGCATACATCAGACTCCCCACTGCGCTGGCATAAGGGACCTTAGACATGTACTCCTTCTCATCCTCGGTCTGAAGTGTGTACATTCCCAGCTTGCTGTTAGACGCCATTGGAGTATCTATAGACTTAGCCGAAGACATTCCAAACCTGCTCAATATCTTCTTGATGTACCCTTCTTGAGATAAGAAGAGTTTTCTCTGCTTCCTGTCTCTATAGATCTCTACTCCCAGAATCTTTCGAGCAGCACCCAGATCTTTCATATCAAACTCTGCACTGAGACAATCCTTCAGCTTCTGGATATCTGACTTGTTCTGAGCAGCAATCAACATATCATCCACGTACAATACTAGGTAAATACGCGAACCATCATCCAGACTGTTGTGGTAAACACAACAATCATATGAACTCCTGTTGTATCCCAGCTGCACCATATAGCTATCAAATCGCTTGTACCACTGCCTTGGTGACTGTTTCAGCCCATACAAAGACTTCTTCAGTCTGCAAACATGGTTCTCTTTTCCAGGAACCTGAAAACCATCCGGCTGAGACATGTATATTTCCTCCTCCAACTCTCCATGTAGGAAAGCTGTCTTCACATCTAGTTGCTCAAGCTCCAAATCCTGATGTGCAACCATTGCTAGTAGCACCCTGATAGAAGTATGTCTGACCACTGGTGAGAAAATCTCATTGTAGTCTACTCCCTCTCGCTGATTGAAACCTCTTGCAACTACTCGTGCTTTGTACTTAATACCCTCAGCAGCTGATAGTCCTTCCTTCTTCCTGAAGACCCATTTGCAAGTAATCACATTTCTATCAGCAGGCAATTTGACAAGCTCCCAAGTCTGATTCTTCTGAAGAGACTCCATCTCTTCTCCCATTGCTGCAAGCCACTGTGCTGACTCATCTCCAGAAATAGCAGCCTTGTAGGTGGACGGAGCATCATCCTCCACCTCCTCGGCCATCTGCAAGGCATATCCCACCAACTCATCAGACCTATATCTCGCAGGAGGTCTGATGACAGCCCTTCTTGGCCGATCTAGAGCAATACTGCGATGTGTCGCTCCACCTGCTCCTGTGTCTAGTGGTATAGCCTCTGTCTCAGCAGTGTCCGACTCAATAGTACCTGATTGGTTTGTGACCAAATCAGGTACCTGACTCTCAGATGGAGTGAAGTCCAACTCCACCTCCTCAGCAACAACCTCTTTCTCAACTGCATCACTGGTCTTCTTCCTAGAATTCAGCAAAGAACTCTCATCAAAGACTACACTTCTGCTAAGTATAATCTTGCTGTCAGACCAGATCCTGTACCCTTTCACACCAGTACCATAGCCCATGAAGACTCCCTTCTTAGCTCTTGGCTCTAGCTTACCCTCATCAACATGATAATAAGCAATGCACCCCAAAACCCTCAGATTAGAGTAATCAGCAGCCTTTCCAGTCCACACCTCATAAGGTGTTTTGCAGTCGATACCTGTGTGTGGGCTCCGATTCACGAGATAGCAAGCCGTTGAAACTGCTTCTGCCCAGAATCGCCTTTCAAGGCCTGAATTGGAAAGCATGCACCTTGCTTTCGCCAGAAGAGTCTGATTCATTCGTTCTGCTACACCATTCTGCTGTGGTGTGTATCTGACTGTATGATGCCGAGCAATGCCCTCATCTCTGCAGAACCCATCAAACTCAGATGAACAGAATTCCAGACCATTATCAGTTCGCAGCCTCTTGACCCTCTTTCCAGTCTGATTCTCTACTAGAGTCTTCCACTCCCTGAACTTACTGAATGCCTCACTTTTATGCCTCATCATGAATACCCAAGTCATCCTAGAGTAATCATCAATCAGAGACAAAAAATACCTGTGACCGCCCAATGACTGAACACGTGAAGGACCCTAACAATCTGAATGGATGTAATCCAGCGTGCCCTTTGTCTGATGAACTGCTTTAGGAAATTTGCTGCGATGTAATTTCCCAAACACACAATGTTCACAAAACTCAAGGCTCTGGGCCTTATGGCCTCCCAGAAGATCTGCTTTCGAGAGAATTTGCATCCCCCTTTCACTCATATGAGCCAACCTCATATGCCAAAGTCTAGTCAGATCAGCTTCCTGAACCCCAGCAGAAACAGCCGCTGCAGCACCTGTAACCGAGGAACCTTGTAGGGTGTACAAAGTTCCCTTTCCCCGCTTGACTCCCTGCAGAACCACATCAGAGCCTCTGAACACACGCAACTTTCCCCCATAACCTGTGTACCTGAGCCCCTTGTCGTCTAACACTGTTAGGGATATCAGATTCTTCGTCATGGATGGCACGTGCTTGACATCCTCCAATGTGCGAAATTTCCCATCATCTGTCCGAAACCTAACTGAGCCAGTCCCAACAACCTTGCAGAGAGCATCATTCCCCATGGATACATTGCCCCCATCAGCACGGCTATATGTTGCAAACAACTCCCTTTTAGGACATATATGATAGGACGCCCCAGAGTCAAAATACCACACATCAGCCCTGTGTGTGTGATCATCAGCTAACAGAACAATATCCTCCTCAGAAGTATTGCCACAATCAGCTACTGCTGCAGACCCAGATTTCTCTTCCTCTTGCTTCTTCTTTTTCGGACAGTCATTCTTCCAATGACCTTTCTCCTTGCAGTAGTTACAAACATCGTTTGGTTTAGGGCCTGATTTGCGATCTTGCCGATGCTTCTTCTTATTGCCCTTTCTACCATCAGATTTGCCTCCGTTTGCCACAAGCCCGGAAGCCTGATTGTCTGTAACCGACGCGGTTGCCTTCAGACGCAACTCTCTGCTGTGAAGCGATGATCTAACCTCTTCCAACGTGATAGTATCCTTTCCAACGACGAACGACTGAACGAAGTTCTCGTATGTGGGGGGTAGGGATACCAGCAGAATTAGAGCAGCATCTTCGTCCTCCACCTTAACATCAATATTACGCAATTCAAGTAATAAAGTGTTAAGTTGATCAAGGTGATCTCTGAGTTGTGTACCTTCCTGCATACGCAGCCCGAACAACCGTTGTTTCAGAAGCAACTTGTTCGTCAGAGACTTTGTCATGTACAAAGACTCCAACTTTAGCCACAACTTGCTTGCGGTTTCCTCATCAGCAACTTCTGTTATGACATCGTTTGCGAGACACAACATAATCGTCGAATGAGCCTTCTCCTCCAGAAGGCCGTACTCAGCGGTGGTTGTATCTGCCCCCTTCTTGTCGGCGGCCAACGGTGTCCATAAGCCTTGCTGTTTCAGCAAAGCCCGCATCTTGATCTGCCACAGACTGAAAGAATTTCTTCCAGTAAACTTGTCGATCTTCAACACAGAACCAGACATCATTCTCGGCGGAATTCAACGACCAAAGCTCTGATACCAGTTTGTTATAACGAGAACGATAATAGCGAAGAAAGACACAGAGATTTACGTGGTTCAGCAACGGTGTGTTGCCTACGTCCACGGGCAGAGAACCAGATTTCTTATTAGAGGAAGCGAAAACAGATTAGGTTACAGGGGTTGGCGTTCCATGAGTATATGAAGAGACTCATGGAACCCTAAACAGACAATGGGCTGAAAGCCCAAAATAGACAGACGATAGACCCGTTTACAATAAACATTGCATACCGTAAAGGCGGGGTGGCGCTGCCCCCCTAGCCCCCGCCAGGGGCGCGTCGCCCCCTGGACCCCCGACTCGCTGAGACCACCGCCGGGGGACCCCCCGGACCCCCCGATGCGTCGCCGGTCAACAATCGTTCAAGACACATTAACAAGAGTTGTAACATTTTCTTTGAACTTCGCTAAGAAGAAAATTGTTCAATTTTATCACACCACTTTCTAAGTGTCTCTGTCAAGTATCATTAAATGTCAGAATCTACACTTGACGATTCAGGGAGGTCTTTATATCTCTACTCAGTCTACCTCACATTTGGAAGAGGCCAGGTTCGTCTTGTTTCAGAACCACCGTTAATTTAATAATGTTAAACTATACACCATGTCATCCCCACGAGGAATGCCCATAATAAATTTGTTAGATTCTCCTTCCTAGAAGATCAATGCAGCAATACTCACTTGACAAAACACATGATAATCTCCAACAAGCTAAAACGTTAAACCCTATGTTCAAGCCAGACACACTCTTAAATTGAAGAAAACGTGATAAGTCCATAGTAATGGAACAACTACCCCGGGCTGTTAGGTGAAACTTTTACTGTATACAATAACTCTTTCAGCAAGATTATTGGGATCTCCCAGTTTAAGCCAATGGCTCTTTCAGCAAGATTATCTCATTTTAAAATCTACTACCTCCGTTCGGAAAAACTTGACACTTTACTATTCATGCACGTTTTTTTAGAGATAAAAACTATATAAAATATCGAGTTTTTTTAATAATTTTTTTAACAACTTCGTAGTTATTATTAATAAGTACAAACTTGTTAAAAAAAATTTATACAAAAATGAATAGTTTTTATCGTCGTAAAAAAGCGTGCATGAATAGTAAACGACAAGTTTTGCCGAACGGAGGGAGTAACATTAAATTTTGACGAAACATTAAATAAATCCAACATTCAACGGTTTTTATCTTATATTTTTATAAATATTATCCTCCAAACTTTGAGTTATTAATCTTGTACCACAACCACCAGCCATTGAAAATAATCAAAATATAATCAACACAAAGGGTTAATGAAAATTAAATGAAATATGAAATACTCCTATTCAATGTAGATAAAAAAAAATGGATGAACTCAAGAATTTCAAAGATCTGATATTCATCTTATGTACAGCTCAAACTAACCAAGATATTCTGTCTACATCAATTTTTTTTTTTTTAAATTTTGTATTCACTTACTAATATAAATAAAATTCCTAGGCCTTTTCGTTCCATTTCCTTCAATTTTTTTTGAATATGATTCCAAAGCTTGAAGATGTTATACTCAAACATGTGCCTAAATGAATAAATTTAGGCTGATGGTGATTTGTATTTTGTAAACAAACAGAGCAAGATCCAATCTTTATAGAAACCCCCCAGAAAACCCATGAAATGGAGAAGTTGAAGAAGAGGGAGATTACTTGAGCAGAGGAGCCAAGCATTTGGACGGAGTTCCTCATCCGATCGATCAGCTCAGCTTCTGCGCCTAGCTCCATTGGGAATTTGGGGTGATTCGTTTTCAGTCGGAATAGAGAAGGAAAAAGAAGAGGAGTTGGGAGATGCACACCAGATGTTTGACCAAATGCCCAGCAAAATAGGAGGCTGTGATTGTGATTGTGATTGATTAACAAATGAAACTGTGTACTCCTTTTTCTCCACTTTACGGAGTACGAAGTATTCCCGTAGGAGGGACAATGATTCACATACACTGTTTACAAGGTAGTGGGAGTGTGGCAACGCCCATATTTCTACTTTATTTTTCATGTAATTACCCTCTTATATTCATTATTATGCAAAACCACCCCAAATACTTTCCCTCAAATAGCTATAGTACTCAATGTGACAATGCCTGCAATTTTCTTAGTTGTTGCTGCTTCTTCTTTAATAATCTTTATTGTTTTGAAAATAATACACCCGGCATATAACCATTCTATTTATAATTTACTAACTACTCGAAATACACAATTGATGAAGCCAAAACGCTCTCTTTTGAAAAAACCCTTTTTCCAACAGTAGTCGGAAATGGAACTTAACCCTTTCCCCAAAACCAGTGGCCACCTCCGCCTTCAGCTAGCGGCGTTCTTGGAGTTTCCAAGATCTAAACGCTTCCGTTGAAGCATCAACCCCTCCTTCGGGAGCCCTAAAATCTCCTTCGGGAGCCCCAAAATTTCCTCCGGGAGCCACCGACCCGCCTTCTCGGCTTGATGTGCCTCGTTCTCGGTCGTTCGCCTCCATCTGTTCCACTCCGGTCGGACTATTCGTTGTGCGTCGTCTCTCTTTCCCGCCTTCGGTGATGGTGTTGTCCGCCGACGGTGGTGGTGAAAATCCCCGATCCGATCGATGATCGGTTTCCATCAAAACAAAAAATTGATTTGGGGCTTTGGATGTTTGTGGGCTCTTTTTCCCTCTCATCTTTCCCGTGTCTCCAATCGATGGCCTGCCCTCGGCCAAAATCGCATCCACATCCCATTGGATTACCAAATTGGTGTTTTAAAATGCTTAGGCAACACTCTTTATACATGGGTGCTCTTAAACACTTTTGCAATTCATGTGTTGGTGCTTGTTTCAAGGACTGACTTGTTCATCTTCGGTGGATTCCGGTGGAGTACGGTGTCTCCCTCCCTCCGTGGTCTCGGTCTCTTCCTTGTGCCCTCTGGCCTCGCCGAACTTTGCGGGTTCGTCTCCGGTTCCTCCGGTCGAGTCCTAGCTTCGCTGCCAAACCCCCCACTTACCTCCCCTTCTTCAGATCTGGACGGCGGAGACATGTGTATAGTGTAAACCCTCTTTTTGATTTGTGGCAGGGTAGACGACATGGCCTCACTTGGGCCCGTTTGGCAGGTTGTTCGGGCCTCATCTTTGTGCTTTGGGCCCAAGGCAAATTCTTGGGCCCAAAGCAAGCCCGGGAAATTATTACTAGCTGTAAATAAATTCCGGTTTCGTATCTCGCTCTTCGCTCTACTCGCGGTTGTACTTCATTTCCTCGTGTTGTTTGGGTGTCCGTTTGTTGGTTCGTGGTTAGTTTCGGTTGAGGAGCAGTTTTGCGGCCCTGGTAGATCGGTGTGATCGTGTTGGTGGTGTTTGTGGTCTCCGAAGATCCCTCATTTAGGTGGGGGGAACGTCGTGTGATCCACACTTCCCCAGGAGTCGTCTTTGCCTTACGAGGAGATCTGCTTTCCGTCTTTCCGGCGACGAGACATCGTGTCAGCAGGTGCTGTCCCATGCGCTCGCTATCCACTTCACCACGCCGGGTTTCGTTCATCTCGTTATTGTATCCGCTTGTTTGCTTAGGGTTTGGGGTTTTTCCGGGTTTGCTTTTTGTGTTTCTTCTGATGTATTCTGTATTTGTATTTCTTTCAGATCCTCGCGATCTCATCCTTCGGGATGCTTTCGGGTTGGCTAACCACCACCCGAATTTTTTCCTTATCAAAAAAAAAAAAAAAAAAAAATCTATTTATAATTTGGAGTACTAGATCTTTTTTTTTAATTACCTAATTGCATCTTAAATATACCACCCATTTCACTTAATTTACCTAATTGTAATGCTACTACTATCAAGTGTGCAAGAATGTAAGATCGAGAAAGGGACTAGGAAATTAAAAACAATTATACTATATCGATCATTGGAAGTTTTTATCATCACTCAACTTCAATTTTATTCATATGTATCTGTACTCCGTCCGTTTCATAATAAATGTCGTTTGTCTTTTAGTACATTCTTTTTAAGAAGGTAAAAACTCTATAAAATATTATTTTTTAATCATATTTTTTTTTATAAACTGATAGTCATAATAAATGTCGTTTGTCTTTTAGTACATGCTCCAAAAAAAGTGAAATCGCTCCCCCCGGACGCCCCTCACCCCCCATCCGACGGAGATTGTAAGAGGAGATAATCATGGTGACTCAACCGATAACAAGGGCATGGGACTAGCGCTCATTGCACTAAAAGATCCCCCTCATTTGAGAGATTGCTCCCACATTGTCGTTAGTGAGACAAGATCCTTGATCCATGCTCCAATCGCCGGCCTTGTGACTGGTTGAGTTAAGCTCATGCAAGCTCTTACAAATTAATTTGAGTAAATTACACATAACCACCCATAAATTATGCAAGTTTTCACATAACCACCCATAAAATCATAAATTGTAGAAAACCACCCATAAATTAGATTTATTTTCAAAAGACCACTCACCCATTAAATTTTCATTTGTTTTGTTTCGAAAGACTAAAATACCCCTAGTTCAAGCTTATTTCTTTTGAAATGAAAGTCATTGTAAGTATTTTCCTATTTAATTTGTCATTTCACTTTGAAAAAAAAAATTAAACATTTTAAAACATATATAAATGCCCGAACCAATATATATGCATCAAATTTTTAATGTGAAGAGTAGAGATTTGCAATGGCTCTTGTCGGTCTCCTCTTCTTCAAATGTTAAATATGTGAATAAGCTCTAAAATAAATTGAAATTATTACTCCCTCGGTTTGGAAAAACACGTTGTTTAATATTTACATGCGTTTTTTAGGATAATAAAACTATAATCCCTCCGTTTCTAAATAAGTGAGGGGGTGGTTACTGTTTAAGTGGAGTTTCTTCTAAATTTTAAACATTTTAGTTTTAATTTATTTAAAGACACATGGCATGTCTTAATTGGTGGTGTAGGGTTTGAAGTCTACACTAAGTGTATGGGTAGTTTTGTCCAAATAGGAGGCATTTATAAAGTGACTTGTTGTTGCATCTCGCGTACGGACTGTAGTTTTGAAAAGGAAACGATTGACTAGGGCAATATAGGCGAAATGACGGTTACCTCTTGGTCATCTCCGATAGCCTAATTCTTTCTCCAGTCTTGGGCCGTGGAAGCTAGGTATCCTCTCGCCGAGCGTGCGCGATTCACAGTGGTTCGGACTTTGATCTTGCTAGGGCAGGGACAACGCTGCGTGAATAGGTTATTGCTGTCGACATGAGAGATCAAGGGAAGGGCATTCGTCTTACGGAGGAGGAAGGCTTTGTGGTGGTGGGCAACGAGGCTGTGAAGAAAGAAGCATCCGTTCACGCCCGGCTGACGCTAGTAGGGAAGGTTCTATCAACGAGGAGCCCTAATGCGCAAGCCCTAAAAGCTACCATGAAGGGTGCTTGGCGCACAAAGGGTGAGTTTCTATTAAGGGAGATTAAAGAAAATCTTTTTAGCTTTCAATTCAACAATGAAGAGGATAAGGAGAAGGTTCCGAGAGGAGGGATGTGGTCGTTCGATCGAGCACTGGTCATGCTGAAGGAGCCAGACATGGAGCAACTATCGTCTTGTGACTTCATGCATATGCCATTCAGGGTAAGAATATATGATTTGCCTCTAGCTGCTTATATTAAGGCCATGGCACAGAAACTAGGACATGTCTTTGGAGGAGTGATGGAAATGGATGAGGATGAGCTCCTCACGTGCAGTAGGTATTTGAGGATGCGAGTTCCGATAGACGTAACAAAACCGCTGCGTAGGGGGGTAATCGTAACGATTGAAGGAAAGAAAATTTGGGTGGAGATTAGGTATCAAAGGTTACCGAACTTCTGCTACACATGTGGGATGCTAGGGCACGTGGAAGCTGAATGTGAGTTGGGGGAGAATGAGGAGCAATATAGTGGGGAGTATGGGGATTGGATGCGTGCCTCACCCGTTAGGATCGTAAGGGAGAGAGGGAGTGCAGAACGGGAGGCAGATAAGAAAGTGGTGGAGATAATGGTAGGAAAGAAAGGAGATCAGGAGAGTGGGGAAAAGAGGGCGGGTCGAAAGAAAACTCTGATTGAATTGCTAGAGGAGATGGAGGAGGATGAGGAGGAGGAGGGCTTAGAGCACATTCTGAACAAGGACCTCACAAAGGAGGTGACCGAGGTGCCCGAGGTAGTGGTGAGGGTGACGATTAGGAAGAGGGAAGAAGGGGGAGGCGAGGGAGGTGTTGAGGAGAATAGGGAGGGGGAGGTTGGAGCGAAGGAGGGAGATGGAGGAGGGGGAGGCGGGGGGGGGGGGGGGGGGGAGGGGATGAACACAACAGGTGAGGGGGATAAGGGAGGTGAGAAAGGAGGGAAGAAGAGTTGGAAAAGGGCGGCAAGAGGGGTGAAAGGGGTACAAGTGACGGTAGGAGAGAGTAGTTTTGAGACGGGGGTCACCGTGGGTACAAAAAGGAAAGATGGTAGGGGATCTGAGGGGGACCTAATGGCGGTGGACCAGGATGAGGGAGGTATAGGAGAGAAGAGGAGGAAGTTTTTGGTGTAGCCTAATGAAAGCACTTTGAGATCGGTCGGGGAAAATCTCCCCCGCCGAGAGCAATGAATTGCATAAGCTACAACTGCCGGGGACTAGGGAAGGCTCGTGCAGTTAGAAAACTTGCCGAAATGGTAAGTAGGGAGGCCCCGAGGGTGCTTTTTATCATCGAGACAAAGTGTAGTAGGAGGAGAATGGAAAAGGTGCGAGTGAGACTGGGGTTTGTGGGGATGTTCTCGGTTGCTTGTATAGGACGATCGAGGGGTCTGGAGTTGATGTGGGAAGAAGGCTGCGAGGTGAATGTGTTATCGTACACCCAACATCAGATCAACAGTTTGGTCTCTATAGGGCACGATGATCAGCTAAGATTCACGGGTATATATGGTTGGTCGGAAGGGAAAGACAAACATCATACGATGGGGCTGATAAGGAGACTTTATGAGGAACCGCATCGTCACTGGCTTTGTGTAGGTGACTTCAATCTTTATACCTCTCTTGAAGACAAATAGGGAGGTAATCAGGCGAACTTTGATAGAATAGTACACTTTAGGGAGGCTGTAGAGGCTTGTAAACTGAGAGATATACCATACACCGGGAACAGATTCACCTGGTATAATAACAGAGAAGATGTAGGGTTTATCCAGGAAATGATCGACATGGCTTTCGGTAATGAAACATTTATGGAGAGGTTTCCGAGTTCGGTAGTGGTGCATTTGAGGAGATGTGGATCAGATCATAGTCCTATAAAGATTTGCCTTGAGGGAGAGCCGAGGAAAGGCCCGGAAAGGGTGCAGAGACCTTTCAGGTTTGAGGCGATGTGGTTGAAAGAGGAAGACTGCATGGAAATCATATCAAATGGCTGGATGAACCCGGGTTCAAGCCATGCGGTGCCGGGCATTAAGGGAAAGCTGGAGAGGTGCGCTATGGACCTCAAGGATTGAGATAGGAACTTTTTCAGCAATGTGAGGGCTGAATTGGCTAAGTTAAGGAAGCGGCTGGCCGAGTTGGGTAAAGGAATGATCGGGGAGCTAGTTAGGGAGAGGAAGGAGTTGGAAGGAAAGAGTGGGAACTCATGGACAATGAGGAGGTCTTGTGGTATCAGCGGGC
This sequence comes from Persicaria tinctoria, assembly GCA_037127255.1. Classification (NCBI taxonomy): domain Eukaryota; kingdom Viridiplantae; phylum Streptophyta; class Magnoliopsida; order Caryophyllales; family Polygonaceae; genus Persicaria; species Persicaria tinctoria. The sequence goes on along the minus strand of JBANSL010000003.1, from coordinate 25,256,189 downwards.
AAGGGCGAATGAGTTTAGATGTGGTGATCGGAACACGAGTTACTTCCATAAGAAGGCTTCGAGGAGAATGAAACTGAACTGAATTCATAAACTGGTAGATGATGAGGGAGTGGAGGAGAGATCGGCTTAGGGGATGAAACGTATAGCAATAACCTATTTTAGCAATCTGTTATAGTCTGATGCTAGAGCATACTCGGGCACGGGTACTCAAGGAATCGAGCCCTTGGTTTTGACAGTGGACAACCAGGAGCTGTCACGTCCCTTCACTGTGGAAGAAGAAAAATATGCCGTTTTCTCAATGGACCTTACAAAAGCTTCAGGTCCTGATGGTATGCCATCATTGTTTTATCAACAATGTCGGCATATTGTTGGGAAAAAGGTTACTAAGTTTGTTCTTGATACTCTGAATGGGGCCCCGATACCGGAGGGACTGATATCACACTTTTATTACGCTGATCCGAAAGGTGAAGGCCCCGTCCAGAATGAAAGATCTTCGTCCACTAAGCTTATGTAACGTAATTTACAAGATTGTGTCAAAGGTTATCACAAACAAGTTAAAGAAAGTCGTGCAGAAGATTGTGGCCCTGAGTCAGAGTGCATTCGTTCCAGGAAGGCTTATCACAGATAATGTACTAGCGGCTTTTGAGCTCTTTCACTTCATGAAGACACGGAGAGGGGAAAAGAAGGGATATATGGTGCTGAAATTAGATATGGTGAAGGCCTATGATCGGGTGGAGTGGGGCTTCTTAGAGCATTGTTAGCTTGAGGAGGTTCGACTTCAAGGAGGAATGGGTCTCGCCTGTCATGAAGTGTGTATCCACGGTTAGCTTCTCGGTTCTGATGGAGGAAGGGCCAACACCGAGTTTTGTTCCGGGAAGGGGAGTTCGCCAGGGCGACCTGCTTTCGCCATACCTCCTTTTGCTTTGTGCTGAAGGCCTATCAGGGATGATTCGAGCTAGTGAGATGCACAAGGGGCTGGAAGGAATTAAGGTGGCTCCATCGACACCTGCAATCTCCCATCTCTTTTTTTGTCGATGACTGTTTTATTTTTTGGGAGCAACCTGTCAACAGAGTATGGAAATTATCAACATCCTCCATACTTATGGATAGGGCTGGGCAAAATTTGGATCGGACCGTAATCGGACCGGGATCAGACCGGAATTTATGGTCTTTGGATCGGACCGGAATATTACGGTCTGGTCCACGGTCCAAGTTTTTTTAATTTCCGGGTTCCGGTCCAAACCCGGGACTAGACCGGAATTATCGGGTTAGACCGGAATTGGACCGGTTTTGTTATTAAAAAAAAAAAAGGGAATGCGTGCTTTGTTGCCCAGTACCCTAGTCCTTGCCTCTCTTCATTCACTCTCTACGGGTACGCCTCTCTCTTTGTAAGTCTGGATCTCGTCTTCAGCAGCCTCGCGGCCCTCGCACCGGACGATCTTGCTCGTGTTCACCGGCCCTCGGTCTCACGCCTCAACAGTCGCCACCGGTGCCGTCGTGCTCGCCAGTCGCTGACATCAGAGGCCGCTGAGACCCACCAGCGTCCCCAGGGACACACCCCTCGCCACCAGCACTGCATCACCATTCTCGATCTTTTCCCTGTACTTTCAGGCCGAGAAGCACCACCTGGACCTGTTCGGGGAGAGCAACGACGCCAACCTGCAACACCGCTAGCCCACGGCTCCAAGGACGGCGCCAGATCTGAAGCCCTGAGCCACCGACGCCGACATGGAAAAACACAGGCACCACAAGCTCGAGACCGGAGGCGATGCCGTTTGAATTCTCTCTCTTTGTCCTTCTATTACGTACTTGCATCCATCTTATTTGCTTCTTTTCTTCCCTTTGCACTTGTTTGAACTACTTTTCCAGAAGGAATTGGTGCAGGATTTTGTAGGTTTATCAGATTTGGGGGTTTGAATTTCAGATTGGGTTGGTGTTTATTGTGATTTCAGATTGGGGATTTCGGTGGCGCCGCTTTTAATTTTTGAGCAGGGTTCATCCTTTGAGAACTGGTTAGGGGTTTCTAATCATAACGGTCCAAACGGTCCGCATACCGAAAAACCCGGGACCATATATCCTGGTCCCGGTCCGATCCACGGTCCAAGTTTTTGAAAATTCCGGTCCATCGGTCCGGTCCAGACCGGATGCCCAGCCCTACTTATGGAGCAGCGTCGGGACAACAGGTAAATCTCTCAAAATCTGAACTTTCTTTCAGTGGAAATGTTAGGGAGAGTACTAGGAGGTCGATACAGGAATCGCTGAGAATTCGAGAGGTCTCAAAGCATGAACGTTACCTTGGTTTGCCGAACATGATAGGGAGATCTAAGAGGATTATTTTTTATCAATTAAAGGAGAGGGTTTGGAAAAAGATGAAAGGTTGGAAGGAGAGGACACTATCAAGAGCCGGTAAGGAGGTGCCTATAAAGGCGGGGGCACAGGATATTCCAACGTATATGATGTCGTGCTTCCTTCTGCCGGTGAGTTTATGTAGGGAGATTGAGATGCTGCTATGTGACTTCTGGCAGGGAGAAGGGGAGGGGAAGAAGAAGACGCATTGGATGAGCTGGAAACAGATGTGCAGGCCCACTGACAAAGGATGGATGGGGTTTAGGGATCTTCACCTCTTCAATAGGGCACTTCTGGCAAGGCATGCATGGAAGATTTTACAAGAGCCAGAGTCGCTATTGGCGAGGCTGTTGAAGGCTCGATATCACCCTAGGACCCCTTTCTTACAGGCGACAATGGGACATAACTTGAGCTACAGATGGCGAAGTATCATATGCGGTCGGGATGGACTACAGGAGGGGCTGAGATGGTGTGTCGGCAATGGTGTAGAGATAAAGGTGTGGGACGATAAATGGTTACCCAGGTCGAGGAGTTTCAGGGTATTGGGGAATTTCTTTGCGGGAGACTCGGAGATGAGAGTTGTAGATCTGATCGATTGGAGCTCGGGAAGATGGGATAAGGAGGAGCTTCAAAGGCTCCTATTGCCGTGTGATGTAGAGCAAGTTTAGCAGATTCAGCTTGTTGATCCTCTGGTATGTGGTCATCTCACCTGGAGCTATACAAAGAACGATATCTTTACTGTCAGATCCACTTATCACGCCTTGGCAGAGAGAGACACCGAGGGAGAGAGGGTAGCTGGGACCTCGGCTATTGATGAGATTGAGAGCATCTGGAAGGCATTATGGAAGCTTCAAAGTCTCCCAAAGGTTGCGTCGTTAGTTTGGCAAGCGGCAAGAGACATTCTGCCGTGTAAGAAGAATCTTGCGAGACGGAAAATCACGGAAGATGAGTGCTGCGAGGTGTGTGGGAAAGAGGAAACTTCTTTCCATGCTTTATTTGAAGGCAAGATGGCAAGGAGGATTTGGAAGAGGGTGCCTAAGCTAGAAAGGGTATGGATGGGGGCATCGACCACATATGCTACTTTCTTATCAATGCTCACATTGGAAAGCAAAGCGGACAGGAAGAAGTGGGCGACGATTATTTGGCATGTGTGGAGAGCAGGAAATAGGAGAATCTTCGAGGGGGAGCACCAGGACCCCGATCGAATTCTTAGAGAAGTGGATGAGATGCTAATGGAAGTGGAGAGCTATAGAGATGTCACATCAGCAACCCAGATGCCGCAAGGAGGGTTGACAGAAAGGGTGAAGGTGGAAAAGGCCGGAGGAAGGGGTTGTGAAACTTAATTACGATGCCAGTGTAGGACGAGCGGGCAAGACGACGGTGGGAGTAATATGCAGGAGCCATTCGGGTGATCTCATCATCGGTGGGCAGCGTGAGATTCAATCGACCAATGAGCCGGAGGTAGACGAGGTGGAAGGAGTTCGATGGGCGATACAACTGGCAAAGGAGAGAGGCCTCAAGCAGATCCAGGTATAGACGGCTTGCAAGTCGTTGATGACCAAACTGCAGCGGGGAGTATAGGAAAGGAACTCTTTTCAATATCATTGATGTTATTTCTTCTCAACTTTGTTTTTTTTTCTTATTCCAGTGTGTTTAGTTTTGTTCAAAGGGAGGGAAATTGTGTAGCTCCCGAGGTAACGACGATTAGGCCGATTTCCCATTCTTTGTTTTTTTCGGTGCAAACATTGCCAGACACTATTGATGTTACATTTGCTAGGGATTTGGAATAGAATTGGATGAGCTTCTTCTAAAAAAAGAAAGAAAAAGGAAACGATTGATTGATCTGTTCGTCTAATTGTAACTCCATCGACTTGAAAAACATCTCTTTTAGGAGTATTATTTATGGACAATTTTTTTAAAATAATAAATGACATGTTTTTATCGAAAAGTGAGATTATATACTATGAGAAGTAAACAATGACAATTACTATTCCGAAACGGCTTGATCAAACCCTGAAAGGGTTTGACCAAATTTCGATTGGCTGAATCTTGTTGGCGTTTTTGTACAAACAGTGTGTGGCGTTGTTGTTGCAGGAGTGAATCGAGTATTGAAATGAATATAAAATATAGTTCAGACTGACTTTCCTGTCTCAGCAAATAAATACAAGACTTCCTCCCGTTGTAGTAAGAGAAAAGTCAGGATCGAATCCACGAGGAAGCACGTCAGCAGTTCTCATGTAGCTGTAAATTCTCACAGAAGCAGCAGAAAGACAGAAACACAGAAAGGAAAGAAACAAATAAACCCGGCAAGGGCAACTAAAACAAAAGCAAAGACAGAAACTAAAGGCAGAAAGTAAAGCAAAGAACAAAACGAAGCAAGAAATAAAACAAAGCAGCAGGACGTACTCGATCTCGACTTAGCCTACTCGAGATCGACTAACAGCAAAAGATAGAAACTTCACAGTCGACAACAGAAGCAAAACACCAACTCGACTAAGACAAGTCCTACTCGAGATCGACCAGATCTCCTCTATGTCGACAAGAAACAGAAAAATATAGAAATTGCAGATTCTCGACAGAATTCAGAAATTCGACAGAAATAAACTCAATATGCTAAAAGACCTCCAAGGCCAGGGTTTCAACACCACAACGATAACCATGCAAAGTAACACATAAAGGCACAAAAGATCATGCTTTCCATCAAATAACTTTCGTCATTAACAAATAGGCATATAGAGGCTTTCGCATAAACCCTAATTGTTACTAACCCTTTTTCACATAATTAATCCAAGTTGCATTAAGATCACTTTCGCTTCAATAACACAAACAAGGATCACCTTCAACTCTCGCAAAAGAATCATGCTCATAGGGATAGAAGATGAATCACACAAAAGATCTGACCTTTATCGCATCGCCTCACATGGCCACCGTCGGGCTCACCCCAGCCCCAGAAGTGGGTGGACTACTCACGCCTCATCGCAATTGCAGACATTGATGTATAAAAAGAACTAACTTGCATTAAACTATATTCAAAAGCCTTTACAATCCTGGCAATCAACTTTCGCAGAAAGCCAAAACCCTAAAAACCTTAGAACTCCTAAACTTCTCTGTGGAACTAACTAATTGTCTCTGAAATTGAATTATAAAACTGAGCCCCCTAGGGCCTTATTTATAGCCTTCATTCCCTAGCTATTCTAGGAAAGAAGATATCTATCTCTATCTAAAATTATATCTAAAACTTGAAAAGATAAATAAATTGTTTTATGGAAATAAATCTAAAAGGAAAAGATAAAACTAAATAGGGTAAGTCTTCATGATGTTGATAGATCTTGTCTCCTTGGATAGAATTTGATGTATTCGGATAGAATCTTCCGCCTTCGCGCCCAAGGAATCCCAATCCGAGTAGAGTTGATCAATCCGCGTCGAGCAGCTTCTGGAACGCGGCTCTACTCGAGATCGACCACGACTCGTCGACCTCGACAAGGATGGCTCGTCGACTGGGCTTCCTCGGGTTGGTGTGCTCGATGTGCTCGGACTGGGGCTCAGGTGCTCGTCGATCTCGACAAGCCCTAGTCGACTTCGAGTAAGGTGGCTTGCCGACTAGGTCTTCTCGAGTGACTCTCCTCGATGGGCTCCGGATCTGGCGTCAGGATCTTGTCGACCTCGACAAAGGCTCCTCGAGGTCGAGTTGGGTGGTGCCTCTTCCTTTCCGCTCCTGCCAGTTGCTTCATCCGCTGGCAGCGAGTTGCCTTTTCCGCGGCAGCGAACGGTCCGCTACAACGAGTCGAGTCGCTGGCAGCGAGTGCTCCTGGTCGTCCTCGGCTTAGTCCTCGGCTTCTCGGGCAGCTCTCCTCGTCGACTCCGGGCATGACTTTGGGCTTCATCGATCTCGACCAGGGCTTCGTCGAGATCGAGTAGAGTCCCGGAGCTGGGGGGTCTGGCTCTCTCGATCAGGCTCTGTCGACAAGGTTGCTCGGACATGGCTTGTCGAGGTCGAGTAGCCTTGGCTCGTAGACTTGTTCCGCTGCTTTGACCTTGGACTTCTGTAGTGGTTTTCCGAGCTTTTCCGACCTTCTGTAGAATTGCTGTAAAACGCCTCGATTTCTGCGATTTAAATAGAAACTGGTGTAGATTCCATAATTTGGCAAATAAACATAAACTACATAGATTCTGTACTATCTTAGCCCAAATGAATGCAATGTATACAGAAATCGATATAAAAGTTACTGTAAAACATGGCAGATTCAGCTCACAACAGGCGCCTCGGCTTCCGACGTTTCTAGGAGTTCTTCTGCTTGGTTGGAGGCGTGGAGTCCGGAGTTGGGATTGGCTGGGGTCGAAGTGGTGCTTTTAGGATGACTTTGTATCCGGGAAGGAGCTTCGTTAGAGTTTCGTATGCACTACCCACAAGAGATAGATTAATGCTATACCGCTGGCCCGCGGTGCTACTGTTCGGTGGTGCTTGGCTTCGTTCTTTCCCAGCGTCAGCAACTTATTGGGTGTAGTTCTGCTTATGTCGTTTTGCTAGAGTTAGTTACTGATTGTTTCATTGTGCATGTTTTCTGCATTTACTATATGTTTAGACAGTTTTCGTCTGCCGACTTGTCGATCCCTCCAGAATTAGGCTTGTCTGATGTTAAAGTTTTACTTAATAAAAAATGGCAATTACTTATGTAGACGAATTAGATAATTTTGGTGGGCGATATCTAAAAGTTAAATATCTCTGTAAATGATTGTTTAAAAAAAAAATATTAGTTACTAAATTATGTTATTTGTAAAACATGCAGTAAATAATTATGATTTAGTTAGTTTTGATATTTATGATTTAGTTAGTTTGCATCATGGTGGTTAGCTTGTCTGTCGTGTGTTTCGGCCTCTCGATTTATTCGACACTGGTGTTTCGAGAAGGGATAAATTAGAATTAGAATTTTCTCTCATGATACTTTTTTTTTTTGCGTGAACAAACGAGTTAAGACTTTCTTTAGTTTTATTAAGGCTATGTTTGGCACAAAATTGCACAATCAGCTAACTTTTTGGAGTTTATGGTTTTGATACTATATAGTTTTAAATAAATAAATATAAAATTTTAGTTTAATTAACTTTTAGAATAGTAGCTTTTCAACAACTACTCACCCAATCTTTTCGAAGCTTTGGGTTGTTTATTCACAAATTTTTATCAACTACCCTATCAAAAAGGTTCGTCAAACATCATCTTAGCTTATTAACATATATTTAGCACAAATGATCTATCAGCTTCGGCTACCCAATAGCTACCTTTTTCTCAAACATAGCATAGTAAGAAAAAAAAACCTACATAGTAATCAATCGAGGCAAATTATTTCTTCTCCTTAAATCTTCGACTCCCATGTCATCAGGTCACCAACTCTATCCTGTAATTTGTCTCTCTTCAATTCCTCAACCCCCTCTCCCTCACAAACTCCAATTAAAAAGAAAAAAGAATTAAAAAAAATTTGCGAGAGCAGACAAGACAGACAAGACAGGGAGATATGTGTAAAGGCCCGGATTTTTAAATAATAAATTTTGGGAATTTTGGAAAAGAATCACTAATAAAATAGTTGATGTTTAGGATAATTATATCTATTGTTGATAAATTATTTAAGAGGGTTTTTGAGTTTCCAGAAATATACCTTAAATGAATTATTGTTTGAAAACCAAAATGCCGGAATTATTCTATAATATGATTTCAAGAGATTAGCTCTAAGGTTTTAAATGTTTAATGCCGGGATTTGACTAAGTACGATTTCAAAAGAATTGTTTTGAAATGGGTTGAATTAACTTGAGATTTAAGAGTTTGGAATTATGGTTGGCACGATTTTATCAATGGGTTTGATTGGAAGTAAATGATTTTAGTTGATGTGATAGTATCGGAAAGGTTTTGGGAAATGGTTTTATCATCGACTGGTTTCGAGTATGTTGAGAACTTGGGTTCGTGTGTGTGAGAATGTTGGTTCGGTAGCTTATGGTAATGGCTTGATGATAGGTGTGTATTGCTTTCGGATTGCTTTGGACTTGCATTGGGCCCTTGCTTGTGTTATCTTGCTGTTCTGCATCTTCAGGTAAGTTCCCTAGGGGGCTTACTCAGGTTGGACATTCATGCATGTTGTTGCATTTTATGTTAGGTGTTGCATATGCATAAAAGCATGTCATGTAGTATCATGTTTAGGTTGCACTAATTGATTGAGCATCTGCTTACTTTATGCGTTTGAAACAGAACGGCCGTTATCTGTGATAGTCCTAGAGTCTTTGCTAGGGTCATAGGGTAGCCCAACCTCATCGGGTACCCTGAGTCAATCGAGTCATGAACTTCCTTATATTATGCCTGCGGGCTTTATTGTGGAGCGGGTTAGGCATGCGTGCCCCCGATTATGAATGAATGCATTCACGAGCTGGCCAGTCTCCACCTATCGGAAGGGGTGGAGGTAGGAGAGGGATATGCCACTTGGCATTGTCTTGGGCCCCTTTACAGTATTTCTGCACATTATTATGAACTAGGAGCATGCTAGTGTGTTTGAATTTCGTACTGCATTAGAGCATCTTTATTAGGTATAACACATACTATGTGGCATCAGCGAGGACTGCCGGTCCCGCATGAGTGGCTCGATCTGACTCCTTTCCCCGTTCTTCTTTTAAAGGTATTCTCTGCAGATTTGAGTGCTCGATGTCTATATGACGGGGTTCCCTGTTGGTGAATCGAAGAATCTGGCTAATATCCTAATTTAGTAAAATGGTAATTAAACACTCATGCTTTGGTTTTGACCGGTTCTTCCGTGACACTTGTATCTTTACTCTGTTTTCGTCTTACTTCCGTTTGAAATGGATTCCGCGACATAGTCTTAGGACAGGTCAAGGGTACCCAACGGCCCTTCGATGTTTTTAGGGTTTGAAATCCCCCTTTATTATTGACCTTAAAATTGAATTTGAAACCTCGACCCGTACCTGGAGTGCAAGATCCGAATAAGGGGTTTTATCCCTTGAAACGTAACCCGGAAATCATAATTCTGGGCCGTTACAATATGATTCAGACCTGAAATAGCCCTCTCTAGCGGCTCATCCAAAACATGAAAACAATTCAAATAAGAAAATGCTAATGAAGTAAGAAAGTGGACAGTCAAGATAGTAGGCTAGAAAGAGAATAATAACGACCCAACAACTTATCCAATACGATAACCGCAAGCAATTAATCTGTTTCAAGCATAACCTTGGGAAAACCTTTATCCCATGATAACTCCAACCCAAACAAAATTACTCATAACTTTGCTACAAAAACCAAACAATTCCCAATAACTTTGCTACAAAAACCGAACAATTCCCAATATCATGTGTGAATCCACATGTCCATTTACCATCATGATCTCGCACCAAACCTGCAACAATAAGCCATATGCATCTCCTTGCTCACGGCCTCGTCAGTATTCACCTTGTCCCAATCTTGGTTTGGTCGCTTCCATCCTATTGATTCCCACACAAACCTTGGCCCTCTAAGGCCCACTACGAACCAAATCTCTACCTCTCAAGCGGCTTTTGCATACATTTCTCCGACCATCCTTCTTGGTGTTTTGTTTTAGTTTGTTTTGCAAAGTTATTCAAGATGGTTAATCTATCTACTTGTTTATCAAGGGGAAAAAAATCAAATCACAAACCCACCCGGCTAAAAGTCCATATATTTTAGAGCCAAATTGCAGAAAATCACCCTTTAAATAGCCCAATTTGCCCAAAATCATCCCTTAAATACATAATTACTGTAAACCACCCTTTACAAGACAAAAGTTCGCATAGAACCATCCATCCTTCAAATATAGTAGAATTTCAATTAAAAATGTAGAAAATGACAACAATACCTTTATTAAAACTTCGAATTTTCTTTTTATGTCATTCAATAACACCCAAGCCATTCTTCTTTACAATTTGTTAAACTAATAGGTGGTTCGACGGGAGGACGAGGATAGTGGATTTAAGGCATGATAGTCAATGATTTGTACCCCCCGCGACTCAAGTGGTTGGAGCGAATCAAATGAGTGCCACTTGTGAGTTTTAATGGATGGTTTACTACAATGATGTGTTTAAGGGGTGGTTTTGGACAAATTGGGTTATTTAAAAGGTTTTTTTTGCTTGCAATTTGGTCTTTTTTAAGATTTAACTATTTTGACTCCAAAAGTACACATGCACTACAAATTGTGCAGATATTTAACTTCTATCAATTCAACAACAAATTTGTTCAATCCTACATTAAACCAGATTCAAGTAATTAGATCATCCTCAAATTTTCTTCAAAATGGAGAATGAAAATCCATCTTCCCTTAAAAAAATTTAACCCAATTCCAACAGTTTCTCCATTTTGAACAACTGTAATTTAATTTTTCAATTGTAAATTAAATTTTAATTGAAATTCAATGTACGTCAATCTGATTTTGAAAACAAACGGTACACCTTGAATATTGTGTTGGGTAAAAGACATTAAAATATTAATTTTTAATTGAATCTGAACTCAATAGATTGTGTTTGGACTACCCTTTGGGAATATGTATTTCAAAGGGTATCTTCAAAGGTACTGTTGTGTTCAAATTAAATAAATGAGATTATGTTTGGACTACCCTTTGATAATCAGATTTAAAGCTGAACTCAACATAATGACATCAATGAGTTAGAGAGATCTTATGTATTTAATGGATTGGATGAAGGTCGTGTCCCTCCTATTAGCTATAAGGTAAATATGAGACTATATAAGATGAGATATTATCTTACCTATGATATTTATCCATCATGGGCAACATTAGTGAAGACTATTTCAGCTTCACACGGAAATAAACATAAACATTTTGCTAAAGAGCAAGAAGGGGCAAGGAAAGATGTTGAACATGCATTTGGAGTGTTGCAAGTACGTTTTGCTATTGTTCAAACCCGACACGACTTTGGGATAAGGATAATCTTAAAAATATAATGATGGCATCCATAATTATACATAATATGATTGTCGAAGATGAGCGTGATGACAATGAGCGTATTCGTAGACTTATGGAGATGACCAATATTGAAAAAGAATACGATCATGTTGATGAAATTCCATATATATCATTTTCGGTTGAGCGTACACCAACAATAATGGAGTTCATTGCAAATCGACATCGAGTTAAAGATCGACAATTGCACAAGTTGTAATCAAAAGAAAGAAAGAAAAAAAAGATGACAAGTTGTAACTCATCTGTTGCCAATGGAGGATATAAGAAGTTTACTACTAGGTAACGTCCAAATTATGGCATGATCATCAAGCATGACAAAATAAAGAATCTTGTGTACAATCAAGCCCACAAAGGAATGTGGTGCAGCTATATTATTCAGTTAGCAAAATAACTACTTCAAACTATAATAAGGATTAATCAAAATCTAGTATATAAATCATAAGAAAATAAAGTAGTATCATGATAAATGAAATGGAGTATCTGATCAACATACAGTACTTGGAATTTTCCTAAATTTATGTACAAGAACAAGCATTTATATTATAAGCTACCCCTCCATCCAAAAATACATGGACTTGTGCGTGAATAGTAAAGTCCATATATTTTTGGACGGAGGTAGTATAATTTTGCAAGGTCAATAAATCAGTGATGTTGCATGTTTCATTGGTTTATTTTGGCCGGAATCAAATTTATCCATGATTACTTATTTTATAAGCTACTAAATCCGATTAACATTGGAATGATAAAAGATTCCCCCCTTCAAGGCAAACTATGTCATACATGCGTAGTTAAAAAGAAGATTTAAATAACACATTCAAAAATAAATAAAATTCAAGGGATAGCAGATACCAACATTGACAAACAAGTTTCAATTAGGTAAATCAAGATTTAAGCTTCAACTGTAATAAGAAAATCAGAAATTTTGTTTATAGGCATTTAATCGAACACTTTGAGCGCATCCTTAAAAATCATCTTAAATCATGAAATGGTTGAATAACTTCCTTGCAAAAGTAACCAAATCAGATGCAATACCAACGAGAGCCAAATCAAATAAAGTATCAATTAAAGAGAGACTTGCAAATCAGATGCAGTGCCAAATCAGATGTAGTACCCAAAACGAACACTTCGAGTGTAAAGATTGAAGAACTTACTTGTACCTTCGTTCTAGGCAGAAAAATTGGTTGAATAGCTTTCCTTCAATTCTAGTTTTTATCTGAAGAACATGGGAAAAGGTAGGAAAAAGTGTCACCGAACAATTTTAGCGTTGTTGCAGATATGGGGCAAGCGCTTGTATTTGCCTAGTGGATCTCAATTTTGGATATTAGATTGGGGAAACTATTGAGCCAAATATAAGCCCAATATTCCCCTAAAGTACAATTTTATCCAAAATAGTTGGGCATGCTCTTAGAGCATGTCCAACAACTTTCTTAAAAGAATCTCCAAAATAGAGAATTAGAAATTAAATATTCTGAATATTTTGTGGTCCAATTCTAACAACTTTTCCATTAAGGAGTTTACCCCAAAATATATAGAGTTTTCTCCAAATTTAGGAAATGATCTTCATATTTTCTCTCCATTTCCTATTTTGGAGAATGTAATGGGAAAGATGTTGAAACCATCACAATATTCTCCAAAAAAATAAAGATGGAGAATTTATTCAAAAAAAAAAAAAAATGACTCCCCGAAAACCTAGTTTTTCCAAACAGTACGCGCCTCACGCGCCATCTCCTTCCCACTTGTGCCGCCCTCGACCGGTCGCCGTTTTCAAGGGTCCAAACCCTAGCTCCCCGCCGGCCGCCACCAGCAATCTCGCCCAAACGCCTTCTCCTGGACATCCGAGCTCCGCCTTTGACCTGCACAACCAAGTCGTCAGGAGCACAATCTTCTCTTCTGTCAGCCGCTTCCAAATCAAATCAAAAAGAAAAAAGAGTAAGAGATTAGTAATCCTCTCAAAATCCAACAAATATTGCCTGCTTTCTTCCCAAATCCTTTGCGTGTTGAGAGCAGGCTTGAGATCCAGTATCGAATTTGTGCAAAGATGGTACAAAAAGTGGAAGGAAAAGCGCCCTTTTTTGAAGATTTCAAGTAAATCTCTAAACGGAATTCTGACTAGAAAGTCGAAGAAGGCGTTCCTCACTGCGGGTGCTTTGGTGGCTCGGTGGCTTTGGCGGTGGTTTGCCCTTGGTGCGTGGCGGGTCCTCTGGTGCCTTGTCCCTTGGCGTGGCTGGGTGTTCTCTGCCCTAGTCGTGTCGGATTCTTATTTTCGAAGGTACCCTTATCAAATTACCATTGATGGCTTGAAGGTTAGTCTCCTGTCTAGCCCTGTACTCCCAATTCGGTTCGATTCGTACACATATGCTATTATCTATATAAACCCTTGCCTGGTACTGTCTGATTACTGTCAGTTTGATTATTCCGTTGCCTTCTGTGCTTGTTATCGGAGCTTTGTTTGCTTTTGGTGTTACCTCTTGTCTCAATTGTCTGTGAGGGTTACTCGCTATAGTTCTTCTTTGCAAGACTGTACTTGCTTGCTCAATATATTTTATCATATTAGTGGTTATCAACTCATCCTATTTTGTGATCAGCAATCTATGTTGCAAGAATTATTCTTACTAAGCTACTATTTTTCTAACCTGGCGTGCTTTGATTACCAATGGCACCTCAGCTTCATCATGACTTGTTGCCTACAAAGCTCATCCTTATCAAACCTTATTTCGTTCTGTTATTTGTTGTTTGGCAAATACTATCTACTGTGGGTGGGTTTTGGTTGTCCTTGCAGGATGTGGAGTGTTGCTTGCAACACATGCGGACTATTTGTCCTTTTTCCACAACTCATTATTCTTGTGGGTTTGTTTTCGAAGATAGATTTCATTTGGCAACCACCACATGGCTCCAACACAAAATGGGGAGATCACATCCCTACAAATGAACAACTGGTTAAACTACCTTCTAATAATATGCCACTGTTAACTTGGCTATTTAGTCCCAACTGCTGTATGAATATATGTTCTCCTTTTATTAAGTTTTATTTGCATTACCTACTATGCTGTCATTATTTTAAGGTGGATCCTTTACTCCTTATTGATTCATCTGCACCGATCCTTGGTTTGAATAACCATTTAATTTGCAAAATTCACTTAGTTAACTTACTTTTCCTTACAAGGACATCTACCAAAGGCTTATGTTTGTCGGTGACCCCGACTATGAGTTTATTAACCACACGTAATTGCTTGTGGACAGCTATCATCCGATTTATTAGTTGGAATTCACTGTCTACCGGTTTCCTGATTCTATCTTGTTCCTTATTATTCGTACTTCATTCTACCTTCATTTACTTGTGCATCAACTGCATCCTCAGGCTACCTTCTTGTGGCATTAACCATGCACCGTTACTTATCTTTTATACCAAATCTCCTTTAAATATTGTTTCATTATGAATATAACAACATGGAATTATCGTGGGTTAGGTCATCGAAATTTGTGGACAGCTGTTGACACATTTTGTAAAACAAATTATATCAATGCTATAGCGCTACTAGAAACTAAGACAAATGTTTCTCCTGCATACCATCTCTGGGAAAAAAATGGATTTTGCAATATAGCATTTGCACCAGCTACTGGTTTTGCAGGTGGTCTTTGCTTTATTTGGAAAGACATCGCCCCTGCGGAAGGGAATATCGAACTAATTCATATTGATGAACGATTTATACATATAAATTTCTACGATACTATCAAAGCAACTACAATTGCAGTTCTTATTACTTATGCTCCTCCTGACAACAGGGATAAAGAGGCATTCTGGCACTCACTTATAGGTTACACAACCTCGATTTCTATTCCTATTTGTATCATGGGAGATCTCAACGATATAACGTCTCCCTCTGAGAAGTTTGGTGGTGTAATACCGAATCCCTATCGATTTCGCCGTCTTTGTTCGATTATTACCGATCTATCTCTCTGCGAGCTACCTACTATTGGGGGTAACTTTACTTGGCGTAAAAATCCCTCTGGGGATAATATGTCTAGGATTGACCGATGTCTTGTGCAGAATGATATTTTAATACAGTTTGACAACCTTTTTATTAAGAACCATGCTTTCACATCCTCTGATCACTGTCCGATTTCGGTTGACTTCAGACATGCGGTTACCGTCTTAAATCGACCTTTCAAGTTCGAACTTGCTTGGACTAAACACAGAGATTTTCAGAATATTGTAAAGCAGGCTTGGAGACTGGATCTCCCGGGCTCGTTTATGTTCAAACTTGTCCATAAAACGAAACTCCTTAAGGGACTGGCCAAGAAATGGCATAAGAAAACGTTTGGTAATATTCTTACTCAGATTACGGATTCCAATGCTCAATTAATAAGTCTTCAGCAAAGATTGTTATGTGACTGCTCATTCTCAACTCTTCAACTCCAGAAGCGTTTATTGAACAAACATGAACGACTTCTCGATTTCCAGCGTTCTTACTGGAGTCAACGAGCTAAGGTTAAACATGTTAAATTAGCGGACATCAATTCTGGATACTACCATCGTGTTGCCTCTGTTAGAAGGAATAGGAAGGTTATAAAAACTCTAACTACCTCGGATGGGTTACATCTCACAGATTGCAGCCTAATAAAACAAGAATTTGAACGAAATTTCAAATCGCGATTTCAGTCATCAGTACCCCAATCTTTCAGTTTTGATTCTGATCTACACGTCATTCAATCTGAAGTTTCTGATGCAGCTAATGTCGCACTCGTGGCTCCTGTGTCAAATGCAGAGATTAAAACTGCAGTTTTCTCCATAGCGCCAGATAAATCTCCTGGCCCTGATGGTATGCCTGCAGGGTTCTACCAAAAGTACTGGCATATTGTCGGGCCATCTGTCGTCAAAGCTGTTAAGAGTTTCTTTGTTACAAGTAAGCTTTTAAAGCAGATTAATCATACTTTCATTTCGCTTATTCCTAAGACGGATGATCCAACTACTGTTAATCAGTATAGGCCGATTAGCCTGTGTTCAACTGTTTATAAGATTATTGTGAAAATTCTTGCCTTAGGGCTAGCTCCAATTGTGGATAGTCTTATTCACCCATTACAGGGTGCCTTTGCAAAAGGTCGTTCTATTCAGGATAACATCCTAATTGCACATGAAGCATTCCATTCCTTTCGTAATAAGAAGGGCAAGAGTGGATTGATGGCTATCAAGCTAGACATGGAACAAGCTTATGACAGAATTGAATGGTCCTTTTTATACAAAACTCTGCAAAAGTTTGGATTCCATCCTAAATTTGTGGCATGGATTAAGGAGTGTGTTTCTACGGTTTCTTTCTCCGTACTAGTAAATGATGGTCCCACAAACCAATTCTTCCCACAAAAGGGCCTCAGACAAGGAGATCCGCTTTCTCCATTTCTGTTTATTCTCGCGTCTGAACTTCTAGCGTGTTCGCTTCATACAGCGTCTACCGTCGATAAGGATTTGGGTTTGAGTTTCTCTAAAAATGGCACTAAAATTCCATTTCTAGCTTTTTCCGATGATATCATTATCTTTGCTAAGGCTACAGATTCAGCTGCTCTCAAAGTTGCAACTATTGTTCAACGATATTGCTTAATATCACGCCAGAAAGTAAACTTTCATAAATCAAATTTTCAAGTCTCCCCTAATGTTGGTCGAGCGACTATTTCTTCGATCTCTTCGAGATTAGGAATTTCGCACTCCACGACAATTGAAAAATATCTTGGATGTCCTATTATTAATGGACGGGCTAATAAAGAAACTTTCAATCAAGTTGTTCTAAAAACTAAGGCACAACTTTCCAAATGGAAAGCTTCTTCGCTATCATCAGAAGGACGTAAGGTCCTAATTAAATCTAATCTCAGTGCTCAACCGACATTCCTGATGCAATCTTTTATGCTTCCCGTTTCTATCCTTGATGAACTGGATAAGGTGTACCGACAATTTTTCTGGAACAAACCAGCGTCGTCGACTCCTCTTATTAGCTGGGATAAAATCCGTTCAGACACCTTGGCAGGCGGTTTAGGGATCTACAAAGCCGAAACCATGAACACTGCATTACAAATGAAACTCCTATGGAAAATCATTGCTGAACCGACTAATGTCTGGGTTCAGGTAATCAAAGAAAAATATCTTAAAGGTACTGAATTACTTTCTTACCAACAGAAGGGTGGAACCTCTTGGCAGTGGTCAAAACTGATGCCTATTCGGAAAGTTTTTGCAAAAGGACTTCGATGGGTGGTTGGCGATGGCCGTACGATTAACTTTTGGTCGGACTATTGGGCCTCAGAAGGTTTGCTCCTTGATCATCTGGTGCTTCCTCTTTCAGTTGATCAATTGTCTTGGAAGGTGAGTCGTTTTCTTACGGACTCCAATTGTTGGGATATCTGTGCTTTAACAAGAGATCTTGCGAGTGTTCTTCCTCAACATGTTATAGATGAGATTCTGGCTATTCATCTGCCAGTTCTACACATCACGGATAGACTGTATTGGGGTCCTAGCCCGTCTGGGTGGTTTACGACCAAGTCGGCTTCGACAATGATCCCGAATGGCTCCCAACTGCATAATTTCCACTGTCCTTGGATTTGGAAGCTTGATGTCCCTCCGAAGATTAAGCACTTCCTTTGGAAGATTCCTCGAGATGGGTTGCCATCTAAGGAACGACTACAACGTTCGCATGTCTCTGTTCCTATGGCATGTATGTTCGGGGACTGCACTTTGGAATCGACCAACCATATTCTACTAGACTGTATAATGACAAAACAGGTTCTAGCTATTCTTAATATTTCTTTACCCGTTAATTTGAGATGCAACTTTAATAACCATAGGAATGATAGAGCTCTAGAAAGCATTCGTGACCATATTGGCCCTAAGCTAATGTCGAACCTTGCATTCTGCTGGTGGGCTCTCTGGACTCATAGGAACCACCTCGTTTTTAACCCTACGGATGCTCCAGACCTGAACCGTATTAAGGCCTTACTCCTAACGGCACAACAAACTTGGATTCAAGCATCATATTTTAATTTAAAATTGGATGATTGGGATGATAACCCTAACAGAAGCCCTCCGCTTCATCATAGTTCTAGTGGCTATAAACCTAAAAACAAGAAAAGACATGTGATATGGGCTAAACCACCCCTTAATTATGTTAAACTAAATTTTGATGGTTCTAGGTTACTGTGTGGTAAGGCATCCTTTGGTTTTGTTATCCGTAACCCGGATGCTTCTGTAATCTCCCTTAGTGGGGGTTTATGTGGTGGTATGCCCCCTATCTATGCGGAAGCTCTTGGCCTACGTAATGGCTTGCTAAGAGCCGACTCTCTACGTTTGGATAATGTCCTTATAGAGGGGGATAATCTTACCATTGTTAAAGTTCTTTTGGGCGAATGGAGTTGCCCTTGGATTATCGAAATCTTGGTAACGGAGATTAGACTACTTTTGTGTAAATTTAATTCTGTTTCAATTCGTCATATTTTCAGGGAAGCAAATACGGTTGCAGATTGGATTGCGCATCTGGCTTACTGTATCCCTGCCGACGAAGCTTTGGAGGCCAATGAAGAACTGCGTGTTCTCGTCCGTAAGGACGCTCTAGGATTGAGTTAGACCGCCTGTGGTCTGCTATCCTAAATCTTTCCTTGTATTCAAAAAAAAAAAAAAAAAAAATGTAATTTCTTTTTTTGAGCAAGGACTAACTAGATAATTACTAACTAGATAATTAAGATTTCGTCTAAATGGCTAAATAAATACCCACTGCCAAATTGGAAAAGCAACTGAATTTAACCCCAAAATGTATCTAAATGAAAATCCCAACAAAAAATCAAGCTTAAAAGACTAAAAACTAAATCAGGGACGTTACAACAGCGCCACCATCAATTCAAATGCATTCCATCTTTAGAAATCATAACACTTGATGGATCGGAGTTGCCATCAAAATGTGAACTAAATCACACAATCTTCAACATCAGTTTGTTCCTCGCGACTCCTTTGCGGGCTCCATCGAGTGACAGTTCTCTCCACGATCCTAAACTCATCTAAACATGTCGGAAAATTGGCATCAGATTCATTGTTCCTCAGGACTTCCATGACTAAGAGTGTCTTAGCAACGCTCCCACACAGCCGGAGCGTGCAATGAAAATCCGACCAGACCCGTAACCTCCCACTCGTGCCATCCGAAACCACAAGCACGGCGAATTCGGAGTGAACAAGGGCCGGGTGGTGGCGGTAGGCGACATAATCGACGCCATACTGAGAGCCTGGCCTCACCACCCAGTTCTTTGTCCTCAGATGAGAGTATGCTTTGTAAAGCTCGGGGAATGATTCGACTTCTGAACACATGTAATGCCATAGCCCCTTGGCAGGGGCAAGGATCCTCAAACACCCTAAGGAATGGTGGAGGAAGAGGGCTTCTTCCAGGCCGAGCTGGAACCATTGCTTGTCGCTTTGGGGCGTGACGATCGGACGCCCAAAGCAAGCCTGATTCAGGAGGAGGGTTTGTTGTGAATCTGCTTCAAGGAGAACGGTGGATCCAGAAAGGAGTCCCTCGGAGTTCGACTGGATCAATGATGATTGGAGATCTGAAAGGGTCTTAGACATGGGCTGCTCTAGGGCTTTGGCTTTTGCAGCTTTCCCTTTCCATCTTGGCCCCATTGTGATTTTGGTTGCAGAAACAAGCTAGTGAAACTGAAATTTCTTCCCTTATTTCTGAAAATTAGATGAAAATTGAACTAATTGTGTACATAAATTCAATCAAGTACGGTTCTTTAAGAAGATCGACACTGGGGTTTGAGGAATTGATGCGAAATCTGAGTCATCCAGACCTTCCATTTCACTAAACATGACAGATTCATGATACTCAAACACAAAACCAATCATCCGGGAAGTCCTAAGGAGTGTACAGATTCAAACTAAGATCAATTGGGGGGAAAGTACTGATTTGGAGACAATCCCAGATCCGTAGGCAACAGAAAGCATAAACCCTAAACCGACCACAGAAAAGACAAGATTTTAAGTGCTGAAATTGAGAGTGGATAAGAAGATGAAATACCAGGCGAGGAGAAAATTGGCGATACCCTCTCCACAACTGCCGACAGAAACAGAAGAAGAATAAGTAAAAGATCACACCTCACTCTCTCCCTCGCCGGCAGTTTGAGGGGGGAAGAAATGCAAATGACGGTTGTTTCATTGTATGGGGAAGAAAGAGTTGAACCCGGTCTACCTCAAAATTAAGACAAAAGGGGCCGAGTTAAGTAAACCGGATCACACACGCATGGGCTGCTCGGCCCAACAACTCCCACATCAGCCCACCAACACAAACCCCCCAAATTCCGAAAATTCCGATTATTATTAACATCACCTTCCTACATCCCCCATCATCCGCCACTATCATCGTCACCACCACGGCACCACCACCACATTTCTCTGACCGCTGCAAGCAAGGGAGAAATAGTCAAAGAAGAGACCCTCTCATCAACGCAACTTTCTGTCGTCGTGTGATCGTAACCTCGACGCTGGTGTCGTGGTCTTTTTGCGTCACTGTTGATGTCCCTTGAATAGTTGGATTTTCGTGGAGCCCTTTCCGTTGAGATAGGGATGTGAAGAGGCATAGAGTCTTATTGATGATATAAACAAACAAGCTTTATTGTCAATCGCTTTTACGATAAAACTCACTCGACTTACATATTAGCGTGGTGCATACGAGGTGACGAGTCCAATATATTATGTACTTTCTGAATCGAAACCAAAATCCCAAACACCAAACTATGAAGTTGAAAATTATCTTGATTCTCTACATCTGGTTTCTCCTTGTCCTATGGCGAATTTCGGATGCGATGTCTCACATTCTTTGAAATTAAAAAAAAAAAAAAATCAAAAGATCTGAATCACAAACTTTGAAGGGAGCTGATTCACAAAATAATTGAATATTCGCTTCGTTCGTACGTGTTGCGTTTCCGCCGCCGTGGCACCCCTTCCTTGTCACCGTCAGGCTTTGGTGCGCGTTGGCTTCCACCCATTCTATAGATGAGAATGAGAGGTTTGACAAGTTTTTTTGAGAGACTTTCTTAAAATATAGGTTATTTTATTTTATTTTATTTTTACACCTATTTTAAAGAGTTAAATTTTTTTATAAATAATTTTTAAAAAAATTATTATTTTATAAAGTTTTTTAATTATTCGTTTTATTTAACAAAATATATTATTTTAATTTTTTATTAATGTAGGTATTTTGGTCTATATTTTATAAAAATATCTTTATAATAATTAGTAGATTTTTTTTTAGACAACAAGGAAAGGAATTAGAGACTGAAGAACCAAACACAGGTCATCCTAGCCTTAGAGCGTCCTTCCGGACGAGAACTTCAAGCTCTGGATCCTGCAATAATAATTAGTAGATTGAGATTGTTGATGGTAGTTTTTGATAAAATAAAAAAAAAGTTTAATAAATAATGTTGATTTTTTTAAAATTTATAAATAAAATAAAATGAATAAAAATAGCTCCTCGAAAAGTATAAGTCACGGTGCACATATTAGTACGTAAAACAGCTCATTCAATTTTGATTAGTTGTTTAATTGTGTTTTGACTTAATCAACTACTTTTTTTTTATTAGGAAAAAAAATCAAGTAGGTGACCTATCCGAGAGCATGAGATTACGAAGACCTAAATTATTGTAAATGTCAAAACTCTCACTATTAGAATAATGTTAATAGACATCGGGTATAAAATTCGACGTGTTAGCGAGTGATGTAAAAAAATCCAAACTTAACCACATCGGTTATAAAACCAATGTCTATACACTAGTACAAAAAAGGTCTTAGACAACGGTTATTTATCAACATAGACAACGGTTATTGCACTGTTGTTTATGTCAGTGCGGTTTTAGGTAAAACAATGGTTGAACCTATGACAACGGTTCTTTAAGACAGCGGTTATAACCGTTGTCAAAGATGTTCCATAACCGTTGTCCATGTGACTTGGAAATTTGGAACAATCTATATTAAACGGCTTTAACCGTTGTTTATGTGTCATATAACCGCTATTTATCTGTCATATAACCGTTGATTATGTATCATATAACTGTTGTTTATGTACAATCTAACTGTTGTCTAGGTACACCACAACCATTGTCTATGTGCCATATAACCGTTGTTTATGTCCCATATCCTCGTTGTCTAAATTTTGTTTTAACCGTTGTCTATATACAATTAAATCGTTGTATATATACAATCTCATTATTGTTTAGGTACACCATAACCGTTGTGTATATACCATTTAACCGTATAGCCGTTGTCTAAATACAATTGAACTGTTGTCTATATACAATCTAGATGTTGTCCAAGTACACTAAAACCATTGTTTATGTACTTTTTACCCGTTGTCTATATACAATCTAATTATTGTCTAAGTAAAAAATCTTTTCTAAATTCACAATACAACGCCCAACAAAAGAGCTTTCCTTCGGTAAAAGAACTACACTCTGGGGATGAACATCCAAGGTAACCAATTCTGCAAACAAGGATCCAAGGACAGATTGTATGAACGCATCAGATTGTGCAAGCTTGGCTCAACAACTCCTTTCAATAGAGAACTTGAATATGGCAAGTACATATCTTTTTACAACTGTTCCAACAAGTGATGTCAAGCAAGCATTCATGTCCTCATTCACGCATCTTATTGTATTTCTATGAGAAAAAGAAGACATGTTAGAAGCCGAAATCTAACTTGTAATTGAACCAAAAACAACAAGAAGATAAACACAGAAAAGGCCCATTTAATTTGCTAAATTAGAAGCATATTAATTAATCATACACTACTACACTCGATGACAAGTTTTCAAGTCACTCAAACAAATAGCATGGGGATTGAAATAACATAAATTTTACCACTAACACTCGAAATTCAACAACTAACCTGTATGTCTTCTGCTAGTATAGTTAAGTCATAATTCCTAGCAGCAGAAGCACTTGCAATAGCTACTGTGTCCTTGAACATGTGGAATGTACGAGACTGAAAAAATAATCAAGGAGAACAAAGTTAATAAGGTTCAGATCGAGTGAGTCTCGGCTATCATCAGCATCACCAACTTCAATACATTATCCCGCAACAATAATACACAAGAAGTTGAAGACAGAAAGGGCCATGTTAGAAGCATTTTATTAATTACTCATACGCTATTACACTCGATGGAAAGCTTTCAAGCGACTCAAACAAATAGCATAAACAAATAGCATGGGGATTCAAACAGCATAAATTTTACCACTAAAAATTTCCTAACACTCAAAATTCAACTACTAACATGTATGTCTTCTGCTAGTATAGATAAGCCCTAATTCCTTGCAGCAGAAGCACTTGCAACAACTCCTGTGTGAACTTGTGGAATGCAACAGACTGAAACAACAATCAATTAAGGAGAACTAGTTTTTATATAATTGTACTTATGTATTACCAACTTGTGTATTAAGGAGAACAAGATATTCCTGATAACGCGAAAAAATAAGAAGTAATGCAACCACAATAAGAATCAATAGGGAAGGTAATGAAAATTCGAGATGGTATTAAAAAAGAACCAATATTTAAATTAAATTGGTGACGTTACTCACAGCATAGAGTGTGGCGCCAGCAATGGCGAACAAGTCACCTTTCACAGGTGCACTTCCGGCTACAAACAACAGCAGTAATTGTTTTAAATTAAATTGGTGAAAGAAGCTTTAGATAAAACTAGATGGAATTTCAGACTGAGAAGGCAAGAAGTGATAGAGCAACATTAGTTCTGCAAGAGAAGTCACAACATTCTCAAATTGTACCTGTGTTGGCCATACACAGAGTCAAGAGTTGTGTAAACAGTCTAAGAATGGATCATATAAGTAATTCTGTAAGAGAATTTGATCAAAACATCAATGAGGTAAACATTTCTCCAAACAAAGACAATTCAACCTAAGGAGATGAATCATTTCGTATAGCAAACTACTAAACTAGTTAACACAGACAGTAATTAGTAACTGGCATCGTACGCATCTTATGAAGTAAGAGGAAGGCCAAAAGTGCAAAAGTGAACTAGAAGACTTGGTTACCTGCGCGATCACCTATGAAGGCATCTGAAAATACCAGCATGATGGAAGCAGCAACACAGATAATTACAGCAACGATTTTCTTAAATCCATACTTTGTCTTCAAGAAAATACGAGTCAGCAAAAGGACACAGGGTATTGTCTAGCAATCCAGAAGCATAACGCTAGTCAGGGATGTATACTGAAATGACTTGACCACTGCAAGACAAAATTACTGATAGTTAGGCTCTCCGACTATGTCAGTGTAAAAAATTGGAGGAAAAAGATTGCCATAGAACTGGTAAATTTGTGAAGAAAAGTTAGGATGTTTTCAAAGAGGAAAAGACTGGTTGGAGTACAACAAACCTAGATAATTTGCCTCTACATCTACTAAACCAAGAAGTATATAGTAATACACAAGAAGCTGAAGCACTCGGTGGCAAGTTTTCAAGCAACTCAAACAAGAAAACTGGAATCAGTCCATGGGACATTTTAGCATTCACAAATTCAATTAACAGCCCCAAAATTAAATTCACAAATGCACAAAATTGATTGTCAAAATCACTAACCCTAATCAAAATTCCACAAAATGGGTTTCCAAAACCAAACCCTAAATGAATTCTTATATCCTACCTATAAATTGAATCTCAAAACAAATTTAGAGCAGAAATTGACAAACTATAAGCTGGTGCAAAAAACTAACCTTTTCAATCGAATTTGGGAAGAAGGTTAACGGTTGCTGCAGCGGGGACTCGGATCGGACTGAGTGAGGACTAGGGCACCCGCCGCAGGCTAGCAGCCATGAGCAGAGGCGTCGTCTCCGCCACAGCCAGCCACTGAGTGCCGGAACGGGGTGCGCTACTATGTGCGGGACCTTCTCTTCGCCCTTCGCCAAATCGCAATCGCCTGGTATCCTTCTCTTCAGCCTGGTTTGGGGAAGAAAGAAAAAACCAAGTCGCAGGCCAGCAGCCGTAAGCGGAGGCGCCTTCGCCACCATAGGCAGCCACTGAGCGCCGGAGCAGTGTGGGCACTACGTGCGGGATGCAACAGTTCGCCCCTCGCCAAATCGAAATCGCCCTGACGTTCTTCTCTTCGACCTGTTTGAGGAGAGAGAAAAAACCAGTAAAGTGTAAAAAAAACGCATTGAATATACTCCATAAAAAAATAAAATGAATGAAGATTTTTTTTTTAAAAAAGATTTTCTTCCCTTCCTAGGTATAGACTTATAGGTGAGCGACACCGAGACACATCAAATATTAAATTTTGAATGGTTTATTAAATAAAAAAGAATGAAGATTTTCTTATATGGGTCTTACCACTAGCGTACAAAAGTTTTTTATATATTCGCTGTCTTTATAATTATAAAGACAACGGTTTTAATAGGGTATAGACAACGGTTCTAACAATGGTATTCTATGAGATGTCATCTACATATACAACAACATTTCTTTATATATCTGTTGTCTTTATAATTCCAAAAACAATGGTTTTAATTGGGCATAGACAACGGTTCTGTCAATCGTGTTTTTTGAGATGTCTTCTATATGTATGACAATGGTTCTTTATATATTTGTTGTCTTTACAACTACAAACAAAACGGTTTTAATTTGAAATAGACAACGGTTTGTCAACCGTGTTTTTTGAGATGTCTTATATATGTATGACAACGGTTCTTTATATATTTGTTGTCCTTGCAAATATAAAGACAACGGTTTCAATCGGGCATAGACAACGGTTATGTCAATCGTATTCTTTGAGACGTCCTATATATCTATGACAACGGTTCTTTATATATTCGTTGTCTTTATAATTACAAAGACAACGGTTTAAATTGTACATAGACAACGGTTTTGTCAACCGTATTTTTTGAGATATCTTCTATATGTATGACAACGGTTCTATATATATTCGTTGTTTTTGCAATTACAAAGACAACGGTTTTAATTGGACATAGATAACGGTTCTGTTAACCGTATTCTTTGAGATGACTTCTACATGTATGACAACGGTTCTTTCTATATGCGTTGTCTTTGCAATTACAAAGACAACGGTTATATCTAATAACCGTTGTGCGTCCCCAAAAACTCTAATTTCTGTCAATATAGACAACATTATTTTAAAAACCGTTGTCTATAAGGCGTTGTTTAAAACCATTTTTGTACTAGTGATAATGATTTATAACATCGTTTCTCGTTGTAATATCGACTTAAATGCAATTGGGTTGATCGGGTCGGGTTTGGGTTGAGCTCGTTCGAGTTGGCTCACTGACGGGTCGAGTAAGTTCGGGTAAAATTTATGGTCGGTCTTTGGTCGGGTCGGGTTCGGGTTTGATCTAAATGAATTTCTGCTTGGTCGGGTTTGGGTTGATTAGGGTCAGGCTCATTTGGGTTTCGAGTCAAATCGAGTCGGGCTCATTCGGATTTTGGGTCAAGAGTCGAGTCGTTCTCATTCAAGTTTCTAATCCGACCCGGTCTATATATTTTAAATGATTTGATCAATTTTTTTTATTCACTACTTTATTATTGATCATTTTTAAAATTTAAACCTAAACAATATGGATAATTTGGCTATACTAGATCAGAAAGTGAATTTTCACAATTCAGCCTTCCAAATAACCACAGGCAGAGGTGGAGTTAAGGGGTGGCATGAGGGAGCACGTCCCCCCTCCCTCATCCGAAAAATTACCTAGGTATATTCTGTTAGGACCTTTTGTAATCTTCCATGGATGATTGCTTGGAAAGGTAAGAGAAAGAGATGAAAGAGAGATTAGGAAGAGAGAGCGAGAGATAGAAGAAGAAGATAGAAACTGATATTGATTCATTGATAGATGGAGAGATTACAACATATTAGTATTTATACCAAAATACCACACTTTCTAATATTTCCAATACTAATCCCATATATCCAATTCCTAACAATACTTCCATCCTTAAGAAAGCTTGTCCTCAAGCTTATTAAAAAATATGAACTAAAAAGTAAACCTTTTTGTTATTTGCACGGCATTATATCGCTATCGGCACGGTGCCGGTGCCGGACTCCCAGATCGGCAGCGTCGGATGCAGGTGCCGGACTCTCAGTGTGGCATAGTGGATGTCGGTGCCGGACTCCCAGTGTGGCATCCAATGCCCGAGTCGGATCTGCAGCTTTTTCAGACGATTTGACTGATGTGACCATGTCGGATCCGGAGCTCGGCATCGGTGTCAGGTCCCGGCAAGATTTGACACCTCGTTAGGTGAGGTGACAACGCGTGCCTGCAAAAGTTGTAGATTCCCTCCACCCTTTGCCGATATGGGAGTCCGGGACCGTCATAAATGTTTGCCGGTTTGGGAGTCCGGCACCGACACCGTGCCGATGGCGAAATTTTCGCCGTGCAAATATCAGATCTGTAATCTCATAACATTGGTTGCTCCTTATGAGATTATGACAGTACAAATGCAGCACAACCACTATGTGACTGTATTGTATTGACAATGATGTAGTGATGATGTGTACCAATTGCCAACCACTTTCCACTTGATCAACTACCACAATCACACCAAATCTCAACCTTTCAGCATTGTCATCCCTTAGAGCTTGCTAGTTGCTGCACACATAAAACCCATTCAAATATTAAGCACTTAGAAATGCTCTAAGTTGTTGCATCCCTATCCCGCAGAATGTAGTAATACTATAATAGCTATCTCAACAAGCACCTCAATCTTCCTCCAGTAATTGCTCCACAAATTGCTCAATCTTCCTTGCACAATTTCTATAACCAGCACGCACATTTCCTATGACAGCAACATGTATGCTGATTTTATGGAAGCAAAAGTCCCCTTCCCATTTTCTATGACAGTAGCAACTTGTATTGCTTCCCATCAGTAGGTTGTATCCACCTCCCGGATCAAAGACTAAAACCACAACCTTTAGATCAAACTCAGCCTTACAGAATTCCATTTGCGCCTTTAGAAAATCACTACTACCTTTCCCTCTATCAAAAGGCAATGCAGATTGTCCCTTCTGTATGAATCTAAGTACCCTGTCTGCAGTGTTCTAAAAATCGCGCCTAGGCGCCGCCTAGGCACCGCCTGGGCGCTAGGCGGGAGGCCCCCTAGGAATTTTTACGCCTAGGCGGGCCTCTAGGCGGATTTCCGTCTAGACACTGCCTTGTCCCGCCTAGGCGCCGCCTAGACCCCGCCTAGTCCCGCCTAGACCCCGCTTAATCCCGCCTAGCCCGACGATTATTCAATTTTAGCTTATAGACATGTGGATAGTCGACTTAGGGTTTTTTTATCCCATAGGCCGGGATGTATTTGCTTTGGAGTCGAATCTATGGTTTTGGATTTTAGGAGGCTTAGAGTCGCTAGTCGGACACATATTTTTGCGTTTATTCACTTTAGTGTTAGTTGACCACAAATTTGGGTTTATAAGTGATATTATAGATTATTATTGCATTATATGAATTATTGATATGTGTTATGTGTTAAAATATAAAGAAACAATCATGTTTGTTCTAAGTCCGCCTAGGCGCCGCCTAGGCGCTAGGCAGCCACCCACCGCCTAGCGGCCGCTAGGCGGCCGCCTAGCGCCTTTTAGAACATTGCCTGTCTGCAATCCCAGCCACTGAAATGCAATTTCGTTGATCAATTGAGGGTTTAATTTTGATGTCTCCAGCTCCACCTGCTTCACCATCTAGGCTATCAAAACCACCCTTTGAGCTGTCTAAACCACATGATATTGACCTCTCTTTTCCACCATCGTAAGGCATTGCAATTCTTCCTCTATCGAAGGGCAAGGTGATTGAACTTCGCTTCAGTTCACCCCAAAAATCAACACCTCTCGGTTCATGATATCCATGATCTAAGCAACAATCAACGCCCACTAAATCTGTCACCAATAGAAATTTCCTCTCGGCCATTTCGACAAACAGCTTGTGCGCACTAGAAGTTATCGTACATTCAACTGAATCTGTTGCACTGTTAGCCCCCATAATTTCAAACCATTCTATCAAACGATTGACTACTTCAGACAACAGTTTGATTTCACCATCACCTTTCATAATCTCACAGGGCTTGAGAGTTACCTTAGATTCTTGGCTCGAGGCTTCGATCGTGCCCTGGGAGTTTCTCAATTCATCCCGGTTGTTTGTCGTCTGTTCATCCAACTTTGATGGGTTGCAGGGGATTTCTGGCTCGGTGAACTTCTCTACAGTAAGCCATTCCCAAGTGTGAGTGCATAAATCTGCTCTCAATCATTGTGAATGGAGACCGATCTTGATGATGATCTCAACACGAACTCTAACCTGTGAAACAAGAACAAACGAGGTCGGGGCGGGGCTTGTCTCCCATGACGGACCCTCCGACGCTCAAGTCAGTATTGTTCTCCTTCCTCCTCTACTATGGAGGCGTATCTCATATCTTATAATCAAAATTAGGGTTTGAGGGTGTTACCGTAGGAGAGACAAGAATGCCCCTGGGCCCATTGGGCTTGCTTAATTTGGTTCTCTCAATTGCCCCTCGGGCTTCTTTAGCACCTATCGGTGGTGAAGGAGGCCGATAATTTCCTATCATTGGGAATCTTTATGCTCATGCTTGGGCCTTCCCCTTGATTACTCAGTTAGTCCTTGATCTCATGGATTGATACTTGAATAACACGCTGCGCAAACTCTCTTGATTGCCAGTGGTTGCACAGTATTGACCGTGATTGGTGCCGAGATTTTGGCCTGCAAATGACGGCTATTGACCTTAATTGGCGTCCATTGTTTGGCATCTGGGTGGCTGTTGTTGGACTCACTTGAAGATCGATTGAGTGGCCTATGAATGGCTGAATAGGGGCCGTAATTGGCGAGAGATTGGCCATGTTGCAGATTTATTTCGACCGTAATTGGTGAGAGATTGGTCCTGTCATGGACTTATTTCGGTCCTAATTGTGATGCATAAAATCTGCATCATAGTGATGGATGATCACCTGAATGGCCTATGGGTGGCGAGAATCGGCCTTAAGTGGCGAACTGTTGGCCCTGAGTGGCTATTTTTTGGCCTTGATTGGTTATTTGTTGGCCTTGATTGGCTATCTGTTGGCCTTCATTGGCTATTTTTATTGCTTGGTTTTGACTTTTGTTGACCCTTAACGGTGTTATTATGGCTTAAGATGGGATTTAAGTGGCTGTAAGTGACGATTCTTTGGCCAGTGACGTTCTATTGGCCATGAGTGGCGATCTATTGGCCATTAGTGGCGATCTATTGGCCACGAGTGGCGATTCGTTGGCCTTAAGTGGCGATTCGTTGGCCATGAGTGGCGATTCGTTGGCCATGATTGGCGATCTATTGGCCATGAGTGGCGATTCGTTGGCCATGAGTGGCGATCTATTGGCCATGAGTGGCGATTCGTTGGCCATGAGTGGCGATCTATTGGCCATGAGTGGCGATCTATTGGCCATGAGTGGCGATTCGTTGGCCTTAATTGGCGATCCGTTGGCCTTAACTGGCGATCCGTTGGCCTTAATTGGCGATCCGTTGGCCATGAGTGGCGATTCGTTGGCCATGAGTGGCGATTCGTTGGCCATGAGTGGCGATCTATTGGCCATGAGTGACGATTCGTTAATCTTTTTTTATGGCTTTGATATAATGTTGTTCTATATATAAATGCGCATATAAGCATTTCAAGAATTTATATGTCGTCGATACAATTAACCATGCAATATGATTAACTAAATAACAAACTTTTCATTAAAATAGGAGAGAGAACTTAGCTTTTTGGGTCTCATATGTTGGACCGGCCGGGCTCGATCCGTTGCACTTCCAAGTGAGATATCTTGCATGATGAAAGTTGGGCCTTATTCCCCAATTATCTTAAATGAATAAACTGAGCTGCAATTTCCAAGAACTTTGGGCCAATTTCGTAATTAATTAATATTTGCAATGTAATCGTCTTCTTCGTTCGTAGGTTGGCAGTGAGCGGCGGCGCTGGATCCCGAAACTGATTTCAAATCTTCTCTTCGATCTGATCTGAAGGACAACAATCCCACAATCGTTTCAATGGCAGGCATCAATGGCGGGCGAGAGCGGATCTCGAAGCCGCGTCCTCGGCCATCGTTCCGCTTCTAGGCTCGATCTTGACGGCGGCAAAGGATCCCTATCAGTGGATTGGAGTGCGTCTTCGGTGCGAGGCGGTGGTGCGACAAACGGCTCAGATGCGGGCTGGCCCGCTGTGGGCTCTACGGTGCGCTTGAGCGACAACTTTAGCCAGTGGAAACGACAATCAAGGCCGACGACCGATAGCGTTTTCGATGCTCGGTGAAACGAGATGCTCGGCGATGGAGATGCGGCAGTGCCGATGATGAGACGGAGGCGGGAGTTGTGGAGGATGGGCGACTTTTCGATGTCGGAATCGCCGTTGAGGAGGTCACCAGATCTGCTTCATTCTCTACACTTCCTTTCCCTTTCAGATTCGATTGGGGGATCTGCGGTGAATCGGGCAAGGAGCGGTGGTGGTCCGGCATGCCCCTGAGCCCTCAACAGAGCTCCGTAGCGAGAGGGCGAAGCGATCTCCATGGCTGATTAATTGGTCGATGTTTTCCGCGGCCGCACTGGGAGGGAGATGGCGAGAGGGCGAAGTGATCTCCCGTCGATCTGATGAGCCGCGCCACCCTCTGCCATGTTGTCCGAAGCCAACGGCGCCCTATCCCCTAGGGTTTGTGGGTGAAGGCTGAGCGTTCACCGGTTCACAGTCGCCATCAACAGTCGACTTTTTGTTTGCTTTTTTGATTGGGAGATCCGATCTCATGACTTTTTGATCGATTTTCCACGGACGGCGCCAATTGTGAGTGCATAAATCTGCTCTCAATCATTGTGAATGGAGACCGATCTTGATGATGATCTCAACACGAACTCTAACCTGTGAAACAAGAACAAACGAGGTCGGGGCGGGGCTTGTCTCCCCTGACGGACCCTCCGACGCTCAAGTCAGTATTGTTCTCCTTCCTCCTCTACTATGGAGGCGTATCTCATATCTTATAATCAAAATTAGGGTTTGAGGGTGTTACCGTAGGAGAGACAAGAATGCCCCTGGGCCCATTGGGCTTGCTTAATTTGGTTCTCTCACCAAGGATTATTGGAAATTACCACCTTTGCTTGAATTGATTAGTTGTAGAACATAGCCAATTCCATGGCGTTCGTCAATTCTTTTGGCCTACCCATCTTCACCAGGGAATGGACTTCCGACTTTAGCCCGTTGATGTAGCGCGAGATGACATATGACTTTGGCAAATATGGATTGAAGAACAGCATCCCCGATCGGAGCTCCTCAAACTGCTCGTTGTACTCTTCAAGGCTATCCCCTTGACTTAGTTTGTAGAATCCATCAACAATTTCCATCCCTTGTTTCTCGCCAAATAGAAAACATATCGATTCACTTAATTCCGTCCAGCGAACCCCTTTGGTCTGCAATAGGTATTCTTGCACCCAACTCTTGGCTCGATCCACCATATGCCCTGCCGCAAGCTCTACCTTCTGTGTTTCTTGGATGTTGAAAATGGAAAAGAATTGTTCACATCTTCGCACCCAGCTCCAAGGATTCTTCCCGTAAAACTGAGGGAAATCAACAATCGGAGGTCTGCTTACTCCGCCATCGATCAATTCGGCTCCTGGGTCACCAAGAGCGCTTTCCGAGGGCGCATTGAACTTTCGATCGATGATTCTTGGTGAATCCTTAATGAATTGAGCGCCGATACTTGCTGGTTGACCTCCATGGCCGCTGCCTTTGGTGATTCGATTCTTGACTTGCAATTTTTCCCCAATATCTAATAAGGAATCGTTCGCTACTTCTTGATTGGAGGCGTCAATCCCTTCCCGTTCGCTTTGCGATTCCCCTTTGTCGATTGCGAGGTGCTCGTCTACAACCAGAAGGCCAATCTGATTCCCTTCAACAACCCAGGCTTCAAACGCTTGCACCGGTCGTGAACCCGTCTCCGATGGACTTCGCTCCATCCCTGTCTGGCCGTTCGTCATCAATTCAAGCAACGCCTGAAACTTGCGAGCAATATCTTCGTATCCGACGATGATCTGGCGCACGTCCTCTTTCATTGTCATTGCCGAGAACCTTCAAGCTGCTGATACCAATTGTTAGGACCTTGTGTAATCTTCCATGGATGATTGCTTGGAAAGGTAAGAGAAAGAGATGAAAGGGAGATTAGGAAGAGCGAGCTAGAGATAGAAGAAGGAGATAGAAACTGATATTGATTCATTGATAGATGGAGAGATTACAACCTATTAGTATTTATACCAAAATACCACACTTTCTAATATTTCCAATACTAATCCCATATATCCAATTCCTAACATATTCTCCTCGGCGATAGTTTCGTTTTGATATATAATACGCTATAATCCAACATCTGAGTAAAAAGTTATGCATGTTTGAAAATTGTAGGTGTATTAATCACAATAATTTTATTTCAATATATTATAATACTTTTATATTTTACTTAAATTGATATTCACATATTATAACTCATCTTGAGAGCTTCGAAACCATAAGTTATATTACTTATTTTAAAAATTGGGTAAGAAGCTACGCAAGTTTAAATTTTTTTTATATCTAGCTATACACTATTAAGAACACAATGCAACAAGTTAAACATTGACTCGGTGTTTATTTATTGTATTTTATATCCTTATTTTGTTAGTTTTCTTTTCTTCATCTATTTCATTTATTGATCTATATTTCCTTATTTTTGTAATGGAAAAAAAACAGAGTTTTATTTAGTAGTATAAACCTCGAATTAAAAGATGAACTTTTTAGTTTGTAATATTGTTTGACACTAGTTTGTAATATCATTTGACATTTGTTTATAATATGGAATACGTTGTGTGTTTTACGAATTTTTTTTTCAATGTCGTTGTGTAGTACTTTTGTGCCCCTCCCCTAAAAACTTTATGGCTCCGTCCCTGACCACATGAATCCCATAAAACCAGAATCAAACGATCTAAGGAATCCTTCATATCGTGAACCAAACGCCACTTGACAAGTACCTAGGATGTCTAATTATAAATGGAAGAGTGCACAGAAACACCTTCGATGACACAATCTGTAAAACCAGACAACAACTGACGAAGTGAAAAGCAAACACACTTTAACAAGAAAGAAGAGCAACCTTGATAAGAGCAAATATTAATCTACCAGCAAAACAGACTATATAATGCAAAACATTATGCTACCAAGCGAGATTCATAAAGAATTGGACCAAATAAACAAGAAATTTTTCTAAAATAAAGACCAGAAGCACTTCCCATTAATACGATGGGGCAAATACGTAGGCTGAAACACAAAGGAGGATTAGGAATTAACAAGACGAAAGAAATGAACATGGCACTACAAATTAAACTATTATGAAAAATCCTTGCAGAACCGACAAACCAATGGGTCGGAATAATCCAAGAAAAATACCTAAAATCGGAATGCATCTTGGACTGCAAATTTCCTCCATTTCCATGATGGATTGCCTTTCTTTTTGTAGTCCAAGAAGGGATATCCAAGATCAACATCACCATAGAAAAAAGGGACATCCAAGATCAACAACACCATGATGAAGATCATAAGGGCAATGGCAACAACTGATCGAATGATCCAAGAAGATTCTTTGAAATAAAAAGATCAAAAAATCTGAATCACAAACTTTGAAGTTAGCTGATTCACAAAATAATTGAATATTCGCTTCGTTCATGTTGCGTTTCCGCTGCCGTGCCACCCCTTCCTTGTCACCGACAGGCGTTGGTGCGCGTTGGATTCCACCCTTTTTTTTTATTAGGTAAAAATTCGAAGGTCACACAAGCCTGACTCTTCGAGAGGCCGACAAAGTCGGCAGACGGCAAACCATCAAACGTACAACCTAAAAGAACAGAAAAACAGATAACAGGTGAAATGAAACAAGCAGAAATAAAACTCTCCATCAAAACAATCCAAGAAGACCAACACCAAAGAAGCTGAGAAAGCCGCCGAAGAACGAAGTCAAGCACCACCATACAGTAGCACCGCGGGCCAGCGGTACAACAAGATTCTATCTCCTGTGGGTAATGCAGACGAACTCCAAGGAAACTCTATCCCGGATACGGAGTCGCCCTAAGCGCATCACCACGATCCCAGCCAGACCCGACTGCAAACTCCACGCCCCCAACCAAGTAGAAGACCTCCTAGAACCATTAGAAGCAAAGCCGCAAACTGCTCGAGCAAAACACCATTAAGACAAACCCTTTCGGGTGGGTTTACTCAAACCCTTTCGGGATTTAAACAAAAACATATAGATTTGACATTGGAGAAAAATATATATGAATGTGTTATCCAACGAAATAATGTAGATGGGCTGCCCGACCCAAAGCACTTGATTTGGACCACGAAGATACAACTAGGTCTCTGGTCCTTTATTTCTTTTTTTTCTTTTTAAATATTTCATTGATCCTTGGCGAGAAGGTTTCACGGCACCGCCAGCTGAGCCGGACGTCGACGGCCAAAGGAGAGGCGGCGGCAACGCCACCGGTAGACACAGGAAAACGCCGGCAAACAAACTCGGTGGATCCGATGATGAAGGAATCAGGAGAATAGAACCGCAAAACCTCCAAAGAAGGAGATTGAGGGAGGAAAAAAAGATACCCATGAGGAGATTGAAGGAGCAGCAGAAGGGTGAACTCTGTATGCCCCAATTCGTGAACAAACCCGCGACAAAACAAGATCTAGCCAGAAACGGCCGACGAAAGACCAAAACAGCCCTGACCGGACAAGAACTCGCCAGAACAAGGCAACGGGGTTGATTCGAGCAACGAAATTTGAAAAGATAGGGTTCGACAGGCAAGAAACCCAGCGTTAGTCATGGGTTGAAAAGAAGATATTGCTACCCCTCAAAATTGGCCAATGATTCAAGGGGAGCAGGAGGAAATGGACTAAGCCCGGAAGGATTGAACCGAAAAAGCTCGACAGACCAGGGCGAGAGGCGCTACGAGGGGTTCAACAATGGAAAATCAAACGGTTCGAGAGAAACCGATGCAAAGGCCTCAACCAAAACCAGAATATGACAGAGGATAGGTTATTCAGTCTACCCGAAGCACAAAGGGCCGGGGAGAAGAGGGGGGACGAGACCCGGAGGCTAGGGCGAGAACCAGCCAGGGCGATTGAAGGGGGAGCATCCAAAATGGAATGCGAGGACACTTAGATCGGAGATGGTCGAAGTCGGGGTTGGGCGGCCGAAGTCGATTTGGGAAGGTCGAAGCCGACCATAGGGCGGTCGAAGCCGTGGTTGGGTGGCCAAAGTCGTGGTTGGGCGGCTGAAGCCGATTTAGGGCGGCCGAAGACGTGGTTGGGCGGCCGAAGCCGATTTAGGGCGGCCGAAGCCGGTACTTTGGAGGGTGCGAGGCATGAACCCCGACCACTCTCCCTTCACAATCTTGTTATTTTTCATTTGTTGAACGCTCCTTTCAACCCTAAGCTCCACCCTTTTTTTATTATGTAAAAATTCGAAGGTCAGATAGACCTGACTCATCGAGAGGCCGACAAAGTCGGCAGGCGGCGAACCGTCAAACAGAACAATCTAAAAACAGAAATACAAATAACAAGCGAAATGAACCAAGTAGAAATAAAATCTACTACAAAACGTTCCAAGAAGACAAACCACCAAAAAAGCTGAGGAAACCGCCGAAGAATGCAGCCAAACACCACCGAACAGTAGCACCACGGGCCAGTAGTACAGCAGGACACTAACTCCTATGGGTAGTGTAGACAAACTCCAAGGAAAATCTATCCCGGATACAGAGTCGCCCTTAGCGTACAACCTTGACCCCGGAAAGACCCGACTAAATACTCCACGCCTCCCAACCAAGCAGAAGATCTCCTAGAAACATCGGAAGCAGAGCCGCAAACTGCTCGAACAAAACGCCAACAAGCTTTCACCTACAAAAATAATGACAAGCCCTTGCGTGATTTTCTCTAACCCATTCGGGTGGTTGTACTCAAAAACCCTTACGGGGGGATTTACTGAAACGATTGTGTTTGGCTTTATAAATATATATAAATATAAAAAGAGAAATTATATAAATATATATTTATAAAAACCGGTTATACTAAATTACTTTTTTAATTAAAACACACAACCAAGGGAAGAAGCGCCAAGGCCACCAAGTAGCAACTTGCACGCCAAGTCCAGAAGACAGGTTCCCAACCAAGGGAAGAAGCGCCCACGACCAACCAGGAAGGTGAGCGGCGACACGCCGACAACCACCCACCAAGCATCGAGGCAGAATAGTGAAATAGGGTCGAACGTCGACACCAAGCGCCGCCGGGGGTGGGAAACGAGGAGGATGGGCATTCCAAAAAAAAAACAACAGCGACAAAGGCGGGTTGAATAGGATGAGATCCAATCCCAAACCCTGGAAGTGAAGGCCGCGCCGGAAGAAACCCGACGACCAACACGGCAAGACAGATGACGGTCGAGACGAGGTCGTCCAGGGAGACCACACAAACCCAAACCGAGGTCGATCCACAGAAAAGGGGTACCAACATCCGAATTCAGAGAGGATAAGGCCGATTAAAGCAATAGAGATGAACGAGAAGGGGATAACACTCAAGATTGAGGGTTCCAGCTAGAGATTTGCCAAGAAATTGAGGGATTTGCAGAGGATTTTGGAGAGGAAGTTTAGGCAAAATTCTAGAAAGAAGGCAGAGGCCTTCTCTCTAGAATTGGGGTTCTCTAGCTCCACCCTTTCTATATAGATGAGAATGAGAAGCTTTTTATGTTTTTTTAGAGACTTTTTTTTTCCGCTGAATAATGATTAGGTCGGGTCGGCCGCAGCAGAAGCCCTTCCCAGCGCATCCTTCCGGACGAGAACAAGTAGTTCTGGATCATCCTCACATCAATCGTCGGCAGGGAATGCATGGGCACTACGAGCAAGATAGTCAGCCACGACATTTGATTCCCTGAAAATATGACGAATAGCAACATAAGAAAAGGACGAAATATCTAACAAAATATTTGATTGTAGCAGCTCGATAGTCCAGGGTCATTTCCAATCCCCCAGTAAAGCTTTTATAACCAGTAAGTTGTTCTCTTCGATATGAAGGTTTACGATATGCAATTCCTTAGCGCGTAAAATACCCATTTTGAGGCCAAGGTCTTCAGCAAATACAACAGAGACATTAGTGCAAATAGCCCGATGTAAAGCGACCACCACACCCCTAGAGTCTCGGATGACAAATCCATAAGACGCTGAACCGCCCGGAATAATCGATCCGTCGAAATTAAGTTTGTGACAATTTGTAGGAGGCTTGTCCCTAACCCCTAGAGTCTCGGATGACAAACCCTAACCACACCAATGCCCAATCAACCCCCCCCCCCCAACTCGTCTCAACCCTTAAGAACGATTAACAAGATCAAGAGGCTATCACAAGGATAAGCCCAAATAGAGCCAGTTAAAACGAGACAAGGAAGCGAAAAAGAACATAAATGAACGGGAAAAGCGATTGAATGAGCGGATGAAACCAGTGGTCCACCGCAAGTGAAGAGGGTCAAACCAGGGTAATGGGCACCCTATGGGCTATGGCCTATCGACGAAAGAGCCGAAGGTTAAGAAGGAGTAGAGGCTGACGACGAATGGAGTCAGCGAGCCAAGTTGGGTGGCGGCAGATTGGAACTGGACCTGAGGAACGCTATGGCGGTGGTGTAGTGCCGGATTTGCAGTTGGAAGAGGCGTAGAGGGTAGCAGCTGGCCAAGTTTGGAGACAAAGGGCCTCATGGACAAGAACGGCGACCCGAACAAATGCCACATGAATGTCAAAAGAAGTGGCGGGCTGGCGACTTGCTTATTGAAGCAAGGTGTTGGTGGGTAGCGGCTTGCCCATTGAAGCAAGCGAGTGAGTAGGTAACTGCTTCACGTCGAAAGTAAGGTGGTGCGGCCAGGAGAAAAGCAGTGGAGAGCTGGTGGGTAGTGGCGGCAATGAAAACTCTCCACGAGAGTTTTTTTAGGTCACCCCGAATAAAGTTTTTTAATTATTCATTCTATTTGACAAAAGATATTATTTTTCTGTTTTTTTTTCTAAAAAATATGTTATTCTATTTTGGTCTATGCTTTATAACAATATTCTTATAATAATTAGTAGATTGAGATTGTTGATTATAGTTTTTGATAAAATAAAAGAGTAGTTTAATGAAGTAAATAAGATCAAACATACTAGTAGTATATTGGTTGATTTTTTAAAAATTTATAAAATAAAATAACGTGTGTTGATGAATGAAAGGAGAATTATAAAGATCGTCGAAAAGTACCGATCACGGTGCATCTTTGTCCGTATATATTTGTCAGTATATTACAATATTAGTAGATAAAACAACTCATTCCATTTTGATTAGGTGTTTTTGACTTAATCAACTAGTAACTTTTTTTTTATTAGGAAAAAAAATTCGCGTAGGTAACCTACCCGAGAACATTCAAGCTAATGATGAAGACCTAAATCCTGAAGCTGTAAATATATAGATGAAGCTGTAAATATATAGATGGTGAA
The DNA here is from genome assembly GCA_037127255.1 of Persicaria tinctoria. Lineage (NCBI taxonomy): Eukaryota > Viridiplantae > Streptophyta > Magnoliopsida > Caryophyllales > Polygonaceae > Persicaria > Persicaria tinctoria. The sequence goes on along the minus strand of JBANSL010000003.1, from coordinate 25,216,307 downwards.
GTAATAACTTATATAAGTACGCAGACCAAACGAAGGGTCTCTCAAAAAAAAAAAAGTAAGTATCCCAAAAGCCCTCTGTATAACCTAACTATCCCTACCAACCATAGAACTCCATCCAACTTGCGAACTAGTCCCCTGTATCCTCCACCCCATTCCGGCCTACCCGGTAAGAGTTGTACGCCAACATACCCCCCTTGATGACTTGCACTTGTATCTAAGAGTTATCCTAGATTTACATGTCGCAATGATTGTAATAACACAAGCTATAGGATTACAAAAAGTGTCTTGGAAAATTGTCTTATTCCTAGCCATCCAAGTGAGATAGATAGTAGCACAAAGCAGTTTCCCTTGAAAATAAGGGGGTGACCGAATCTTCAAAGGTTTACAAGTAAACCACTCAAGTCATTCCTACACCAAACGAATCTCCATCGGCAACCCAATCCAGCCCCAAACATGCATCTTTAATTTGCTTCACCATAGAGCACTCAAACCAAAGATGGGGTCATCTGTTTCTTCGGCCTCTTTGCACAACACATATACGGCAGCATCAGAGCCCGCACAATGCTTAGCCCACGAAGACTTAAATAATTATAAATGTCAAGACTCCCAGTGGATCAGCAAATGTGTGCAAGTTCTACTGTCAATAAATTAAACAATTGAAAAAAATTATTAATGTAATTATATAATTATATTTGATAATCAAGTTAAATATTTTAAAATATTTTAATTAAATTGTTAATATTTTTTAGTCTTTAATTAAAATCTATTAAGGGAAAAAAAAAAATGAAACGATTTATTAAGTTGACATTTGTTATTTAGCATCGGGTAATAACCGATGTCTTTACAAAAATCGATGTCTATGGGGGATATAAAGTCAAAAGTTTTTCACATCGGCCAAAACCCGATGTCTTTATATGTTATAACATCGTTTATATGTTGAAAATTCGACGTCTTTGTTATCCTATAACACTGATTATAAAATATAACCGATGTTATAACATACAAAAACATTGGCGATTACCCGATATTCATCACCAACATAGACATCGATTTTTTTAAAGGCATCCGCTATTAACCGATGTGAAATGACATATTTGCGTTTTTTTTTTAAATTATCGTAGACTATGCGAGATTTGAACCCACATCTTTGTGTTTGAACGCAATGCTCTACCATTTGAGCTAATAGGTTTTGAATTAGATAGAATGTTCTTTTACATGTATAATCTTGTCATGAATTTGCTTGCACTTCCTACATACATGTAAAAGAACATTCTAGCAAGGAATTAGAAGATTTCATGAAATCTTGTCACATAATTTTACCAAATGACTAAACAAGAATGATGAAATCCAGGCAGAACAGCTAAATCAATCATTCCTACAACTTGTCACTTAACATTTAATAATAGAAAGTAGATAATCGCACACAATAAACTATTAAGCAATTAGAAGCTTCATAAAACCAGAACTTAACAAGGATAGAGTAAACACTAAAAATTGACAGCATAGACTCACCGCTAATTGAAACCAGGGCCAGGAAATTTCCTAGGGATGACATCGTCATCACGTACCGTAGTTGTTAAAAGACCTTTCAAGCATTAGTTTGTAATTGAGAAGGACCACATAGGCAACTTTCAACCCACCTTCATCATAAACAACAATAGCAACATCCTACACCATTAAGATGCAGGAAGGTTGTTAATAATCTTTGGAAAAAATGCAAGGAATAAAAAAATATCAAAAAAAAAAAAAAAAAAAACAAGAGAAGAAAGGAGGACCTCCCACTATTTGCATGTTTCAAATCCTCAAATGTAGACTACTAATGTCGCACTCAATTATTCAAAACTCATATATTTCAGATTCAATAATCTTAGTTCTATGTCCAACATCTCGGATGTCCATGGAGGATCCAAATATCTGATGAGGAGCAAAAGTAGTCTTCAAGAGCATTCTTACGGTACCCAACCAACTTAACTGCATTTCATTGCAAAAATCCCAAGTTTAAAATCACCACTTCAACTTCCTCATCAACAAATCTCTTTATAAATACCACAAGCGAAACCTCCACTGACCTCCTCCAATGGCTGAAATTGCGACCATCGAGAAGACGCGTGAAGAGAACGCAATTTGGATGATCGGAATGATGAAGAAACAACTCGTTCATGGGATCATTGATGCCGATTTCAGATCATTGGTCATCGAAATCATGCTCAGGCTTTGATACCATGACATAAGTCATGAAAGAGAATGAAAAACAAAGCTTTGAGTGTGTAACAATGGCGGAAGAGAAAGAGAAATGCAGAGGTTGGGGATGAAGGAGCAACTTGCATTTCTTGATTGATTTGTAACAAGTTTCCCGCCTCCCTATTTATAGAGGGATAGGGCTACATATGAGGTGCGTATTCACTACAATACAACCTCACTTAAATGCTCAGCTAAACCAACTGATCATGACTCAACACTCTCCTTCGCATCGAGGGATGCTACTTTTGGCAAGGATTAATTAAAGATGGTGAATTGGTGAAACACTAATAAAAATCCAGGCTAAACATACCCCGAAGACAAAAGGCATCAGAGGGATAGCTATTCCAAGACCAGGTATAATCCTTCCCCATTTTCTCTATCCATTCTGATCTTCCAGCTTTATTGCACGATGCTTGAACCGAAACAGAAAGAGTAGAGAACCCCCTTAAATTGTCCTCCCAACCGGCCATGGAGTCCAAGAGACTCCACTTTATTGGAATTGCTCTTAAATTTAATTGATTAAACATATATGGCATGAAATTTATGCTTGAATGGGTGTTACATAGTATGAGTAGTCTTGACTTCCCCTCTCTATAACTAAATGATGACTCCATCATCCTCTATTATTTTATGTATGCGATTACTAATGATATGAAATATGATTAGATGCGGAAGAGTGAACACCACTCTTGCAAAAGAAACTTTGAACAAAGAAATGACTTAAGCTTCATAACAAGAAGGGAAGAATAGATGTAAGGATGTTACAAGCAGTCAAAGAAAATGGAGAAGGAAACAAAAAGGCAGAAAGAGAAGCACGAGAACTAAATGCAAACCAACTCCCTATGCAATGGGAATCATACTAGAAATGAAGATGGATGAAGCCACAAGAAAGGAAAAACTAGGAAATGGTGGAAAATATAACAATATAAAGATCCTATCTACTTCAATCTTTTAAGCGTTTTTTTTGGATGAATTTGCCATTTGACCTCAAATTTTGATTCAACTTCTTTGAATCTTGGCATTAATTTTTGTTGTTTGAGACAATTAATTATCGGGATGCTATATTTAGAAAGTCTTATCTATAGAAGATATTTTTATATAGAAGGATTATTGTGGATGGTTTATCTATAATAGGTTATAACATAAGGTAGGTTTATCAATAGAGTTATCTATAGGAAGCTCTCTATTATAAATAGAGGCCCGTAGGGCTGAAATTATTGTATCTATCAAAGCATCATAATAATAAGAAACTCTAGTTGCAAATAGGTTTTTCTCTGCAGGGTGTTTTGCACATTTTTTGCTAGAACACGAAAATCCTTTGTGTCCTATTGTTAATTCTCTTTCTCTTTAATGATATTCACTTGTGGAAATTCACAACAATTTTCTCGTCTGGATCTGGCTTTTTTTTTTTTGCAAGACTCAACATTTCTTTCTTCATTTTGTAGTCTGTTTTGAACAATACTCTTGATTCTCTAATGTTTGAAATATCAACAATTGAGTTCCTCACAAATTGATGACAAAGACTTCATCAATTTTTTCCATTTGTACGATGGTCACCGGATAAAAAAATAGAGAAAATAAGATAAATGAAAATGAAATAATTAAAATAATCTTAGGCTCCAAGTTTGGAAAAATGGAGTAATAAAAAAAGGAAAAGACTAGAATTAGAATTAGAATTAGAATGAGTAATTAAGAGGAAAAAATTGTGGGTGGTTTGTGCTTGATGGGAAAGCTTGACTTGAAATTAGGAAAGAAACGAAGAGAAAATTAAATTTTGTGATTTTCTTTGTCATCCAAGGAAGTTGTGGGTTGAAACTCATCAAGTTAACCACACATTTAGGCTCCGTTTGCATTATAGCCTTATGATTTATCAATTATGCTTCATGTTTTATAAATGGCAAGTGCGTTTGTCTTTCCTAAATTAATTACAATATCTTGCCTAAAAAATACAATTTCAAATACTCTCCACTCTCATCTTCTTTCCACCATGTCTGATGCCACTGTAGTTGTTCTTGTCCTTACCATTGTCACCGCCGAGGTCGTTGCTGCCGTTTTCAAAGCTATCTACCACCCAAAGTCTTTTCTTCCCTTAACTCTCCTCCCCGCTACCTTCCCTCTCTCTTTGTCTTCACAACCCACAGTCCAATACCAGATCCGAGTAGCCACCGAGACATTCATCGAAATCAACCACCAAACACCCTAAATTTATTGTTCATGGTTAACATGTCTCTAATTTTGTCGCTGTTGATTATGCTAAATTAAGTTTCGATTTGATTTAGGGCTTGTTTGGGATGGGTATATAGATATAGGCTATGGGTATAGAAAGCCCAATATCTATATACCATGTTTGGTATATTTACCTAAATCAGTATATAGATATCAATCCTATATCTCTCATATACTGTTTCTAGGATATTCTTCCCCTTTGGATATCTGGCAAAATTGGGGGCTATAGGAAAAGAGGGGCGAGCTACTGGGAAACGAGCGACTGTGGAGATACAGTTTCTTCTTCTTCTCTTCCTTCTCCTCTTCCTTCTCCTTCTTCTCTATAGAATTGCTCCCCATTTCATCTGTTCAAACTCCTTGCATCTGCCTAGTCGCTCGTTCGAATTGCCGTTAGAAAGAATTACTTGCATTTGCTTAGAAATTGATGTTCGAAATTCCTTGCATCTGCCCAGAAATTGATGTTCGAAATTCCTTGCATCTACCCAGAAATTGTTGTTTGAAACAATTGTTTGCATCTTCCCATAATTGTTGTTCGAAATTCCATTTTGAATGTCACGAAATTGCATCCGTTCAATTTGAAAATTAGGGTTCAAACATTAGGGTTCTTATTAATTTGTTCGAAAATTAGCCTATATATCCTATATCAATCCTATATACTCTTTCCAAACAGCAAATATAAGATATAGATATCAATCCTATACCCATACTCAATACCCATAGCTTGATATCTATATCTCATACCCATAGCCTATATACTATATCTATATATACCCTTTCCAAACGGGCCCTTAGATGCGTGGTGGATTTGGCTTTCTGGTGGCTATGGTGACAGATTTGGGCAGAGATTGGAACGAAGTCCCAATCGACCATCCATGACTAATGGGAGCCGAAAAGACGCAGAGGGGTGGGAGAGGAAAGGAGTTCAAATGAGATGAAAAAATAAATGCTTTATTTTTCCTTCACTGTTTATTTAATACATTCTAAAAGATAAACTAACATAAAGCATAATGACTTTATAATGTTGACATGCAAACGCAGCCTTATCTCCCTTATTTTAAAATGTAAAAACCCGTTTTTCATGAATCATTTCAGATCGAGTAGTTTTTACTCGATGATCTATAAACTCATAGTGAAAATTATGGCAAATAGAATACGTACGACTAGTTCTCTAGAAAATAATTCATCCTCTCCAAGGGATCTTCGTAAAAGAAAGAGTAATACAAGACAATGTGTTAATAGCATAAAATTTTCCACTCATTTAAAAATATGAAAGGAAAAGAGGGATGGATAGCAGTAAAACTCGACACAGAGAAGACATACGATAAACTGGATTAATAGGAATTCTTGTTTCAAGTGATAGAGAAATTCAGTTTCAATGACAAATTTATGAAATGGATTTGCGAATGTGTCAAAACAGTTCTTACTAAGTTCTGGTTGACGATGGCCCAGCGGAAAGGAGAAGGGGGTTGCGGCAGAGAGATCTGATTTATCCCTTCATTTCCATAATAGGATCATAAGTTATAGCAAATTGCAAAGGAGTGGTGAGGAATCAAACAAAAGAATTGGGTTTAGATTTACAAGAGGGGGAACAAAAATCCATTTTCTATCATTTGCAGACGGCATGATAATATTTTCTAAAGCAAATATGAAATTATGTGTAGAATGATCAAGAAAATAATAGATGACTTTTTCCAAATACCAGATCAGAATGTGAACTTTCACAAGTCAGCCTTCCAAACAACCACAGGAATCCCACAAACCCATAATCAAACGATTAAAGGAATCCTTCATATCACAAACAAAACGTCACTTGAAAAGTGCTTAGGATGTCCAATTATAAATGGAAGAGTGAACAAAAACACCTTCGATGACACAATATGTAAAACCAGACAAATACCGACGAAGTGGAAAGCAAACACGTACACTTTCACAAGAAGGAAGAACAACCTTGATAAGAGCAAATATACCAGCAAAGCGAACTATATAATGCAAAACTTCATGTTACGAGGAGAGATTCATAAAGAATTGGAACAAATATACATGAATTTTTTGCTAAAATAAAGACTAGAAGCACTTCCTATTAATACGATGGGATAAAATATGCAGGCCGAAACACAAAGTTGGATTAGGAATTAATAAGACAAAAGAAATGAACAGGGCATTACAAATGAAACTACTATTGGAAATTCCTTGCAGAACCAACAAACCAATGGGTCAGAATAATCCAAGAAAAATACCTTAAATCAGAATGCATCTTGGACTACAAAAAGAAAGGCAATGCATTATGCAAATGGAGGAAATTAATGGAAATTAAAGAGTATAGATAATCTTCAATGCCTCTCCTCACAACGTTTAAATTAAAAATATACAAACACAAAAAATAAAATAAAAAACATATTAGAAAAATATAAAAGATATGAGTTTGTGAGATGAAATAGAAAAGGGGGATATCCAAGATCAACAACACCATGACGAACATCATAACGGCAACGGTAAAAATTGACCGAACGATCAAATAAATTACAAATGACATCTTTGCCCGCTTAAATAATGCACAAAAACCGAATCTGGTCACTCTATGGTGGGGTATTTGGACCATAAGAAATAAGGTAACTTTCAACGACAATAATCTTACAGACAGAAAAATTATATGTGAAAACTTCTACAACAACTAAACAAATCCAAAAGAATCTTTGAGGACAATATGAATACAACAATCGCAAAACCACAAACCCAACGTTCCTAGGAAAAAGAAGAACATGAGGTGGAAAAGGCCCAAAGTGAGGCACTTCAAAATCAATTTTCGACGGCTCCAGGCTCCAATTTGGACATGTAAAAGCTGGTTTCATCATCCGGGATGTTAGTGGTTCGATTATGGCATCTAGTAGCTTCCCTTGTGGTGATGCATATATCCCCTTCAATGGTTGAAGTCTTGGTGCTCAGGTCTAGCCTAGTGCAGCTAGGGACCTTGGCTACCAGTGTATCGACATTAAAGGTGACAGCTTCACAGTCATGAACTCCATTTTTTGCAAGTGAAAATGTCCTTAGAAGATTTAGATGAACATTACGGACATCCAACAGCTTATCCAAACACTTTAAGTGATCCTCCCGAACGTATGTCTTCCGCGAAATCAACTAGGTGGCTGATAAAGTTGCTTATCTGAGACATACTTTGGATCATGATGCTATCATGTCGCATTCAGAGCTCACTTCCCTTGTTTGGGAAGACGCAATTGAGTGGTGGATAACTTTTATATTAAAAAAATGACATTTAAAACAAAGGATTTGGACCTGGATTTAAAACTTCTCCAGTGGGATGTTTATCACAAAAAAAAAAAAAAAACTTCTCTGGTGGGTCCTCAATAATCTGAGCTAGTCGGTTTAACTTTACCTCAACCTCTAATTCAACGGAATATCATTTGCATTAAATAATACTCCATCTGTTCCAAAATAAGTGTCGTTTGTCTTTTAGTGCATGTTTTTCAATGAGTTAAAAATATATATAAAATATTATTATTTTAGTTAATTTTTTTTATACAATTTTATACTTATTAGTAATAACAATGATATTATATAAATATTTTGAATAAAAAAATAATATTTTATAGAGTTTTTAACACTTTAAGAAACGTGCCGAAAAAGAAAGTGACGGAGTAATAAATCTATTAAATCTATTAATTTTTTGTTTGTTTGTGTGTGTAGGTAGTGTGATTGGTTGCATACCCGGGGATGCATTTAGCCCACTGCCCACCTAAGCCTAAAACCAAACTCTTACCCTTATTTTTCATGCATTATTTTATCATTTGCGCCTTAAAAGTAGTGGTCCATATTTACCTATATGTAGAACTAATTAGACAATCTAAAGTTTGGAGTAACGGAGAAACTAAATGTCGGAATGGACGTGCAGGTTTGCAGTGGGCTAATTAATTAAAAAAGCATGCTAATTAATCAAAAATTATTGCACATTGGAATGGACGTGCGTTTAAGAAAGATGATTTACGGTGTATGTAATAACACCCTTGGAATAACGATGATCGTGTGCATATAAGAGCTAGTGAATGCCCAAGAAATTCAGCATAAAAGGTTGGAAGAATTTCATTATAGATTTTTTTGATTATATATATAGAAACCAGAGATGATGTTTCACATGGATTTATGCCACCTCTTAGAATCAATCAATCATCAATTTATAATACTAAAGGAGAAGTCACCTAACCCATGTGGCGACTTCTCCTTTAAAGTAGGACATTTTTAGTTAGAGATTAAGATTTTTTTAAACATCAATCTTTATCACTTTGTAACGTAATCTCAATCTATTGCAATCTTATCTAAAATAACAAATTACGCATACCTAATTAATAAATTTGTTTGATCGGAAAAAAAGAATCAATTTGTGATTGCAGCAACTAATTAGCGATCAACCACGTAACTAAAAAGATATGAAATCACATAGCTCCAATTAATTAATTAATAAGTACAAATTGTGGTATATATATATCTAAACAACTAAAGAAGATATGCTCAATAACTACCTAGAAATATATGGAGTATATCTCTTCCCTATATATTGAAGATGTGATCCCATCCAATGCCGTACCGATTTTTTTTTCAACCGAGCTAAATCTTTTTGTTAAGACATCCATAGAGACGAATAATAGGAAGGTTCAAATGAGAGGTACGTTTAATTTATACGTATATTTTACCGATATGATCTTTTTTATTATCGGACATTACAATGATTCATCTTTCTTATTTTATTTCTTACGAGCGATGAAAACATTGATGGTAGTAATTGAAAATTTTATTTTATTTGTAGTTGGTGGTGCAACGATTCGACCTCAATAATTTGCAAGAGGCACGCGACCAAGGGATACCGCAGCATAAATACGCCCCCAAACAAGGACGTTGTCCGTCTAGCTGCTTTTGTCCACAATGCATCATGGTCAGATATGCCTTCGAACTTGACAATCGAATCATCAATGGGACGATGTGGGCTTGACCAACAATTTAACTTTGAAGAGTTCAAACCACGTAGTATATATACAAGTTTTTTTAGGGCATTAGTGATGATAGAGTACGTGTTGTTGCGAATCTGTAATTGAGAGATCCAAATGAAATTTGGGGTCGATGGTGGACAACATCAATATTTTGCTCAAAGGTTAATTTTGATATTTAGATATTTCTTTTTAAGACTTGCTTTGTATACTATTAAATCCATAGAGAGAGCTTGAGGAATGATCCATTATAAATGAATAGGTACGACTGTATAAGTAATATAATCAATATATCTATCTATTTTCATAGATGTAAAATGAGTTTTAATTTTTTTTTTTTGCCCCAACGTGTCAAGTGATTTAGTCACGGTCACAACTCACGAGTATCGGTGAGATTTGTGATGATCCAAAATGAATTAGCTTGGGTGCTCATTTAAATTATTTTTCTTCTTTTATTTTTATTTTTTTGAAACGGAAAAAATTTGACCATAGAGTTGAGCTCTATCAGCCAAGAGCATCCTTGCGGATGAGACTACGCAAAAGAGAGTCATCAGGAGTCAATAGACCGTTAGAAGCAAAAGCGATACGTGATAAGCGATCAGCTACCAGATTTGCCTCACGGAAGACATGACGAATCTCAAAAGAACCAAAGAAGCCCAGCGAGACTAGACTGTCTGAGACAATCATTTCAGAGTCCCCAGTAGGCTTCCCCATACCTTTCATACTTTTTATTATTGTTAAGTTGTCTCCTTCAATGATAAGGTTAGTTATTTTCAGTTCTTTGGCAGCCCGAAGGCCCGTCCAGAGGCTCAGGCTTTCACAGCCACAAACCGAATTGATTGGAGAAGGTCCATTGCCAGTGAAAATTGGAGAACTAATGGAGTCCCGAATGATGAAGCCATAGGTGCCCAACCCATCAGCAGATAGAGACCCATTCAATGATAAGGTTAGTTATTTTCAGTTCTTTGGCAGCCCGAAGGCCCGTCCAGAGGCTCAGGCTTTCACAGCCACAAACCGAATTGATTGGAGAAGGTCCATTGCCAGTGAAAATTGGAGAACTGATGGAGTCCCGAATGATGAAGCCATAGGTGCCCAACCCATCAGCAGATAGAGACCCATCAAAATTTAGTTTATAAGTTCCATTTGGTGGAGGTTCCCATTTGGTTCTCTTTCTCTTCGATATTGATTTTGGTTTGTCAGTCTTTGGGGATGAGTTGTTGCTAGTGCAGTAATCCGGTGAATTCAAATTAGAAGTTTGCCAAATAAATATTTGTTCTTTTATGAAGGATAAGATGCATCTTATGTCCGGGTTTATATTTTCGAAGAGTGTTTTGTTTCTGAAGTACCAGATACCCCACCAAGCAAATGCCAGCTCTTCCAACCCTTTTGTTCCAATTGTATTTTTTATGTCCCAGAGTGTATCGTTCAAGTGTTCGTCTTTGATGAAGCAACCATTAATTTTCCAAAATGTACCCGGGTTAGTTGCGATCATGGTTTCCCTCGAGACTGGACAGTTCCAAAGCAGATGGTTTAGGTCTTCGTAACAAGAGTCGCAGTGGGGGCAGTTTGTCGGAATACCAAAATGTCGAGAAGCTAGTCTGACAGCAGTGGGCACTCCATTCTTTAGGATTTTCCACAGGAATGATTTTATTTTTGGGGGGATATCTAGTCCCCAAACCCAGTTTATATCTGCAATTTCATGTTTTTTGTGTTTATGTATCATATCAATAGCAGACTTTGTGCTGAACCATCCATTTTTTCTCCATTTCCAATAAAGTCTATCTACCTGTATATGCTGCGGTATTGGTATCGTTTTGATTGTTTCAATTAGATTATTTGGAATGATGTTTTGTAACTCTTCTTGTAGTTTTTCTTGGTTCCAACTTTTGTTATTTTTAAGGAAATGTTTTATGTTGATTGTCTCGTCTATTTGTTGTGTTCCCGAAATAAATGAACTTATAGGCAATTGACCAAGTCACTGGTCATGCCAAAAGTTGATAGAGGCACCGTCCCCTATAGACCAATGTAGCCCCTGTTTGAATAAAGGAATTAGTTTTATTAACTGTGTCCACTGCGAGGAAGAGGTTCCATGCTTTTTATATGTGAGAATGTTTTGGTTTTTAAGGTACTTTTCTTTGATTAGTGTCACCCATGGGCTAGTTGGTTCCGCCAGTAGTTTCCAGAGTAATTTCAACTGAAGGGCTTTATTCATGTCCTCAGAGCTGCGGAGACCAAGCCCACCATTTTCCTTGGTTTTACAAACCTCATACCACCCGATTAGGGGTTTATGGTTCGGGCCTTTGTTCCATAAGAAGTTTCGGTTTATCCTATCAAGTTCTGTGTGGACCGATTTGGGTAGCGTAAAGCATTGCATTATGTGTAGGGGTTTAGCAGCAAGCGTTGTTTTGATTAAAGTGCAGCGACCATCTTGTGAAAGGCAGTTTGCCTTCCACCTATGAAGCTGCGACTTGGTGCTTGTTATAAGTTCCTTGAATTCTTCCTTTGTCATTCTTCCTTCTATAAGGGGGCAGCCCAAATAGCTGCACATCTTAGGGGTGTGTGCTATTTCAAGCTCATTTCTGATAAGATTTTTCTGGGTGGATGAAACATTTCTAGATGTTTGGAATTGAGATTTATGCCTATTTACTCTTTGCCCTGATAAATCTGAATATTCTTGGAGAATTTTGTTAATTTGGTCACAACCGGTTTTGGTTGCTGATGCGAAGATGACAATGTCGTCGGCAAAGGCTAGGAACGGAATTTTCGTCCCTCCACACGTTAGTTTGATTCCTAGGTGGCTTTGTGGTTTTTCCGATTCTTGTTGTAATCCCCTTGATAAAATTTCTGAAATTATTAAGAATAGATATGGCGATAGCGGGCATCCCTGGCGTAAGCCCCTCTCGGGAAAAAATATTTCCGTGGGTTCATTGTTCACTAGCACCGAGTATGTGACTGTGGTGATGCATTCTTTGATCCATTCCGTGAATTTGGGTGAGAAGCCAAGTCTGGACATAATTGAGAGTAAAAATTTCCAGTCAACCATATCAAATGCTTTTTCCATGTCTAGCTTGACCGCCATCCATCCTGATTTTCCATTTTTCTTTGAGAATGAGTGGAAGATTTCGTTTGCAATTAATATGTTATCTTGTATAGATCTGCCAACAGAGAAGGCGCTTTGAAGTGGATTAGTTACTTTGGGGATAATCATTTTGAGTCTTGATGCTATTATTTTGGATATTATTTTATATGTTGTTGAGCATAGGCTAATAGGCCTATAGTGAGATGTTGTGGTTGGGTTGTCTATCTTCGGAATTAAAGCTATGAACGTATGGTTTGTCTGTTTCAGAATCCTTCCGCTTAGAAAGAAGCTTTTAACCGCTTTGATGACTGATGGTTCTACAATATGCGAGTACTTTTTGAAGAAACCAGCCGGAAACCCATCAGGTCCTGGTGATTTGTCATTGGCAAGGCTGAAGACAGCATTTTTAATTTCTGAATTTGTGACTTGACGAGTTAACCAATCATTATCTTCGTTTGTGATTTCCTTTCCTACATGATGTAGTAGGTTGCTTTGTGTTTGTTGTCTGGGATGCTGTGTGAATCTTTGGCTAAAATCATGCTTGATTAGGTTCCTTATCTCTTCTTCATTGTTAAGAGTTATACCAGCCGTGGTTTGAAGATGTTTTATTATGTTTCTATTTCGTCTTCCGGTTGCTATTTTATGGAAGTATTTCGTGTTGGCGTCAATGGATTTTATATGCATTCGTTTCGCCCTTTGCCCCCAGTATTTCTGTTGAAAGGAAAGGAGAGAAGAATGCTTTGAAGTGAGCCTTTTGATTTTGTTATCCAGAATTTGGTTGTAAGCATTACAAAGATTCTTTTGTGATTCTAGAAGTTCTGTTTCAACTTGCTTAATTTGGCGGAACACATTTCCAAAGGTTACTTTGCTCCAGAGTTTGCTTTTCCTTTTGACCTCTTGCAATTTCTTCGTTAATTTGAACATATTCGAGCCTGGGGAGTCAAGCCTCCAAGCTGAGCGCACTACTGCTTCAAAGTCTGGTTTCGTAGTCCATGCCATTTCAAATTTGAAAGGTTGTAATTTTGGTTTGCGGTTATCCATGAGGTCCAACGTGATCTGAGCGTGGTCAGATTTAAGAAATGCATGGTTTTTTGTGCAAATGTTTGGGAATTGTTTTAGAATCGGGTGGCTAATTATAGCGCGGTCGAGTTTCTCAAAGATATTGTCGGTACCGTGCTCATGTTTCCTCCAAGTGTAATTGTTTCCACATGTCGGTGAATCCACTAGGTTGAAAGTACTAATAGTATCTTGGAGTCTGGCGAATCTATTTGCAGTAGGGACCCTGCCCCCCAATTTGTCGGTTGGCTCTAATATTTCGTTAAGGTCCCCAATAATTATCAAAGAGTCCTTTGCATTGTGGATATAATCTGAGAGAGAGGCCCAGAAGGAGTTTTTGTCCTTAGCATAAGGTGTTGCATAAACGAATAGGATTTCGATGTTAATATTAAGGGTTGTGTTTGCGTAGTCCGCTTGAATGATTCGGTCTGTTGAGTTTCTAATAGTAAAGGTTTCATTATGGAAAAGGGATTATTTCCATAGGAGGCAAAGCCCTCCCGCAAGTCCATTCGATGGACAGAAATGCATTCTGTCAAAACCGGGTTTTCTCCAGCATTTTTCCGGAGGAAGGTTTGTTAAATTTGTTTCGGCTAGCATTAGGATTTTTATATGTTCTGCTTTAGTAGTTGCTTCGATGTGGGTCCAAACATTCTTCCTGCTTAGGCCTCTGATATTCCAAAAGCTAAACTTCATTAAAACCTTTTGAAGGGAAAACGGTAGTTTGATGGTAGAGAACCTTAAATTTTAGAGTAAAGATTATCCTATAAATAGGAATTTTAGTTTGTTTATACTTAGTGTTTTTGGTTTTAACTATTCTTATGAGTGTATTTTTAAGTTTTCGTTTTAGGATCATCCAAAATAACAGTTCTTTGTTTTGGTTGTGTTTCAAGCTGTTATTGTTAGAAGCTCTAACATTATTATGATAATTGGTATATAGGTTAGGAATGGTGGATCCAATGTCTAGAGTATTAAACCTTTTCCCAAATAACTTAGAATCCAAGAAGAGTTTTAGGACCAAGCAAGAATCATTAGAAGTGCTAGTATTTCTAACATAAGTCGTATAAATAAGCTGGCTTATTGATTTGTAAGACCTGATGCAGAGACCATAATGTCCTTGATTTACATTGTGAATGCAATAGTTGTTTTTTGAGTAAGTGTCAATCACATAGGCTGACAAATTTAGAGAACATGAATCATATTGTATATAGTTTACAATTTTGAGCAGAGGTTTATAAAGCAATATAGTTGAAGCATCCAACGAGCAGCTAGTATGAAAGGATTTGAAGTTGGCACAGATGAGCTCACTTGAGCCAAGGCATGGCCTGAGGAAGCAGTGAACCAAGTGGCTAGCATGGGTCCATTTCAGTATTGTTGAGTACCTGTGGTTGAGCATTCCCTGAGCTTGAAACCAACAGCCACCAAGGCAGAGGCCATGTGGCCAACTCAGCCAAGCAAGAAGCTGCAGGATTAACAAGTGAATATATTGCTCAAGGGAATGACTCCCTCGAGCAAGATTAGTATAGTGTATCATAATAGATTCATATTTGGAGTTTATTCTTATAAATATGAGGCAGTGATGCAAGTGTAGGTGAAATGATATCATAGCAATACACGTTTTCAGCAGTGAATAGATATGTCTAAACTGTGATTGGGGTTTTGAACAGAAGTAATAAGAACCCAGAACACTAGGAGCTAGAAACTTGAGTATAAGATCAGTATGATCAATGCCAAAGTATACAGACAAGTAGTGATCAGAGTTAAAATTAGATATAGTTATACAGTTATGATTGAAGCTAGTTGTGTGGTTTATGTGGGTTTGTGATAACCTTGCAAGTATTAGGTTAGAGGTCTGATCAATGAGTATCAATAAAGATATATTCTTGTAATGCCGTTTTTTATAACTTGGATGCTTGAAGTAAGTAGTTAATCTGTAGTTTTGTTCAGTTGTTGCTAAAGTGGTAAAATAACAGTTTAGAAGCAACATTAACAGAAGCATAGTGACACAGAAATTTGGTGTAAAATAGTAGTAAGATTGAGAATGGAGATTCAGTACTAGTACCAAATATGGTTCTTGATTAATTATAGAAGATTGGTTACAAACACTTGATAAACAGGCAAGACTAGGATCATAATAGATGGCCACATGGTACCATGGTCTAGTACAAATTGGGCTAGAACTGCTAGGGTTAATACAAAACCAGAAGTAAATGAGATTAGCAACAAACAAGTCAAGATTTTGCCAAGAAGTAGGAGTGAGGTGTTTTGCAAAAGGAGATTTATTTTCAAAAGATGATGTTAAGGTACTGCATTCATCACATCTGACCCATGGATAGGGTCTAGTAATCCCATTGCTTGACAAAATCTTGTAATCCATGGATTCATATTTGTAGTTAATTCTTACAAATATAAGGCAGTGATGCATGTGCAGGTGAAGTGATATCATAGCAATACATGTTTTTCAGCAGTGAATAGATATGTCTAAACTGTGATTGGGGTTTTGAACAGAAGTAATAAGAAGCTAGAACACTAGGAGCTAGAAACTTGAGTATAAGATCAGTATGATCAATGCCAAAGTATACAGTCAAGTAGTGATCAGAGTTAAAATTAGATATAGTTATACAGTTATACTGTGATGAAGAAGTGTGGTTGAGTCCTTCACATACTTGATTACAGTTATAGCCTTCGATCAGTGTTGTTGTTGTGTAGCTGGGGTCTTCATATGCTTGAGTCCACTTTGTGTCCTTAGCCATTGTTGTTGCCCTGATGGTTGTGTTGATATGCTGTATAGATTGTAAACAAACATAGTGCTCGAGAGAAGAAATCCCTCGAGCAAGCTTATTAGAGGGTTTAGGAGTGGGCTTATGAAAGTAATTTTTTTTTCTAATTGGTTACTTATAATAGAAATGAAAAGAAAGTACTGAATATAGTTAATGAAAAATGCAAGTCTCATTATGCGATGGTAAGTATTACAGCAGCAGTTGAATAACCATATAGGAGAAGTTAAGTGTGTATTTCCCTTAGTTTTGAGGAAGATGTCTTTCAGAACAGGCAAAAATGAGATCAGATTGGAATCAAACACATTCACAATTGAAAATAAGTAACTTTTGGTAAAAGAAAAACTGAGATTGAAGAAGTAAGAGTTGTCGCTCAGCCAGAACCCAAAAATAGGAGCCTGGAGAGAAATCAAATAATCAAGTAGTAGCCAGGGGCTCACTCGGGGTTCTTTATAAATAATTTCATTAAATTGGGTAATGAATAGGCAGTTAGGGTGAATCGGTTCATGTTTGGAATTAGATAAATGATTTAGGTTAATTCTAACAAGTATTAGACAGTGGTGTAGTTCTAAGTTGATTAACAACATGACAAAGATAGTATCCAGTATTAAGAGAGTATGGCTAGTCTGAGAATGGGACTTGGAACAAATATAGTATGAAGCCAGAAAGCTAGCAGCAGAAGATTTAAGTAAGGGTTCTCCATGAACAAAGCCAATGCACACATCCATAGAAGAAATAAGGTTAAAAATAGGTAGAGCTATACAAGGATGGTTGAAAACAGTAGTCAAGTTAAGATGGGTTTGTAACACTCTTATAAGTAACAAATTAGAAAACTGGTCAACCAACAACCATAAAAGCATGTTCTCACAATACAGTAATTCATAATATAGATTTTGATTCATAACAAAGGATAGGTTACAAGCATTGTAATAGTAATAGTGATGTGAACACCAACAGTAAACGTGATCTGGTGTTCTTATATTAGATAAGATCACGCAACAGGAAGTAAGGCAATCTAGGTAGCGCATTTTATAATGGTCATAAATAATGTTTCTCATAGGTAAAGTAGAGGTTTTAGGATGAGATGTCCATAGAAGAGTGAGAAATCCTAAAATGCGTTGGTCATGATAATGATTATGATGATTGGCATATTTTAGTAAGGCAGGATGGAAGTGTATGAGTGAAGAAGCATAACTTACTAGAGTGTTATCAGATTTTGTAATCTTGGATGCTTTGTTTAATTTCTGAACCTGGTAGGTAATTGACAAAGAGTAGAAAAAGCTACTCCTTCTAGTTAAGTTATCACATTTATAAGAGAGATTGTAATAGCACAGCTGGTCAAAGAAAGAGGAAAGAACAAGCTTTCCTTTACCTTTGACACAATTGTGTGGTTTAGGTGGGATTGGAGGTTTGTGGGTGTCGCCCAAGGGCCTCCCTTTAGGTTGGGTAATTGTGGGTGTCGGTGGATCACCATTGGGGCTCCCCTTCCCTTTGTTAAGTTGTTTGTTTGCCATTAAAGCAACACAATCAAGGTTGACATCGTACAAGCCAGAGAAATCAGAATGCTCTGTTACAATCACCAAGTAAAGTGGTGATAGGAATGTTATAAAACCTAATTCCATAATATTATAATAGCAACGGTAGCACTTAATAGGCATTGAAGGCCATATATCATGATCAGTGCAAGGTGAATCAGTGGCATACGATAAGCAGAACCCAAAGCCACCAAGAAACCATAGCTTTGACATTCCCTTGTCACTTTTCAGTGTTTTTGATGGGGTATTGGGTTTTTGGGTGTCACCCGAAGGTTTCCCGTTGTGTTGTTTTTCGGTGGGTGTCGGTGGAACCTCATTGAGGATCCCCTTCCCTTTAGTATTTTGGTTGGTAGCCATAAAGGCAAAATAGTGAGACTTACAGTAAATCAAGGCAGTAAGAGCAAACCACTTTTTTTGAATTACAGAGCAAGAATAGAGGATGGTAGGAATAGGAGCATTTGATTGAACATTGTAAAAGTTTAAATATGAATCAAGCAAACACAAGGAAGGATTAAGTAGGCAGATTTCAGATAACTTCTGGATTTTGGAGAGAAAGAGAGGGGTTGTGTAGACATACCTGCCAAAGCGAAGACCCAGTAGGTCCAAGAACCAGCAGAAGCCATGATGAGAACAGATTCCTCGGAACCCAGTAAACTGAAGCTTAACACCAGTGAACTGAAGCACCCAACCATTGACGATTGAAGCACGAACTCGAACCGAGTGACCGCTGTAGAAAGAGACATCGAATCGAGAAGAGTGGCCGTAGGGGGAGGTGGTGGAGAATAAACTCTTGATTGCAGTGAAGATTGAGGCAATCGACCTCCATGGCGAGAGAGGCAGTGATTTGAGAGAATACGAGATTTTTAACTCTAGAGCGAGAGAGAGAGAGTGTCAATCCCTTCCAGGAGCCAGATTTTGTGCCAGATCCAAAAAAGAAAGCTTTTTGATTTGAGATTACAACTCTGGTTTCGATTTTGAAGCAGTCTTAGAGTGGGATTTGCTGGAATTTCGAATAGATTTGCAGATCGAGTTCTAGGGTTTGGTTTGGGAAAGGTGGGATTTGGGGAAAAGTAGAGCGCGTGCTCAGGCGCGTTCTCTTGGTGGTAAATGGGTTTTCTGGGTTCCATTTTTTAAATTATTTTTCTTCTTATTTGTGGCAATCTATCTATGATCATAGTATGCTTGATAACTTCCTAATGAGAAGATGACATCCGTTCAAATAAATGAACGGCTCAGATCTATTCTCCCAATATCAAACACAATTTCCTAATTTCATGTATCCTAATTCTCGCTCTCTTCTCTCAGACCCTCTCTCGCACTCCTCTCACTAGAACATATCGGCAGTTCTCCGTTACCGAGCCATGTCGCCGATGACTTACCGTCCTCCCACAGGGTTCAAAGTAGGTGGTCGAATCAAAACACAGTTGTCCCTTGTGGTGGTTCACTATGGAGCGTGGTGGTTCTCTCATGCTCCATAGTGCTCCCTCTCTACGTAATGAAACATAACGATGTCCTCCATCTTTGCCCATCCCATTGCCGTAAGTCGTCGTTCTCTTCTATCGTCATCCCTCGCATTGATTGCCTGTTTTTTATCTATCTTCAAGGTTTGTTTATCATCATTTCACTAATTATATGTGTATGGTAGGATTTAGGATTTGGGACTTAGGTTTAGTATAGTTTCATAATTGAAATGTGTGACTTACGGCTAGATTAACTTCAATTTTAATCATTAGATACTTTATTAGATTCTTCGTGGACAATGGACATTAATTAAGCCAAACTTATCGATTGAAATTCATTATCATTTTCCTCTGATGTTATTTCTCTTTCTTTATGATAATGCATTAAGCAATCCGGTTAACTATCAAATTGATGCTTCTGTATAAAATGTATAGTTATGTGTTTATCAAACTCTTTATATTAGACAATCTATAAACAAAATGAGCATGCATACTCTCTTATATTTTGTACAATGAATTAATGATGATTATTCTTAACATCGGTCTGATAAAATATTCTTAGGACAATACACAAATCCATTGATTGGGGAAGACAAAGTCAAGTCAAACGGAGTAGACAATCTGGTTGAGGAACCGAGACGTGAGAACTGAGAGGATGTTTTTTTTCTTTTCTTTTTGGTTTTAATTATGTGAGATATAATCTTATCCGTTAGTTTATTTCAATGGCTGAGAGTTTAATTAAATTATTTAGCATAATCCAATTAAAAATTAAGTCAGTCTCTATCTATCTATTAATCTTTATTAATATTATAATTAATATTACTAATTGATTTTGATATCTGATATTATCGTTAGTTCGTTAAGATATTCAAGGGATCTCCTCCTAATAGTTATCTTTACCAATTATTTTAATTATCTTATTTAATTTAAAATATTTTCCATTTTTATTTAATCCATTCCATACCCTTAACCATCATATATTTGACGATAATCGATACCTCTACCCTAATCATTCTATTGCATTTCTATCAAATTCTAAATACTCATTATATTGTACAAATTAAATAGCTTAATGTTATCTACGTACTAGATATGTCTGATGAGTTCGATAACATTTGATTGTTTTTCCTTAATTAGAAATTTCAAATTGGTTCATATTAATTTGTATATTTTGATACTTTGAGTAAGTTGTAAATCGTATTGATCCACAAAAAATTACTTCTGGGTTTTGGTCGGGGTGACTGAAGTCCGCAATCAACTGTTATTTTGATGATTTTTATTAACTTTAGGGATTAAAAAAATAAGGAATTATAAAAGCAATTTAGCCCTTTTCTTGATGAGCCCCACGAGAATATGAGATAAGATGAATCAATATATATATAATATATATAATATAATACTAAAACAGTTGCGAAGGATACACGTGGTGGCCTCACATTGAAAGTGTCACGTGGCAGCCATTCGCTTAACCTATCCTCATATATATTTAAAATAAATATACTTAAAATCATTTTTATTAATAAAAATATTTTGAATTTGTTGACCAAATCATAACAACTTCTCCAAATTTACAGATTATTATTTATCCAAGATTTTTTAAAGCCAGAAAATAATAAATCAATATGTTACTAATAAATAAATTTCACTAAACTCCTTTGAATGATTATCACGTGAAATTTATTTTGTTAATTTTTAATACTTTTTATTAGATATTTGATGATTTTATTCCACACAACTCCCTGAGATATTCACATTTCCTTGGAGCCATCTCATTTTACATTGTTATTTTGTACAAGGATTACCTTTATACTACTTTAGATTACTTCACATATGATAATCAAATTCACCATTTTCTCTTTTCTTTTCAGTTCAGTGTATCCTTCATCCAGAAGCAGTTTTTGATGTATACTTTTGCGAATCTTGCACATGCTTTTGTTAAGTCACTCGACAATTATAAATTGTTATGAAAAAATTCAGATTGTAGTGTATTTGTTAAAAGTAAATCAAAATCCCCCTTTTTAGAGCTTTTTCTGTTCAGTGCCTTTATAAAATCCCAAATTTCAACATCTTAATGCCTTGATAGTTGTTACTTCACTTTTTAAACAACTCATTAAATGAATTTCATTGATTTTAGAATCACGTACAATACCATCTTTTAAAACTGCATACCATATAAATTTATCATTCACGAAATCAAGTATCAACTAAAACATAACAACTTCAAAATAGAAACATTTTTACCTCACTCCTGAAGTCAACATCCCTAATGAAGAGCTAAAGCATAGAGATCACGTATGATACTTTTTACATATGATACTTTAACATCACGTATACGAAGCCTATGCGGGATTTGAACCCTCATCTTTGTGATTTATGAAAACACTCTTGGAATTTTGAGCTAATAGGCTTAAACTCATGTTCAACATTTGTGTATTTTAAAAGTCAAACAACATAAAACTATAAAAGTAATGCCCTTAA
Source organism: Persicaria tinctoria (assembly GCA_037127255.1). NCBI lineage: Eukaryota > Viridiplantae > Streptophyta > Magnoliopsida > Caryophyllales > Polygonaceae > Persicaria > Persicaria tinctoria. The sequence continues at coordinate 25,194,464 of JBANSL010000003.1, read as the reverse complement.
TAATGTAAACAATCAAATATGTAAACAGTGAAACATGATGTGGGTAGCTTCTATCAGCATTGAGTTGCATCTTTAGCTCAGGTTTTTGCACAAACCCGACAACAAGGATACCTATCCAACTTCTTTGATTCATCTTCCTGTCCCATTTTTATCGATTTTATTCTTCAATTAGAAAATTAATCTGATCTTCTTTAATTCAATCATAAATGTATAGATGAAGCAAGTTTAGATGAATTTCATAAACTATTACCAATCTCAACCCCCAAAACCTCATAACTAATAATCTACTACCTACCATACGAATCTAATCAAGTTCCTTAGTGACATCAAAACTACTCCTAATCCACCCAATCATGCAACTGCCTTCGAATCGGTTATAAGAGGGGTGATGCGTCGACAAAATAAAATGCAAAGTCATGAATTGTTCGAGCATGTTATGAATATTTGGTAAAGTTAGGGAGGAAACAAATAAATAAGAATCGTTACCTTCATCACAGAGTGTAATGCCGGTGTTCGATTTTCGTCTCTCTTTAATTTTTCAGATCGAAATTGAGGAAGAATCTTTTTCAAATCGAAATTGACAAAGGTTAATTGCAAGAATAACGTCGAATCTCTGGATTTTATGAAAGCTTTGGAGGACAGAATTGATTTTAGGGTTTCGAAAGGAAGAGGATGATTGAATTGGGGCTGGGGAGAAAGGAGTCGTCTCTCTTTGATTTTTTAGATCGACATATGAGAAGGATCGATTTCAAATCGAACTTGAGGAAGGATCTATTTCACTTTTCAGATAGAAATTGAAAGAAAGAGGATGACTGAATTGGAACTGGGAGAAAGGAGGAAGAAAGGAGTCGTCGCACTGGTTCTGCCTTTTCATCGTTTTCATTTTTCCACATATATAATTATATATTGATATAATATAAGCATTATATTTTTTTATCCAAATTTATATTATTTTGCTATATCGTTTTCATATTATTATAATAGTATAATATATCTAATATATAATGTAAATAAATTATGCTAATATCTTCTATAAAATATAATATATTTTACAAATCTCGTGCGTTACGCACGGGCACTATGCTAGTATATTTTTGAAACCCTTTATTAACCATAGGATGATAAAGATTGAGATGTTTAGATTTGAATATGCACCCAATAAAAATAGAAAGAAAATAATATAGACATAAATATAAATAAATAAATAATAAATTTATCTCTCAAAATCCCTATTTTATCTCCTAATTAATTTAAACTTGAGAGCTCCATTTTTTAGCTGAATAAGTAAACCTTATTCTTTTGAATAATCAGCCATTATTCATTTGAATAACTCGACATATATTGGTCATATGAAGACGAGAAGCGTAGGATAGATTATGCGAGAATATTGAAATAAATGTTTTAATTTGTAGGTTAATATTTAGCATATTAAGTGTTATTATTTAGAATATGTAGGTGAACATAAATTGATAAACGGACAGATATATCCTTGATAGATTTTATAAGAAGAAAGAGATCGATATGCAAGTGATATTTTTTCGAGTTGACAAATTAAAAGGATCGTATTTTCACAAATTAAGCCTTTTAATTTCCACAAAGTAGTGAAACTTACCATATTTTCAATTTAAATGGATATATATAAAAAGATAATATAATTTGCTCTTTTTAATTTTCACATATTAACTTTTCATCATATCCCTTCATTCAATTTTAATCAAATGGTTAAGTATTGATCTCATAAATACATTTTAAGAGTGAGCGTATTGGATAATTATTCTCTCTCTATATATAATGGAAAAATAAGCAATCATTACAAGTTATAAAAAATACACATCCGTATTTTGGGTTACATCACTCATTATAATTTTTATTTTTTTTATAACGGACGGAACTATAATCCATCGGTATATTTTTTTTACGACTTACAATTATTATTACTTTACCGATCGTTGGAGTTCATATTCCAATATATCACAATCGGAAATTAAACAAATTGTTGGGCGAATTGGATCCTAAAATACTCCGTAAATGTCGTGAAGAGAGGAGTGATTGATTAGGTGGAAATTGTAATTAAATGCAACGCATATGCATACGGCGTCAATTACGGGTTCTTGTTTGTATGTTGGGCCCACCACTTTCATTTGATTGACCCAAAACCTACGAAATCGGTCCGGATCCCCTGGTTCCTTTGACGGTTCATGTTTTTTTTTTTTAAAAAAAAATCTAAAAAATATTTTTAAACATTAGTAATACGTTTATAAAACTTTATTATGAAAATTCAAAATTTTAAAATATAGGTAATTAAAATATCAGTTATTTTGGAAAAATGACTTTTATTAATTTTTAAAACATGAATTTCATAATAAAATATTATTATTTTTTCCAGTATGCAAACATTCGGAGTTATTACAAAACATGTAAACTTGCTCCGGGATCATCCTGACGGATGATGGTACAAAGATCTCTATTAAAAGGGATGGTAGATCTATCACTAATGATGCCTTTCGTGGCTATATAATCCGCAACTTTGTTGCCTTATCTGTAGATGTGTCTGTATTCAACCGCTTCGAATTCAGCTCCCATAATCTTGATTTCTTGTATATGGCGCATTATTTCTCACTTGCTTCCTTTTCCTTGACTAAGAGTCCTCATCAGCTCTTGGTTATCTCCCTCTATAATGATCTTCCGTAGTCCCAATCTGCAAGCTATCTGCATTCCTCTTATGATTTTTGTTGCTTCAGTTTGAATAACCGTGCCTTGATTGACTTCCTGGTGAAAAATCTCAGTTACATGGCCCCTAGAATCACGAATGATTCCCCCACCTGACATACACCAATGGGTTTGACAGAACCATTTACGTTGATTTTGTACATGGTTCTAGCTGGTCTAGTCCACTTAGCCCTAGACCTCTTTTTTATTCCTCTTTGTGTTGTTTTTGTTCACCTTATTAGCCTTTTTCTAGTCATGAATGTTTATATTAATACGCATGATGAGATTCCCAAAACAGTCAGGCTTTGCTTTTTTTTTAAAAAAAAAAACTAAAATGTTTCTAGTTTCCCATATCATTTGCCAAATGGTCACTAGGTCTTCAAAATGCCGATTTGCTTGTTTGATTAACATTAAGTTGTCACAATGAGAACCTTGTATTGTTAGGTTGGTGAAAAAATTTCTGGTGGAGTGTTCATATTGTGTTATTAACTCCTTTGAGAAGGGGCAGTTTGTGAATAGATGTGTGGCATCTTCATTACTCTGATTACAAAGGGAACAAGTTCTATGAACTCTCTTGACATACTTATATTAAGCCTGCAAGTTGTGGGAAGACCATTAACTTTAATTTTCCAGACTAAATTCTTAAGCCGGGGTGGGAGGTTAAGGTTCCAAATCCGGCCATCCATTGTTATTTGTATTATGATTTTGGATTTTGGTAATTATTTTAGCAGATTTGGTGGTAAACTTTCCGGCGGGGTCAGACATCCAGATTAGGTTATCCGGAGTATGCCAAGATGGGATGTTGAGAGATAGGAGGTTATTGACGATATGATGAGGAAAAAGGCTCTCAATGAGCGGCCTATTCCACAATTTTTGAGAAGTAAGGAGATGGTAGACTTTCATATTTGGGTCATTATTACCCATAAAGGTATTAAAGTTAATATTAGGGATCCAAGGATCATCCCAAACATTTATCGAGGTACCATCACCTATAAGCCAAAGGAGACATTTTTCAAAATTTTCTCTAAGGGATAATAATCTACCAAATTGCTAAGAGGTGGCCTGATTTTGTTTGTTCTTGATGCTATTGTTTTGCAAATATTTTTCTTTGATGACTCTTGCCCAAATGTTTTCTTCATTGGTGTAGAGTTTCCACAAGAGTCTAAATTGGAGGCTTATATTTAAGTCTTCCGCTTTTCTAATGCCCATGCTGCCATGGGCTTTACTCTTACAGATGTTATCTCTGCTAATGAGAGGGGTATATCTCTCTATGTGAAGTTTATTCCAGATTTTTTTTTTTTTTTGATCTGATCAATAGAGAGTAAGAAATTTTGCATTAGATAGTTGGTTTTGGAGCTAAGGTTTGCTTGGATTAGAACAGCTCTGCTTGACTGGGATAGGTTTGAAGCCTTCCATTTGGAAAGTTGTTTTTTCAGGTTTTAGATGACCTCCTCAAAAATAGAGTTTCTAATCCGGCCATTGATTATCGGAATACCTAGATACTTTTCAAGAGTGCTAGAAATCGAAATTCCCATACTCTAGGCAAGGTCTTTGGCTAGGTTTTGGTTGACATTTTTGGAACATTGAAGAGAGCTTTTACTATATTTAATCGTAAGGCCCGAAAAGACTGGAGAATTTGTTTATCATGTTCTGGATGGTATTTAGCACAAATAATTGTGAGCCACTTTCGCACAAATAATTGTATCATCAGCAAAAGTGAGGAAGAGAATAGGATTACCGTTTCTAGTAGACCTGTCAAAACACAACCCGACCCGGTGACCCGACCCGACCGACCCGAAAAATTTTCGACCCGAACCCGAAAATTTTGACCCGAATTTTTTTTTCGACCCGAACCCGAAAAACCCGAAATTTTCCGGGTAATCTGGGTTTCGACCCGGTGACCCGATTGACCCGGTAATTTTGACCCGATTGACCCGGTGACCCGACTGACCCGGTTGATTTATAATTATATATAATTAATTTTTTTTGTATATAATTAAAATTTATCACAAAATTATCAAATAATGATTTTTTTAATTTAAAAAAGAAAAAATTGACAAACCCGAAATCGACCCGAACCCGACCCGAAACCCGATCAAACCCGAGTTCGAGTCAACCCGAAAAACCCGGAACCCGTTTTACCCGAGACCCGTTTTACTTGAAACCCGAAGTGACCCGACCCGAATGACCCGTTTGACAGGTCTAGTTTCTAGTGAGCTAGTCCTTCCATTACTAACACAAAAATGTAAGGTGCAAGAGGATCCCCTTGGCAGATTCCCCTATTAGGCTTAATAAAATATTATAAACCAAGCAATACAAGAGTATAAAATCTAAAAATATTTTAAAATTTATACCAAAATAATTTTGTGATATACTAGAGTGACCACCAAAGAGGACCAGATGATCTGAACTACTAAGAAATAAGATGCAAAATTCATCACGCTAAATGATGTTTAGAACAACGATTATGATATATTTTATAGTTAGATAATCCGCATAAGTAAAATTATATAGAGTTTCTTAACTCCACTTTATCATTTTTTTTTCTTTAAAAATTTTAATTTATTTTTTCACCTACGTTTCTACAAATCATTTCCATTTCTTAACTTATCTTTTTACCGCCTATTATAATTATATATTATAAAATGTAACAATAATATTTGTAAGCATGATTTATATATATTATTTGTATACAAGATTTAATATAGAGAAATAAAATTTTATATCTATTTTAATATATATACATTAATTTAATTTTTTATTGAATATATTTTTATTCTTAGTTCAGTTACTTTTTGTTGTATATTTCTTTCTATTTTATTCCCTAGAATAGAAATTAGAAATAGAATAGAAAGAAAGTAAAAACATACAATTACATTTTCTTAATAGAATCAAAATGAAGTAATAAGAATATAAAATAACGAATGCCAATAAGCGTCTATTCTTGAATTCACAAAAACTATATCAAATCTATACAATATTATTGTTTATGGATAAATAAAAATAAATTATAATTTTTAAAAATATATAAAAAAATTATTATAAATTACATGGGTGAAACATGCTCCAAAAGAATCTATATATCTATCTATATCAATGTTCTAAAAGGCGCTAGGCGGTGCCTCTGCGGACTTAGACTAAACTTGATTATTTCCCTATATTTCAATGGGTAGAACATGTCAATAATTTATATAATGTAGTAATATTTATAATACCAATCATAAACTCAAATTAGGTGTGCTTAACTAACAATAAAGTCAATAAATGTAAAAGCGCTCGTCTGACTGATAACTTTAAGCCTCCTAAAATCTAAAACTATAGGCTTGAATCAAAAGTAAATGCATCCCGATCGATTTGGGGAATAAAAAAAACTATAAGCTGACTAATCACTCTCTTAGAAACTATATATATAAATCTAAATAATCACCCACCTAGGCGGGGCTAAGCGGGATTAGGTGGCGCTTAGGCGGAAATCCGCCTAGAGACCGCCTAGGCGTAAAAATTCCTAGGTACCTTGTCGCCTAGCGCCTAGGCCGTGCGCAGGCGGCACCTATGCGCGATTTTTAGAACAGTGATCTATATACATAAAGTAATCTATATACATACTAAAACCGATTTATAACGATGTACGTTGCGCATTGTGATTGATTCTAAGAAAAAAAATCATAAAACAATATGCTGTTATAGTTTATAGAAAGTTATATAAGCCACAATATATCTATATAAATATTTTAGTTAATTAAAAAAATATACAAATAAAAATATTTCATTTTCATACTTACCAAAGACATAAATAGATAAATGTGTATGATTTGATAGGTGCTATTTTATTTATATCTTGATTATTTTTTGTTATAAAGAATTATTTATATCAAAATTAATTAATTAATGATTATTATTTTATTTATATCTATATTATTTTTCAAGGCCAAAATAAATTATTAAAATATTATGTAGCCATAATATATAGCCACGACCCACAATCCATCCGTACATAGATATTTTAGTAAACTAACGTAATAAATATATACTACATATTTAATAAAAAAGAATATTAAAATATTTTTAAAAATCACTTATTTATTAAAATATATGAAATTTAATTAACGATAGAAAAGAAAAAATATATTTTACTTTATACATGTGAATTTTATTTATATTTTGAGAGAATCTAAATAAAATATATTTAGATTATATATAATCTAACGAACTGATTTTCTTTATATTATTATTTTATTTATTTATTTGAATTCATCTTGATTATTTGTAATATTATATTAATGTATTTTATGCATGGAACGAAACCTATTTTGATATGTCGATCCACCTTGTCCACGGGTTAGGGTTTGAATCGAGACTTCCCAACCCGTGATCCGTCGGGTCGAACCCATTGACTCAAGCAGTTGGACCCTGAATAGGTCTAGAGCACCTGATCCAAACCTAAAAAAATTTCGAGCACTCGAATAATTTTTTTTGGTCGAAGCATGTTTTTGATAGATCTATCAAACACCTTACTAACCTATAAGTATTTTAATTTAATTTATATGTAACATATTTAATCTGTTAACCTCAATTATTGCTATCTATCAACTATATATTATCAAACAAACCATAGATCAACCACTCCATATTCATTTTTTTAAGAATTAAAACATTAATATTATTAGGAATTAGGATAATATTTTTCAAATTTATAAATTAAAGTTCGATATACGATCGTTTGACACGTAATGCCAACAAGTCTCCAAGTCCATTAACAAGTCTTAAGGTGGTATTTGACCGTAGAGACTTAGTTAGCCTTGAGTTTTAAGGTTTACTATTAAATAATCTAAAATATAAGCCGTATTACTATCTTCGTTTTAAAATAAGTGTCTTTTGTTATTTAATGTACGTTTTTTTAATGAGGTAAAAATATTATAAAATATTATTTTTTAATTAATTTTTTAAAATAATTTCAAAATTGTTACTCTTAACTTGTAAAAACAAATTTATTAAAAAAATAATATTTGATTGAGTTTTTATCCCCTTAAAACGCCTGCCGAAAATGAAAGTGACTTTTATTTTAGAACAGAGGAAGTATATAAAATATTATTTTTTATTTATAATATTATTTTGAAAAATTAGTAAAAACTTTATAGGGAAATTCCGTTTGGTACCCCCGAGTTTTTGACAATTCCGGATGGTGTCCCACACTTTTTTTTGTCCGGATGGTACCCCTGAGTTTTGTCAAAAGTCCGGCACATGCCCAAAACTCATAGTTTCTTCTTTTTTAATGAATAAAACCACCCATTGTTTTTATTTTTTCATAAATATGCCCATTTACTTTTAACATTGAACAAAACTACATATTAATTAACAAAATTCAACACAAAAGTGACAAAACCAACTTTATTTTTTAAAATTTTACAAAATCACATATTATTTCCAAAATTTTTATTGCAATATTTCCAAAATTTTTTATTGCAATATTTTTAACACATATTATTTTTCAAAACAATATTTAACTTATATCTCATTAACTTTAAACATTTGTAAATGTGATTGATCAATTTAACCAAATGCTTGATTATAATTTTTTTTAAAAAGAAAAGTAAATTTTATTTATTTATTTTTCTTCTTGTAAAAGAAAAATATAATAAGAGATTAATCATTCTTATTTTATTAGGGTTTATGTATTCCAAACAAAAGAAATGAATAACACCTTCTTTTATTACACAAGAAATGATTTTTTGTATTTTTTAAAGCATAAGGGTGGTTTTACACAAAGTATGGTTTTACAAAGTATTTTTTTTATAATGTATAGGTTAACTATTTTTGTTCACATAATAAGATAGCGGATTTGTGCAAAAATTTTTAAATAATGGGTGATTATGTACATGCAATATTTGACAAATAATGAGATTTATTTTTTATAAAATATGAAAAATATGTAACGGATCTTTTGTGTAATGTCAAAAATAATAGTTGATTTTCTTCAAAAAAATTTTTGGAAAGAATGGGTATTTTTTGCTACAACTTTGGCAATAATGTGTGATCTTATTAATTTTAAAAAATAAAGGTGATTTTGTCAATTTTGTTTTGAATTTAGTTAAATGATAAGTAGTTTTGTTTAATGTTAAAAGTAAATGGGCATATTTATGAAAAAATAAAAATAATGGGTGATTTTATTCATTAAAAAGAAGAAACTATGAGTTTTGGGCATGAGCCGGACTTTTGACAAAACTCAGGGGTACCATCCGGACAAAAAAAAAGTGTGGGACACCATCCGGAATTGTCAAAAACTCGGGGTACCAAACGGAATTTCCCAACTTTATATTTTATAAAATGAGTTGATTTAGGACGGAGGGAGCATTAATTTGGAAAAAAATGATCTCATTCCTTTGTTTTCCCCTCTATATATAATCACAAACCATCTCTCTCTCATGTCACTCCATCTCAAGCTGAAAACTTGTCCTCCTCAATCTCTCACTTCTCCGATCGATCAAAACCCAAATCGGATCGCACCATCACCCTCTGAATTTCCAACCCGGATGGAGGATTTGATGGGTTTGCTCCGCATCCGAATAAAGAGGGGCATTGATCTGGCTATTCGAGATGTCAAAAGCAGTGACCCCTACGTTGTCATCCGCTTGGCCAAACAGGTCCTTAATTTATCCCTTTTTCTGGGTTTTTAACTTTCAGTTCATACATCTTCTTTGAGATTCCACATTTAGCCAGTTTCAATTTGGGTTTAATTGCTTTCATCTGTGGTAGCTACTTGCCAGCAGATGTAAATTGTCGGGGATTGTTGTCCCATCCCCTCCCTTATATTTTTCTGCTGAAATCTTTTAATTTTTTTTTTAAAAATAAATAAATTATTGGACTCTTTTCTTCTTCTTCTCTACTCCTAATTGTATATTCCCTAAATTTCGTGTTTGTTCGTCGGTTTCAGAATGAGTGTATTTCACCCCCACCTGGTGTTATAAATACACCATTTATGATGATTGAGACATTTATCACCTTAAGAGGCTGTATGGTTAGAATATTAGTGCCTAATAAATTGCTACCGGTATCGATTTGGGGACGAGTATGTAGTTTCCATAGCTGATTCCTCGGTATGGATACCAAATGGACCACATGATTGCCATATGTCACAAGAACTCTTGTTTTTCAGGTCTACGAAACCGAATTAGATTGGTTAGGATAGGCTAATGGAATGGACAAAGAGACTTGTTGAGTTTGTGGCTCTGATTTTTCTATAGAGATCACTTGCTTCCCCTTTACAATATTCCTCTCAAATCCAACTGGATCACTTGGTAATGAAACTTTAAATTTGAGGCGTGTGTTATCTTTGGCGTATCATGCCAGTATGCATTAAACTACACACCAAATGAAGGCTTACAGAGTATGTATGTAGTTCAGCAAATGTTAGGTTACTGAAATGGTGCATTACAATAATGGCAACATAATTAGCTTAATTCCACAATTGCTGTCAATTGTTATGTTTGTGCCAGTTTTAGATCCGGGGGTCTGTATTTACTTGAATGAATGGGATTATTCCAAGCTCTGATCCATATTTCTGTCATTACAGAAGCTTAAGACTCGAGTTATCAAGAAGTGTCTCAATCCCGAGTGGAACGAAGATTTGACCCTTTACATCACAGATCCAAACCAGCCCATCAAGCTTGTAAGTCTAATCTACGACAACTTCATAATCATGTTCAGGGAATGAATTGATTGTTTTCAAGGCTTACTTGATACAATACAATTTGATCAACGAGTGACCGTGCAAAAAGCACTCGATAACGCGTACATCAAACATCACAATTGCTTCATTGATGGAACTCTTGTGGTTACTTACTTAAGACCTGCTGTTCAATTTTTCAGATGGTATACGACAAGGACACCTTTACGTTTGACGATAAGATGGGAGAGGCGGAGTTCGACATTAAACCGTTTGTAGAGGCATTGAAGAGGAATTTGAAGGGCATTCAGAGTGGAACCATCATAACCAAAATCCTTCCGAGCAGAGAGAACAACTTGGCCGAGGAGAGCAATGTGGCATGGGTGGATGGTGAGGTTGTGCAGAGCATGTTTCTCCGGCTCAAAAACGTAGAGCGCGGTGAGATTGAGCTGGAACTGCGCTGGACCGATGTCCCTGGCTCACGGGGCCTCTGAAAACGTCTCGATACCTTGTAAACTATAGAGTGTTACATGAGTTGTATACTTGTGACAAAGAAGAAGATTTAGAGTGTATTGTAATGTCAACTACATGGTTTGTGCTGAATTTCCTTCTCACAAAGAATGATCAGACAGACAGATAATAAGCCAATTTTGGATTTCGTCAATCCAGCAAGCCGCAGTTAGTGTTCTCTTCAACAGTTTTGACCTGAGCGATCCTTTGCATCACCTCCATGGCTCCATTCCTTGAAGAACCCAATATATTCATATTACATCCAATATATTCATTCAAAGATTTGATTCACAATCTACATCTGTTTTTTCTTTTTATAATAAATATACTTTTCTATCATGATACAGGTAGATGCATCGAAGAATTTGTCACAAGATTTTACATCATACGAAGTATATTTTTCTTTATCTTTGACTCTTGAGGATAGCTAGCTAGATTTATGTATTGGTGACATGGGGTTGGTTCTGTTCTGGTGTACTCAGCCATTAACGTGTATCATGTACACAAATCTGAGCCATTGATTCTCATAGAGGAATCTGAGCCGTTGATTCCCATAGATGATTATGCAGTTGAGTATGAATGATTATGCACTAGTATATGAAGGATTATTCAGTCGTACGGGTCTGTTTTGTAGGTTAGTCATTTTGATTATTCGATGGTATCACTATATTATTCGATCGTATTGATAGATTATGCGATGGTATTGCTTTATTATTCAATGGTATAACTTAATTATTCGATGGTGTTACAATATTATTCGGTAATATTATTCGATGTTAATATATACTATTGAATAATAAAGCTATATCCATGGTAATATATACTATTAATTATTCGGTAGCATATTCAAAGAAATTGGTAAAAAAAAACACACACATTCCATTGAGTAAATATTCATAATTCAAATAATAATATCAAAAAAATCACCAATTCTACTGAATGATCAATATGGGCATGAATAATACAAAAACCCTTAAGCTCAATGTGGCTCCAAATGATTTCGAACTACAAAAAAAACACTACATTCACTGAATAAACATATATAATTCAAACAGAAGAGGTTTGAGAGAAACTCTCTTTTGAGAAACCTTCTTCTCCAAACATTTCTCCCGTCTATCCACCAAATTTCCATGATTTTTGGCCAAATCAATACTCTATCCATCAAATTTCGATCCCGGCTTCGGCCTCCTTAATCCAACTCCGGCTGCTCCGATGCTGCCGTAGTTCAGGCGTTCTCGTTCTACGGTGAAAATTGGTTTTGGGAAAACCCTAAATCTGAGTTTTCATGATCGGTTTGTCTTCGATTGCCAAAATTGTGTTAGGGCTTTGTTTGATTTTGAGATTTTCTCCCTAAAAATCTTCTTTTCCTCTGGCTAATTTTGTGTATTCCCCCCCTTTTTGTCAATCCGGGTTGCGTCACCTTCACGGGGTTGCTCGTCGGCCCTTTGGCGTGGCTGTCCTGGTATCACATCGGAGGTTTGGGTGGTTGCCGTCGCTCCTCGGTCTCTCGGCCGTTGGCGCCTGGTGCCCGCGCCAGGAAGTCTTCTTCTCCTCCTCCATTTTGTTGTTCCCCTCAGGGGTTGTCCCCCCACTTGGTGGGCTGGTGGTGCCTTGACGGATCCGCCTCGGTGCACCGCCCGCTCTTCCGGTCCATCCTCGCCCGTCGCCTCTCCTTTCCCTGCTCTCCGGCCATCTGTGTCCCTCGACCGATGTGGCTTCTGTGGGTGGGTGGGGGTTGTTCCAAGTTCTTCCGATTCTTCTGGCTTTGGGTGCTCTTGGCCCGATTGGTGACCCGTTGTTTAGGCCCGATTGTTGTTCTTTGGGCCCAAGTTAAAGCCTTGGGCCAAAAGCAGCCCGGGCTTTAAAAAAAAAAAAAAACATCCTTTTGGGTTTTATTAAGAACTCGGGTTCTTGATATTGTCCCGAAAGGATTTTGAGTATAACCACCCGAAAGGGTTTGAGAAAATCCCGAAAGGGCGTGTCGATTTTTTGCAGGTGAAAGCTTATTGACGTTTTGTTTCGAACAGTTTGCGGCTCTGCTTCCGATGTTTCTAGAAGATCTTCTGCTTGGTTGGGGGGCGTGGAGTCTGTAGTCGGGTCTGGCTGGGGTCGAGGTGGTGCGCTCACGGCGACTCCGTATTCGGGATAGAGTTCTTCCTTGGAGCTCGTCTGCACTACCCACAGGCGATAGTGTCCTGCTGTACTACTGGCCCGCGGTGCTACTGTTCGGTGGTGCTTGGCTGCGTTCTTCGGTGGCTCCCTCAGCTTTTCGGGTGTTTGGTCTTCTTGGAATGTTTGTTGTAGAGTTTATTCCTGTTTGGTTCATTTCGTCTGTTATTTGTTTTTCTGCTTGTAGGTTGCTATGTTAGACGGTTCGCCGTCTGCCGACTTCGGTCGGCCTCTCGATGAGTCAGACCTGTCTGACCTTCGAATTTTTACCTAATCAAAAAAAAAAAAATATATAATTCAATGAATAATATCAAAAAACCCACCAATTCCACCGAATAATAAAACTGGGCACAAACAAAACGAAAACTCTTAAGCTCAATTGTTATCCTAATTTTTTTTTTCGCAAAACATATGCAAAGTGAGTGTCTATAGGTAGATAAAAATAAATTACATCAAAAAATAATAATTTTTTTTTTTAAAATGGCCGAAAATAACAAAAAAAAGCCAAAAAATTACTTCCCCCGTCACTATTTACAGCCCCCCCTTTTCTTTTCTTTTCTCTTTTCTTTATTTTGATTATTGTGAGCCTTTAATTTGGTTTGATCCAAAGGCCGAGATTTATGTACATGATACACAATAAGGCATGTGTACACATGATCCATATTCTTGGTGACATATACTCATATTTGATTACATACGCGGTATTAATGCCGAGCGGTTATTTTCACCGCTAATTTTTACTATTTCCATCGCTAATCCCCGCATAGGTATGCGGTGGCGTTAATAAAAATTTTCCCCGACCCACCACATTTACATGCAGTCGGTGCGTTGACCGTATACGAATCCACCGCATGTATATGCGGTGGGTCTTAGGACCTGGGTAAAACGGACTCCATTATGCCAAAACCCACCGCATACGTATGCGATAGGTTTTGGAGATCTGGATCCGGTTTTTGGAAGATAACCGAAACCCAACGCATACCCATGCGGTAGGTTTTTAAAATAAATAAAAAACCCACCACATACGTATGCGGTGGGTTTCAAGGGCCCATATATAGGCGTGCACGCCCCATTCTCCGGCACGATTTCCGACTCTTTTCCGATTCAAATCCTTCTATTGCCTTTCGAGCCTGACCTTTTTTTCCGTCTTTCCGTCCTTGACTCCCCCCCTCTTTCAATCTGTCCTTGACTCCCGCGTGTCTGTCCCTCTTTCCTCGTGTCTTTCCGAGTGTGTTTATTTCTAGTTCACTTGCTACCCGAGTGTTGAGATGGTGAGAGATAGCGGTCATGAGGGAGATGAGGCTGGTGGGGCCGGTCGTGCTGAGAGACATCCTTTACAGGTAAAAAAGTCAACTATATTAAATTAAATTCAAATCATATTATTTGTAATCTTAGGAGAAAACGTTAACTTATTTTTGTTATATGTAATGTAGCCGGTTCCGACTATTCCGACTATTCAGCCGGTTCTGACTGTGTTGGGTTTTTCAGACCGCAGGTGGCCCGTTTGAATAGGATATTTGTGTTTGTATTTATATCTATTTTTTAGGGTGTTATTATTTACACCCCAAAAACTTACTATTTACACCCAAAAATCCAAGTTTTTTTTTTTTAAAAAAAACCCTACGCCTCCTGAGTCATAGATGTGTGACTCAAGAGGCGTAGGGTTTATTTAAAGAAAAAAAATAGTCGCGTCTCTTGAGTCACACACCTATGACTCAAGAGGCGTAGGATTTATTTAAAAAAAAAAAAATAGATTTTGGGTGTAAAAAAGAAAATTTTAGGGTGTAAATAACAAATCCTATTTTTTATAATTCTTGTGCGTCTTTTTTTTTGACGCAAGATAAGAATTAGGTCGGGTCGGCCGCAACAGAGGCCCTTCCTAGCGCATCCTTCCGGACGAGAACTAGCAGTTCTGGATCATCCTCACAACAAACGTCGGCAGGGGATACATGGGCACTACGAGCAAGGTAGCCAGCCACAACATTCGATTCCCTGAAAATATGACGAATAGCAACATAAGTAAAGGACGAAATATCAGATAGTATATCAGCTTGTAGCATCTCTATTGTCCAAGGGCATTTCCAATCCCCCAGTAGAGCTTTTATCACTAGTAAATTGTCTCCTTCGATCAGAAGTGTAGATAGTTGCAACTCCTTTGCCCGTAACAAACCCTTTCTGAGTCCGAGATTTTCGGCATAAATCACCGAGATATTTGTGCAAACGGATCTGCCAGCAGAGACAAATAAACCAGCAGAGTCACGGATGACAAATCCATAAGACGAGTTGCCACTCGGGAGTACCGAACCATCAAAATTGAGCTTATAACAATTCGGGGGCGGCTTATCCCACTTCCCAGATCGATTATGAGCACTGGCTTTCGTAGTACTACCCCTAATAGCCTGGTTGTGCGTACCGTTATGAATGCGATGATTGAGGGTCAACGATCCAGTTGGATCATCGTCTAAAATCTTTGATTGTTTCCAACAATGAGTGGTAGTGCTGTGAAACAACAATATTTCATTGATAGTTACCTTGTTAGTATGATCGAAAACGAGTTGGTTTCTAAAGAACCACATGGCCCACCAAGCTGAAGCTAGAACGACAAAAGTGTTGGTCCCAATTGCAAATTTTATAGCAGTAAGTGGAAACACATTTCCCATGCCGACAGAAGCAGTAATAAACCCCGGAATGTGGATACGTAAATATTTATGCAAAGCAGTAGCCATGGGACATCGAAGAAAAAGGTGATCACCCGATTCATTTGTATTTCCACAGAAAACACAACCAGCAGGTACTGCCACGTGCGACTTCTGTAACCTGGTTTTAGTCGGGAGACCATCACGGGAGATTTTCCAGAGAAAGTGTCAAACCTTAGGGGGCACATCGAGACTCCAGATCCAATCGCAATCAAAATATGGCGACCCGGTGTTTACTGATAGGAAGGAGTTGGAAGAGGCGGTTGAGAACCAGCCATTTTTGCTAGGGCCCCAATATAAACGATCCGTGATTGGGTTACTTGGCAAAGTTAAACCCATGATGTGGTCAATATCATCTTGTTTCAGAACATTTGTTAATGAGTCATTATAAGTGTTTTGTTCCACTGGCGGTCGGTGATGAAGTGAGCCACCGAAACGCCCTTGAGATTATCCAGGATGGGTCTCAGTGTTTTGGAACTCAACGGCTTCTCGAAGGCCCAGTTATGGGACCACAAATCAATGGTTTCTCCATTTCCGACCCTCCACTGTAGAGCTGAGAGGAACTGAGGTCTGATGGACATAAGTCGGGACCATTGCCACGAGGTATTACCTTTTTTGTTATAACTGGAAAGGTCGTGGCCTTTAAGGTATTTTTGTGAGATGACACGAACCCAGATGTTGTCTGGTTCAGAAATTATTTTCCAAAGAAGCTTCATCTGAAGAGCTATATTCATAGACTCCGCCTTATGAATCCCCAAACCACCTTTCATTGTGTCCGAACATATTTTGTCCCAACTAATCAGCGATGGAGCTTTAGAGGTTTTGTTCCAAAATAATTGTCTATACACTTTGTCAAGTTCATGAAGAACATGAGAAGGTAGCAAGAAAGCTTGCATAAGAAAAATCGGTTTGGCACTCAGATTTGCTTTGATAAGCACCCGTCGCCCTTCGGCAGAGAGATTCGAGGCTTTCCATTTTGTGAGTTGATTTTTGGTCTTGAGAACCACATCAGCGAATGTGTCCCTATTGGTCCTACCGTTAACGACAGGGCAGCCCAAATATTTATCAAAATTGTTAGCCTGGGGAATGCCAAGTACAGCAATAGTAGACGCTATGGCGGTAGCAGTCGTGTTAGGAGATGCTTGGAAGCTGGATTTATGCAGATTAACCTTTTGTCCGGAAATTAAACAGTATCTGTCTAAAATGGACAGTACAGAAGTACATGCCGAATGGGAGGCTTTGCAGAAAATAAGAATATCATCAGCAAACGCTAGAAAAGGAACCTTGATACCCGGACGACCGAAAGCGATACCCAGGTCCTTACTAACTAGCCCTTCGTTATGCAGTGTACGTGCTAATACCTCAGAGACTAAGATAAAGATAAAAGGGGCGAGGGGGTCTCCTTGTCTTAAACCTCTAGTGGGTTGAAATACTGTGGTTGGTTCATCATTAACGAGGACCGAGTAGGATACAGTTGAAACACATTCCTTTATTTTGTTAATAAAGAGGTCATTGAAACCATACTTAGATAAAACTTGGAACAGAAAAGACCATTCGATGCGATCGTATGCCTTTTCCATGTCTAACTTAAGAGCAAGCATGCCCATTTTGCCTTTCTTCATCCGAAACGAATGCAAAGCTTCATGAGCAATCAGAATATTGTCCTGGATAGATCTCCCTTTTGTGAAAGCTCCCTGGAGGGGGTGTATAAGTTTGCCAAAAATCTTGGTTAACCGTGCTGAAATTACTTTAGCTATGATTTTATAAATTGTAGAGCATAAGCTGATAGGTCTGTAGTGGTTTACTGCAGTCGGGTCATCGCATTTTGGTATAAGCATAATGAAAGTATGGTTTGTCTGACGCAGTAACCTACCACTGGTGAAGAAAGCATTGACGAATTTTGTTACAGAGGGGCCAACTGTAGGCCAGAACTTTTGGTATAAACCAGCTGGGAAGCCATCAGGGCCCGGAGCCTTATCCGGGCTCATAGAAAAAACAACCGCTTTTATCTCATTGTTTGTAACAGGAGCAGAGAGCACGTCGTTATCTGCTTATGAAACTAAGAATGGGATGACCGCTAGGTCAGGAGACAGATCCGAAACAGGGGTTGAAGAGGCTCTGAAACGAGCTTTGAAGTCGCGGACAAATTCTTGTTGGATTGTGTGGAAATCAGCTGTGGACTCCCCACCGGGAAGTAGGATAGATTTGATCATTTTCCTGCCTCTTTTTTGTAGTAGCGATCTTATGGAAATAGCCTGAATTGGAGTCATTAAGTTTGTTATGTTTAACTTTAGCCCGCTGGCTCCAATAGCGACGGTGAAAGTCGAGCATTCGTTCTCTCTTGTTGAGTAATTGTTTTAGGATTTGAACATCCCGATTGTTGTAATTTGAGATAAGAGATGTTTGTAAACTAAGGAGCTTTTGATCCGTAACTAGAATTTGGTTGTGAATATTGCGTACTGTATTCTTATGCCATGTTTTAGAAAGTTTTTTAAGAACTTTTGCCTTCTGAAGCAATTTAAACATCAAAGAACCTTGTGGGTTCGCTCTCCAAGCTTACGAGACTAAGTTTCTGTAATCAGCCATTGAGGCCCAAGCCAATTCGAACTTAAATGGTCTATTCTTAGGCTGAATATTGTGACGAAAATCTGTGGAGATCGGAGCATGATCAGATCTAGTAAAGGGATGGATCTGTATACGAAGTGAGTCAAAAATGGTAAGCATGTCTGTGTGGATTAGTAGGCGATCAAGTTTTTCCAGACAAATGACCACATCTTTCGATTTCCGTTGCCAAGTAAACTGACCCCCGCTAGATGGTACTTCTAGTAGTGATAGTCTGTTCTTTAAATCTAGTAAACGCGTGAAACGCGACGTCGAAGGATAGACTCCTCCAAGTTTATCAGCTGGGGTAGCTATTTCGTTAAGGTCTCCCATAATGCAGAAGGGAATAACAAGTGATTGTATATAAAGGGAGATCGTATCCCAGAAGGCTGCTTTGCGACGCCCATCTGGTGGGGCATAGACCACAAGAACAGCAAAACACCGCTTAGTAGTGTAGTCCGAGTAGTTAAAGTGAATAAATCGGTGGTGAACCGAAATAAGTTCAATGGATCCTTCTGAGGCAGGGATATCTTTCCACAGAAGACATATTCCCCCAGAAAAACCAATAGCCGGATCAAAAGCTACATTCAAGAAACCACACTTACGCAGTGTGCTTTCGGAAGGAACCTTATCAGTCTTAGTTTCTAAAAGAGCTAGAACGTTGATATTATTATTTTGACAGAAAATATCCACATTTGTCCAGAAATTACGGCTCCGGATGCCGAGGGAGTTCCAAGTACATATATTCATAACAACCTTTTAAGGCGAACAATTTGTACTAATCTAGGACCGACGTGCTCTGTCTTAAGGAAAGGAACCATAAGAGAGATGGTTTGATTGAAGTTAATGATTTGTACAAGTTCAGTTGTGATTCGAAAAGACGTGTGTGAGGAAGCTTTGGAAGGGATATTTCGAATAGAATATATGTTCATAACAATATCAATTGTTATTATAGACATTAAGTAGGGTATTGGTTTGCCGAGATGGCATAGTACGCAGCTCGTGGCCCTTATGGATGAGTTGTTTAAAACGAGGGGGGGGGGGGGGAATCCCAGGATCTGTCGACCTGTCAGTGTCCGACTTAAATAAACGAATTTCGTAATCGAGATTACGGCTCGCTTGAATTGTTAAGAAACTCTGAATAAGAGTGGTTCGTTCTGGTAAGACCCATTTATAAAGTAGGATATTTGTATTGTGCCCGTTTATACTTTGAGATAGGGACTGGTCATTCGTAAGAGGTCCGATCTTTAACGAGTGTTGTAATACCATGGTGTTGATATCGTTTGTAGTTCAGTGGCATTGGATCAAGCAGAAGCAAGACCCCCAATGACAGTAGCTTGAAAGATAAATTTCAAGGCAATTGAAAGGGATATGTAGGGCATATATATGTAAAATTAAAGTAATTAAAATGCAACAGTGGAGTTGTATTATGCAAGCATGCTTACAGTTTCGTAAGACATAATGTGAAGAATGTTGAAATCGAAGCCAAACTAGAGAGATATCGGTATATAATGAGAGTATGGTAATACAAGGTGAACATGTTGCAAAGTAACATTGTAATGTTTTCTGAGCCTTGCAAGGCTTACGAATTGAAATTATAATAATATGGTAGTTGGTCTTGTAAGGCTTAAAGTGAGTGTTATATTCATGTGTGGAGGCTTGTGAGCCATAGAGTGCAGCAGCATGGAGTCCCAAGGGAGCGAGCAGGTAGCCGTTTGGCAGCAGCGAGTAGCTAAGGGACGAACACCGCTGAGCCCAGGAACAACCCCGAGCAAGAGGTAGGTAGCTAGAGAGGAAAACCGAGACCAAACACCACCTGCAACCACAAGGAAACAACATAGACTTCCCCCAAACCAAGAAGGAGACAGCAGTAGGGGAGAAACTAAAATAGTGGCAGTAGACCAAGACAGTAATAAACCAAATGACATTTGAATTAAAATCAGTGGACAAAACCACAATCGACTGAACAAACCTGTAGTTGAAAACAAAAGGAAACTGAACAGAGAAATCGAAATACATAATATTCCAGAAGTAAGGCCGAAGGTCCAAAACAAACCCAAAACCAACCGTTTGTGAGCGAGAGGGCGACTCGCACTCAAAATTCGGGGTTACCGACATATAAATCATGCACATACGCTTGCTGATTAAGCACAAAGATCGGACATTTGCTGTTGGTGAAGAAATTGCAAGTGCAGTACATGAAAGGGTAGATAATTCAAAGTTTACAATAGACCTTAAGGTATTGGTGAGAACCAGGAAAAGGCAGGCATCGTAGAAAGGATTTTGAATCCCTAAAGCACCATTGAGTCCCAGTTTAGAGGGCAAAAGATTGTATCCCTTGAGGCGATTGTAGCCAAAAATCGTGACTATAGAGTCAGTTAGGGTAGATAATACCTGATTTGAGGAGTTCCTGATGTATAGGTAGATGAGACGGAAAACGCCTAACCTCACAGATCCACCGGCAAGCACCAACCCACCACTGAGCCGCCGCCGGAACCGCCATCGGCAAGGCCAAAAACGAAGACCGACCGAGAGCCAAACGCCGCCAGAGCCACCGACCAACAACAGATCTTTACTCTGTTTACTTTGATTTGTAAAAGGTTTTTGATTTCTTTCATGCTTTTCAGATTTATGGGAGCGACTCACTCTTTTGTTTCTAGCTCTCTTGGTTGGAGAAGGGGGATTTTGCTGATTGAAAGCGGTGGTCGGAGGTCCGACGATTGGCGTTTGGGCCGAGTTGCTTATGGCGACGGGATGAGAACTAGGGTTTAGTTTTAGAGTGTTTCTCATTTTGGATCTAATTCTTGTGCGTCTTCAATTTGGGTCTCCGTTTGCTTCACACCATGGATGGGCTTACTTATAAAAAATTCAATGGAGTGCTACTACCGACTACCGAGTGTCCAAAATCCGATGGGCTTATTTTCGGGCCTTCGGGCCCTTGTCTTATCCTTTGGGCCCAAGTTTAATCTTTCGGGCAATTATTCTTGGTTACTCGGGCTCAAGTAATCATAAATTGATTTTAACAAATAAAATATTATATAATTTTAAATAACTATAAGCAAATAAATCTCGGTAGGGTTTGCTTCTTTCCCGGTAGGGTTTTTGATGCATTTCGATTCAGGCGGTGCGTGGCTCTGTGTTTGGCAGGACTGGACTTTCTTTCCGTGCGATGAGGTTCTGGCAGTTGGAGTCGGGACATGCTGGGGCTGTGACAGTATGTATCGAGGCGTCTCCTTTTTTCGGAAGGTTGTTTCCTTGGAGGTTCGTATTTACTGCCCACAGGGGTCTCCTAATGTGACGCTGACATGCGGTGGCGCGGTGCTGCCACCGGGGAGTGCTTGACTTTCGTCTTTCATTTACGTCCTCATCCATTTCGATCTGATTGTTTTTATCTTCGGTTTGTAGAATGGTATTGCTTGTATCTGTCCCCATCTTTGTATTTTGTGTTTGTTTATGTTGAGAATGTGAAGAGACAAAGAGTCCCACATCGATTATACAAACAAAGAAGTCATAGTATATAAGCTAGTGGGTTACCCCACTTAATGCCAATTGGTTTTAGGATGGAACCCCGCTCGGCTTATGTGCTAGGCTATTAGCGCAAGGGCGCACGTGTGCACACGACCCCCGATCCCGAGTCCCAACGGACTTCAATATAGTATCAGAGCGAAAAAGCCAAACGGCCCGACTCTCGATCCTGGGCTAGCTAAAAAGAGAATGAGACGCTAGCCCCGATGTCCAAGTGTCAACTAGAGGCGTAAGACGACCCTAGTTGCACTTGTGGGGGCGTGTTGAGAATGTGAAGAGACAAACATGCTTCAGACGCTCAGCATCAGCAAACCCCGTCGGCTGAAACATGTAGACCGTCTCATTTGGATGGCCATGCAGAAAGGGGTTCTTGACATCTAACTGATGGATGGCCCAGTTGCGCGACAGAGCTAGACTCAAGACCACTTCAATAGTTTAGATGATTTTCCGTCTGCCAACTTGTCGGCATTCGAGGTTTAGATTTGTCTGATCTCGAATTTTTTCCTAAAAAAAAAGTATTGAGAGGACGATTGATCTAGGTGTGATATATATGCTAAACAAGTGAGGGTGGAATGAAGTACAATACACAAGATATTGTAATGTAGTGTTACTATTACAATATCGATCTTTATTGGGAACATATATTATAAGACGATATTGAGTACAATAAGTGGGATAGAGTGAGAAATAATCCGAGTAAAATAAAAAGGATATTGTAATGCAAAAAAATTGAGTACAAGTAAAATAATTGTATCTTTATTGTCAACATATCTCGTGCGATAAGTGGGATAGTGATATGAATAAATTAGACATGTCAATCAGGTCATTCGGGTCGGGTTTGGGTTCAGATCATTTGGGTCCTGGGTAAATCGGGTTTCAAATCAATGGGGTTACTGGTCATTCCAGGTCGAGCCAAACCCGGTTTGTCCCGAGTTTGGGTCGACCCACCGGGTCAAAAAACCTGAACTTTTTGAAGAATTTTTAAAAATATTAAAATAATATCAATTAGTTTATAATACAAATATGTCAAAATAAACTAAATAATAATATTATAATTAAATTTATAAATATTATTATAATAATATTATTATATTAATATTTTAAGCATAAAAAATTCATATTTATACAAATAAGTGTTCTAAACATACTATAATTATTAAATATATAATTTATTTAACTTATTAGCGACCTTAACGAATACAATTGCATGACGAATCTATGTGGGGTCAATTTGGTGCATGTGTAGCGTCTGCATAGTGCTGACTCACCGGGTTGATTTTGACCCAACAGGTCACCGGATATTGACCCTTAAAGTCTCGAGTAATTCGGGTTCGGGTCGATTTTGGATCCCGGGTCTAAAACACCAGATTCAAACCTGTAAAATTACCGGACGTTCGAGTCGGGTCATATTTTGACAGGTCTAGAATAAATAAAGTACAATAAACAGGGTATTGTAATGGTAATACGGGGTACAATCAAAAGAATAGTGTAAGGCTAATTTAGAGTACACTAGGATATTGTAAGGGTGATATGACATACAAGGTATATGGTGTAGATAGACATCCCGTTCCCTTACGTATTCATAAAAAAAAAAAAAAATGTAACACAAGGCATATGGTATAAATAGACGATTCCAGTTAAGGGCAACCACTAATCCAAGAGTTGAGCCAAGACCAACTCCATTGACGATAACTGTTTTTTTTTTTAAAAAAAAACACAATTTCAGAAATTAATAAATTGTAAGGATAAATAGGTGATAACCATTTTTAAAAAGGTTTAATTACCTAAACGATTTATTATGGGATTCATAAACCTACAAAATTATTGAGGGCGGTGTTAGCGTGCATGTGTTTGACAACAACTTCCAAAAGGTTCCAGAGGTGGGAAAAAAAAGCTCTTCACTGTGTGTTTGGCAACAACTTTTCCAGGAGTTGTGGGAGTTGCAGGTGGAGGTGTGAGGAGTTTATTTTCCCAGAAAATGGAAACTAGGGAAGGGCAGCTTCGGGAAGTTTATTTGTGAGGTGTCAAAATTAATCACTTTTTTACCCTTACCTTTCAATTGCTTTCGATTAATGGGGTGGGAAGATGCGTACAATCACTGGAAACGAGGGTGTGGAGGAGGATGTTAGCACAGAAGGCGACGATGGTCATGGTGGGGGGTTTGCTACTCCCGCGCCGGATGAGAATCCCTTGCCGCCGGGCTTCTTGTGGGGTGGATCCGACTGCGAATGGAAGGAGGAGGAGGAGGAGAAGCTCCAATTCGGGCGAGGTTATCGATGTCCAATAGTATAGCAACATCGATTCAGATAGCAACAGCCAACAAAAGCTCCAAGCTCCGATTCGAACGGGATGACAATGGGCAAGGAGAAGGGTAGGGAGAGAAGGGACGACAATGGCAATGGGGAAGGAGAAGGATTGGAGAGGTAGTTTCAAATCTGAAAGGGACGACAGTGCCAAGGAAGAGCGAGAGGGCGGCAATGGCAAAGAAGAGGGAGCTCTTCGGGCCTACAGATTTCACAGATCTGATAGGAAGGAGGAGGGTTGGGGGAGAAGGGGTATTTTCAATATTTTCACACAAATTCTGAAATTCCCATTTATAAACCTTATAATCACCAAATACCATTTAATTTTTTTAAAAGGTTATTTTAAAAAAAAAGAGAAAATTTGTGCCTAATTGGATGAGTGTCCTAGTTTTTGTAATAATTGGTGGAGTGTCCATTTTTATTAACCTACTAAAAAAACAAGAAAGAAAAAGAGAAATTTTGGTAAAATATCACCTTTTCACCTTTTAATTAGGTGTTTGACACCTATTAAAATTTAATTAGTCATGCTAGCACCGGTTGAAAATCAATTAGCCGCTTAACCCTTTCATTTCACTCTCTCCCTCAGATCTGGAGAGACGTCCATGGCGGCGACTTCGATCTCACTCTCTCAACCTTCGTTCCCTCCTCCTCCATCGACCTCGTTCTCTATGTCTCACGCTTCCTCTTCTAGTCTCTTTCGCTCATTTGCGAGGACGAATCCAAACTCATCCTTCTCCAATATCCGTGGCCAGACAAAGCCGCACTCAACCTCCTCTGATTTCGGTGCCGCTCTCCCCGACCTCGACAATCACCTCCTCTCTCAAATGATGAAGCCTTCTATTGAGTCCTATGAAGTCTTTATTTGATCCAATTGTCGCTGTTTATGGGCACTCACTTCCCTTTTTCTTCAATTGATCATCCGGTTTTGTTATTTTCTCTTGCTATCGATTTTCCCCAAAATTGAATAAGGCTCCCTTTGAAATCGAAATTGAAATCTTCAATTGTTTTGTTTTCTTTTTGTAATTAGTCGAGTTGCTATCAAATTCATGCTTTTCGATTCATCTAGCTGGTGTTACTTGCATTTGTAAGCCTAGGGTTTTGAGGTAAAAGAAATCGAGGTGTTTCAATCAACTAGAATTTGGGTAAATCGATGAAACTTAAAGCTAGTTGATGCTTCTGTTGCTTTATTTTTTAAGCCAAGGCATCATCAGTTCTCACAATTCAGAGCTTGGAGCTCCACTGCAGCAACCCTAGGTCAGTCCAGTCCTCTCATTTTGATTTGATCTACTGCAGAGCAGATCAAAAGATGAGTGTGATTTAGCATGTTTTGTGTCTACATAGTCATGAATTTGATATATTGCTCTACTGTAATCATAATGTGTAATTCCCTTAATTTCAATTGCAGAAGCATCTTAGACGAAATGTATCTAATTTTATATTAAATTTGGAATCAGTAGCCTTTAAGTTTCGGAGTTCAGTTTTTTTGTAGATTTTTTAGGGTGATAAATATCTATTTTCTTAGAACAATTCATTGTCATTAGTATTTGCTTCTAGCAATTTTATTTTAGTTTTAGTTCTTTATCTTATCATTTGGCATCATTTGGTTGTTCTTTTTTGATTTAGGATTTCGAGTTGGATTGGAACTACCTAGGGTTATTGGGTGCGAATATTTGTGGAAAAATTGGGGCTTTTTGCCTAGAGTTGATAATGGCAAAGTTTATGGTTGTGTTGGATTGTTTGAATGTTGAAAGAATGTGAGATTGCGTGGATTTCTTGCTTTGTGCTATCATGAATCTTTAAATGAGATTTGGTTATCATGCTATTTGGTTATCTACTCATCCTCCTTTCTTGTTGCCAGATAATTTCCATGAGAATTTCCATATTGACCAATGTTTTGTCGGTTGGTTCTCCTCTGCAGATGATCTTGATTTCCATGATAATCTGCCGGTTTCGTTGAAAGATTCCATGGCAATTCTGTTCATGTTCGACCTCACAAGTCGTCGCACCCTGACGAAGTAAATATCAATTAATTTAACGATCATCTTTGACAGTTCTACCATATATATAGATTCTTTTATTGTCTCTCATTATCGAATTCATTTCATCACCCTTTATCTTATCAAAGTTATGACCTTGAATTGCAGCGTTGTGATGTCCATGTTTTGTGCCATGTTTTATATTGACTTTTATATCGATTTATGTATGCATTTCATGCATCTGGGTTAGAATAGTACATAATCTATGTAGTTTATTCTTATTTGCCAAATTATGGAGTCTACACTAGTTTCTGTTTAATTTCGCAGAAATCGGATGCACTTTGGAACTTAATGGAAACTCATGAAGAAGCTAAGTGTGGTGCAGTTGGAGAAAAGACCATATTTAGACATCCATCATTCTGAATCAAGCTTTGATGTCTTCCTTCATGAGAGTTGTAGCCTTCGAAAAGAGCTTTCCAACGCATGCTTATATGCGTCAATCCGACGAACGACGACTCGGGAAAGTACGTTTCAAGAACTAACCAGAATGCTGAGAGCTGACACAGCTACTCGACGTCGACCAAGTTCTACTCGAAGTCGACTACAGCTGAAGGAGACTTGATTAAGGACAGAAGAAGAAGACAATCCGAGCACGAGCCATACTCGACGTCGATCACACCGTACTCGACGTCGATCACACCTTACTCGAGGTCGACTAGAACTGTGCGGTTTTCCAAGCTCTATGAAGAGAAGCACTCGACAAGATAAAGATTACCAGAAATCAAGTACACCCTACTCGACGTCGACCAGACTTGGTCGAAGTCGACTACCACAGTGCCCGAAATCGAGCTAGTCTGAGTCTTGTTAAGGTTTTATCCCGAATCAAATAGAGATATTTTCGAGACGAGATTTCCAACACAAGAAGATTTAGATATTTTTTTATCTTTTTATCTTTCTATTTATCCTAAGGGTGTAACATCTAATTACCCTAGGATTTATCTAGTTTTATCTTATTTAGATATATTTATTTGATTATTTCCAAGTAGAATTATATCTTCTATGATAGATATAGATACAGATAGAATTTCTTCCTTGATTAGCAAGGATTGGAAGCCTATAAATAAAGCCCATGGGGCTAGTTTTTATCAATTCAATCTTAGGAAGAGAAGTAGGAGGGACAGAGAGAGGTAGAAAGGGAGAGAGAGTGGAGGCCAAGAGGAGTTTGTGAAGCGAGAGCGGAATTGGCTTCCTTTGGTTGTAAGCTCTGTTTGGTTTAATTTAATGCAAGTAGTTAGTTTTCCATCAATGATGTCCGCGATTGCGATGAAGAGCGAGTAGTCCACCCACTTCTAGAGTCGGGGCGAGCCCGACGATAGCCATGCGTGTTTGAGGTAAAGATCCGACCTTTATCATGTTTTGAGCATCTACTACCTTTTATGTGTTTATTCTCTATTTAATAGAAATCCATGCTAACAACTTGGATTAATAAACATAAAATCGGTAGATACAATTAGGGTTTCTTGAAAGAGTTGTCTAATTGTTGGAAAAGGCGAAAGATTAATCCTTTGATGCAATTTGGATGATTATCGTTATTTATCTTGCGTTATGCATGTTTGGTTATCGTTGTTGCAAACCCCGATTTTGGAAGTTCTTTTACATAGTTTATTCCGAATTCCGCAAAGTTTTGTTCTTTATTTTTCTGTTCCTACTCGACTTCGACCACCCCCTTTGTCGACGTCGACCACTGATTTTCGATCAAGAAAAGATCGCTGTTGTTTGTGTCTCTGCAGGAACTTGACTACGACCAGATCCTACTCGACGTCGAGTACGACCTAGTCAATCTCGACCACCACCAGAGTCTTCTGTTGCTCGGAATCGACTGTATTGACCCCTGTCGACTACCACTTAGTGGAGGTCGAGTACCCTGTGGTCGACCACTTGTGAGATTTTCCGCTGCCTAGTATCCGCCGACACGCTTCCTCGAGGATCGATCCTGACTTTCCACTGCTGCATCGGGGGGAAGTTTTGTAATTATTTGCGTGGGCACGAATCAGGTTTGATCTATCTTATTATATTTTGAACTCGATTTCCTCCCCACAACAAATTGGTGCCGCTGCTGGGGAAGCAATCATTCGCGCCTTAGGTAGTTAGATCTCATATTTTCCTTGAGTTTTCATCGACAGGTGGATGCAGGACACCTTCGAGTGTTTAGGAACATGAGCTGAAAGGGAAAGAGAGAGACGGTATGCAAAAGAATTTGAATATTTGAGATGGCTATACATCGTTGATGAGGAGGCTTGGCTTGAGGGTGTACGCGCATTTAGGAAGCTACGAGATTCATCAAAACCACCGCCAGAAGCCCCAATCCCGCTAGAAGGAGGATCTGAACCAGAGGTCGACCTCGACCAACACCTAGTCGATGTCGACCCATCTCTAGTCGATATCAACCTATCTACAGTCGATACCCATGTATGTCCTTCCGCTATCTCAAATCCAACTTTGCTATCTGTCTTTGAGAACCCATTTGAAGAACCTCAAGAAGAAGAAGAGCCAGAAAAAAAGAAGTTGGACGTTGTTGCCCAGGATGTTTCAAGGTCGCTTTTAGCTTACAAGGTGAAGGTCATCCCCGACGATTTTGAGCAACCGATGTTCATATTCAAGTATGGGGTCCTAGCAAAGTGGCATGAAGCTCCGCATGATGAGGTGGAAATATCTCTTCCCACTCCACCGTTTTGCTGTGGTGGACGTGTGCAAACAAATCAACCAATGAAGTGGAAAAGGTATGATGATGATGTATGTATATTTTCTTTATATCTTCCTTTATGCATGCCAACTGGAGCCCAGGAGGATGAATGGATGAAGCCATGGAGCGTTCACTCGGGGAGGTTTAAGCTTCTTCACATGATGCCCCCAGATGACATCCCACGCTTCCCACCACCGGAGGAACCACTAGACCCACCTATACCTTTGGACAAAGATGAGCCAGGCTAATGCCTAATCGGAGAAGCCGGCCTAGCGACTCTAAAATCTAGAGCATGTACATAAAACTTTTGAATTTTGGGACTTTGAAAATTTTGGTTTTGGTTTTGGTTTTGTTTGTTTTTGGTTTTGGTTTTGAATACTTCATATGGAAGTTCTTGTCTTTGTGCGAAAATATAACATTTTTATAGGTCGAGAAGCATAAAGGATCGCAAAGAGAGAAAGAAGAAGTCCTTGCCAGCAGTTGAAATCGACTAGGCCAAGTCGAGATTGACTACGAAGAGGATCGAGTACAACACCGTACTCGACGTCGAGTAGGCCACTCGACTTCGACCACCCAGGAGCATCCTCGACCTCATCTTTCACTCGACACAGCAGATTCGTACTCGACGTCGACCACGCGTACTCGACGTCGACTACCACATTTTACTCGACGGCCCTGTTTTGACTCTACATCACGTTATTCGGTGAGTTTCTTCCTTTACCCTTGTTTTGTTTAATTTTCATACAGCGAGGATGATAATGCATATTTTAGATAGGCATTATAGTTACATTTAGTTTAGTTAGGTTGCATTTCTTGCTGGCTTTATTGATTAAATTGCATCTTGTGTTTATTTTAGAAAAGTTCGGATTCTGCGCAATTTTGTGTTTATCTCGCAGTTTGAATCGGAACACATTTGGGAGATGCAATATCTCGAAGAGGAACACAAGATACATGGGAAGGAACAAGGAAGAAAGAAGCAAGACGAGAAGAAAAGCCCGCAAAGGAAGCTAGAAGACCACGGCAAAACAACAAGCCGCGGGCGCCGCAGGAGGTGCCGCGGGCGCCGCTGCACCCGCCGCAGCAGGATGCTAAGAAGACATTTGCGGCGGCCGCCGCACGTACTGTCGCGGGCCGTTTTGATGGAAAAAACCCTAGTTTCTAATTTATTCACTTTGAGGCCGACTTGGATGCTTTTAATTAGGCCTTTTATGTTATTTTTGATGACCATTCATTCTATTCATTCAACCATTAGACACTTTAGAGATTTTGAGCCATGTCTTCCATGAGGAACTAAACTCATCTATTCTGCCTGCAATTTGAAGCTTTATTCGGATTGATTGTGAGTTTCTAATTCTCGCTCCTAGTTTCCTATTTGTGAATGCTTCAACTTCTTTGTGCTTGATTGATTATTGATTTGTTCTATCTTGTCTGGCCAACTCGTTAGATCAATTCAATCGCTAAGGTTTTGTAGATTCCTGGTTGTGAACCTTAACCTAAGTGGCAAACTTATTCCTTTAGGGCTGGTTGAACTAATTGAATGAGTAGGAAGTTGAATGTGTTGTTAAATCCTTTTTTAGGGACTGCAAATACCTTGGCTAATCTCTGAACTTAAAGCTATCAATTGGGTTAAATCCTTCTTTAGGGACTGTTCGATTGATAAGGATTGCTAGGACTGGTTGGACTAGTAACTATATTAGGTCGGGACAAGGGCATTCATAGGAAACATAATAGGACGAGAAGAAGTTACAAGGATCGCTTCAATCCAATAAAGTGGAAAATTGTAGGTGGAATTGCTTCTCTAAATTGTTTAAACCAAAATCACTTATTCTGCTTTCCTTACTTTGCTTCAAAACTTTCACACTAAAACCCCCTCTTTGGTTACTTAATCAACATTAAAATCACACGTGAGTTATAAATTTCCCTGTGGGATCGACCTCTTACTTATCACTATACTAGTTATAGGTTTGAGTTTCTTTGGCGGAATCAACGACAGGTTTCCCCTCCGTCAGAGGACACTGTATATTTTAAGTATGGGGTGGGGGAAGAGCTTAATATTATTTATTTATGTCTTATTCTTGCTTTTGGTTTAACATGGTGAATTTTTTAGTAAATTTTAAATTTTTGTGCATAATTGCTAAACTCAAAGTTCTATGAGACATCTCCCAAAGCTTGTAAATTGTTCGAAGAAATAGTGTCATGGAAGCTTTAATTGAACTCGACGATGCAAAATTGGATTCATTAAAGATATAGCATGAAATTGCCTAGTAAAGGAAAGTCACAATGAAGTGCATATTTTCTTAAAAACAATTAAAGGAGGTAAAATTTGATATTGCTTTTGACATGTTTCATGATAAAAGTATGGAGGACTTTATATTTCCATATAATGCTCATATTGTTATATCCTAGCCATACCTATGCTTATACATCACAAAAGCCATATTCTGCCTTATTTTATACTATGCTCCACATGATCTAAATATATCCCATTCTTTACCCTATCCGGGGATTATGTTGAGAATGATGTTACATTATGGAGATTATCATACAGTGTTTGTGTTGTTATTTTTATCATATTTGGAGTTTGGTAGAAAATTGTTTGAAATATATGGAAAATTTAATGAGTGAGAAAAAATCCGGTCACCTCAGGAGATAAAGGTAGATCGACACTGCTTGCTGAAATAATAGTTCAGTGAGATGGGACACACATGTGAGGAGTCCAAAGCACTAAGTATTCGGGGCCATTCATGACACCCATGTTTGCGACTCGCGAGAAGGCAGTGCTGAGGTTAGAGAGGTAAAAACATTATTATTGACAAAAGCATTACAAAAGGTGAGAAATCAAATGAAGAAGGGATGTGGTTATGCCCACCTTTATCCATTTACCAATCTACTCCTTATTTAGCTTAATTAAAGTCCTCTTGATTATTATTGCTTTGTCACATGAATTGTTTTTTGCATAACCCTCCTTTTGTGAGTAGATGTTGCTTTTTATTGCACATGTATTGATTTGTGGCACAAGTACCTTTTCGATGATGGTAATTGATTACAGGGTTATAATAAAATGAATCTATGATGTTGAGAGTTTGAATTCTTCCCCTGAATGACCATCCAAGTAATTGCTTGGGGACAAGCAAGCTTAAGTATGGGGTGATTTGATGTCCATGTTTTCTGTCATGTTTTATATTGACTTTTATATTTTATATCGATTTCTCTATGCATTTCATGCATCTGGGTTAGAATAGTACATAATCTATGTAGTTTATGCTTATTTTCCAAATTATGGAGTCTACACTAGTTTCTGTTTAATTTCGCAGAAATCGGACGCACTTTGGAGCTTAAAGGAAACTCATGGAGAAGCTAAGTATGGTGCAGCTGGAGAAAAGACCATATTTCGACATCCATCATTCTGAATCAAGCTTTGATGTATTGATGAGAGTTGTACCCCTTGAAAAGACCTTTCCAGCGCATGCTCATATGCTTCAATCCGACGAACGACGACTCGGGAAAGTGCGTTTCAAGAACTGAGTAGAATGTTGAGAGCTGACACAGCTACTCGACGTCAACCAGGTTCTACTCGAAGTCGACTACAGCTGAAGCAGACTTGATCGAGGACAGAAGAAGAAGACAATCCGAGCACGAGCCGTACTCGACGCCGACCACACCGTACTCGACGTCGACCATACCGTACTCGACGTCGACCACACCTTACTCGAGGTCGACTAGAACTGGGCGGTTACCCAAGCTCGACGAAGAGAAGCACTCGACAAGCTAAGGATTACCAGAAATCGAGTAAACCCTACTCGACGTCGACCAGACTTGGTCGAAGTCGACTACCACAGTGCCCGAAATCGAGCTAGTCCAAGTCTTGTTAAGGTTCTATCCCGAATCAAATGGAGATATTTTCGAGACGAGATTTCCAACACAAGAAGATTTAGATATTTTTTTTTATCTTTTTATCTTTCTATTTATCCTAAGGGTATAACATCTAATTACCCTAGGATTTATCTAGTTTTATCTTATTTAGATATATTTATTTCCAAGTAGAATTATATCTTCTATGATAGATAGAGATATAGATAGAATTCCTTCCTTGATTAGCAAGGATTGAAAGCCTATAAATAAAGCCCATGGGGCTAGTTTTTATCAATCCAATCTTAGGAAGAGAATTAGGAGGGAGAGAGAGAGGGGTAGAAAGAGAGAGAGAGAGAGAGAGAGAGTGGAGGCCAAGAGGAGTTTGTGAAGCGAGAGCGGAATTGACTTCCTTTGGTTGTAAGCTATGTTTGGTTTAATTTAATGCAAGTAGTTACTTTTCCATCAATGATGTCTGCGATTGCGATGAAGAGCGAGTAGTCCACCCACTTCTAGGGTGGGGGCGAGCCCGACGATAGCCATGCGTGTTTGAGGTAAAGATCCGACCTTTATCATGTTTTGAGCATCTACTACCTTTTATGTGTTTATTCTCTATTTAATAGAAATCCATGCTAACAACTTGGATTAATAAACATAAAATCGGTAGATACAATTAGGGTTTCTTGAAAGAGTTGTCTAATTGTTGGAAAAGGCGAAAGTTTAATCCTTTGATGCAATTTGCATGATTATCGTTATTTATCTTGCCTTGTGCGTGTTTGGTTATCGTTGTTGCAAACCTCGATTTTGGAAGTTCTTTTACATAGTTTATTCCAAATTCCGCAAAGTTTTGTTCTTTATTTTACTGTTCCTAGTCGACTTCGACCACCCCCTTGGTCGACGTCGACCATTGATTTTCGATCACGCAAAGATCGCTGCTGTTTGTGTCTCTGCAGGAACTCGACTACGACTAGATCCTACTCGACGTCGAGTACGGCCTAGTCGACATCGACCACCACCCAGAGTCTTCTGTTGCTCGGAATCGACTGTACTGACCCCTGTCGACTACCACTTAGTTGAGGTCGAGTACCCTATGGTCGACCACTTGTGAGATTTTCCGCTGCCTAGGATCCGCTGACACGCTTCCTTGAGGATCGATCCTGACTTCCCACTGCTGCATCGGGAGGAAGTCTTGTAATTATTTGCGTGGGCACGAATCTGGTTTGATCTATTTTATTATATTTTGAACTCGATTTCCTCCTCACAACACGTTGTGAGGTGGTACCAAGAGGCTAGAAAACGGAATCAGGTGGGTTACAATCATCACTAATTATTTTCATAAGCATCCACCTACCGGTTGTTTATAATTGCCCCAAGAATGTGCAGGGTCGAATACTCTAATGAGGATTTCAAGAACTTCCAAAAATCCCTACCGGTTGTTTTATAATTGCCATAAGAATGTTCACTATCAGGTAATACTAGACCTGTCAAAACACAACCCGACCCGGTGACCCAATCTGAACGACTCGGAAAATTTTCGACCCGAACCCAGAAACTTTGACCCGAATTTTTTTTTTGACCCGAACCCGAAAATCCCAAAATTTTCCGGGTAATCTGGGTTTCGACCCGGTGACCCGATTTACCCGATTGACCCGGTTGATTTATAATTATATATAATTAATTTTTTTATATAATTAAAATTTATCACATAATTATCAAATCATGATTTTTTTAATTTAAAAAAGAAAAAATTAACAAACCCGAAATCGACCCGAAATGACCTGAAACCCAGTAAACCCGGGTTCGAGTCAACCCGAAAAATCCGGAATCCGTTTTACCCGAGACCCGTTTTACCCAAAGTGACCCGACCCAAACCCGACCCGAATGACCCGTTTGACAGGTCTAGGTAATACGCATATCCTGCATTGTTGATCTTTGTATCTTTCCACTGCTTCCATTAGCTATTGTTGTAGGCTAAAATTCTTTTCTTACTGTCTTCTGAAACTGACAGCAATGCAGGTATTTTAGCCGGTCCGGTTAAAACTCAACCTGCTTTAGAAAGATATCTAGAGGAGAAAAAAATTATCCGCGATGAGTGCATACGGCTGCAAAAGAGAATAGACTATGTTAAGTCTAGAAAGAGAGGAGAAGAGCGCATGGGGAAGGGTAAGAGCATATCTAATATCACGGCTCTCAACTGCCCAATCTGAGCTTGGTGATATCAAGAAAGAGATCCAAGAAGTTAACGAGTCAGAAGAAATGCCACCAATCGATGAATCATGCTATGTAGAGGATAAGGAGGAGGATGGTATTGGTGTAGTAGTTGTAAGAACGGTAGAATAAATGATAGATACACATAACTTGTAGAGTGTAGATGCATCACCCTTTCAGTTTTAGGAAATTCTCCCAAAACTTAACATTGGTCCAATGTGCTGTTGCTGATTGGTGATGATTTTGAAGTTCACTTTGAAGGCTTTTTGACTAATTTAAGGGGTTGTTTTCATCATCTTAGGGGCTGTTTTGATGGCCAAAATCTTCATGTATGCTAAAGAATACAATACTCGTTATAATATTTTGTTCTTTCTCATGTTGCACTAGGTATTTTTTGAGATGGCTCTTAGGCTATAAACGCACTTTTAGCTTTGAAGTCTAAATGAAAGTTCCATTTTGTTTTATTTTAAATAAACGGGAATGGGTCACTGTTTAACACCTTTCTTATATTGTGCTATTTATACTCCATCTACTTCATGTAAATTGATAAATGGGTAATGAAGGAGCATGCTGCAGAAGCATGGCTTCTGAGATAACTTATTTGTCATTTTCTATTTTCGTTAATAATAATTGGTTTCTTACTCTTTTTTTATTTGCTTGCTAGCTAGATGATGACATGTTTTTAACTCCTCTTGTGTTTTGGTACACAATTGGTTCCAAACCCGGAAAAAAAAGGGGAGAGGAGACATGTTATGTGTTATTTCATGTTACTAGATTATTAAATGTCATCACAAATGTGTCACCAATAAAAATGTCACTAGTAAAGTATAATCAAGTTTTATGCTCATATAATATCAATTGTATAAAAATGTTATTAACAAACAATGTCATCACAAATTATTTAGATCAATGAGGTGGAATCACATATGTCATTAATGAATAAAAGTCATCATTAACAGTTGTCATCAATGAAGTTTAATCGCATTTTATGCCATTGTGTCATCAATTGTATAAAAATATAATAAAAATGTCACCATAAATGATGGCATCAATTAAGTGTAATCACAAGATTTTTAAAAAGTGGCATCAAATAATTACATTAGAAAAATGATATCAAAACACTACTTTGAAAAAATATGGCATCAATGTAAAAACATTTCATCAAAAATTGACATAAAAAGTGTCATCAAGGTTTGAAAAAGTGACATTAAAAAAGTGTCATCAAACCATTTCATTAGAAAAGCGGCATCAAAGCGAAAAAAAAATGTAATAAAAAATGACATCAAAACGACAAAAAATAGCATCACAAAATATGTCACCATTAAAAAAAAATCGAATGAGTTGGTCAATAAAAAATAAAATTAAAACACTAATTCCTAATTGTCTTCATCCCCGATCGTCTTCATCCTCCCGTTTCTTCCTCCTGGCAATCGCGCCAGGCTCCTCCTCGCTCTGCCGCAGCATCTTCTCCCCTTTCCTCCTCCTTGCTCCGATTGTAGAAGATATAAGAGACTGGCCAGCGAGATTCATGACATCAGATCTGTGCTGACGAGATCTGGCGAGATCCAACAGTGGCGACTGGCCGGAGAGATCTGTTGTCCATGCTTGCATCTCCCTCCCTCGCCTCCGCCGACTTGTACGGGAGCTTCTCCTTTGAAATGATTTTTTAGGTATTTCCTTTCTACAAGGTATTCAGTACTTTTGAATCGAAAGGAT
Organism: Persicaria tinctoria; assembly: GCA_037127255.1. Taxonomy (NCBI): domain Eukaryota; kingdom Viridiplantae; phylum Streptophyta; class Magnoliopsida; order Caryophyllales; family Polygonaceae; genus Persicaria; species Persicaria tinctoria. Next base: position 25,157,796 of record JBANSL010000003.1, on the reverse strand, counting down.
TTGCCATTTTGAGTTGAGATTGTCGGTAGCAACATGATATCTATTCAATTTAGGAAATGCTTCCAACTCCTTCTTTCTGGCTACTGTATCTTTTGAATGAAATTGGGAAAGAGGGATTTTAAGGGTGCCAAACTTTTTCCTCCTCCAAGCAAATTGCGAATTGAAAGCTATTATTATCTCCACTTGCATAAGAAAAATATTACGTATTATTTATGGAGTAAAATGTTGCTTGATTTATGTGATTAGGCATATGTCAATGGGCATATGAGATTGCACAAGCTGTGTTTGATGCGATCCGTTTGATTGAATTTTAAAATATGTATCACTCTCCTTGTAAAATATACACTTCAAAGGTGCTTTCCTTTGGGTTTCAGGCATTGTCTAGTCTACTGAGTTATTCCATTGATTATATGGTGTTGGGTAATACGTCCAACTTAGAGATATAAACCTTGAGTGCTGTGTGATTATTGAATTGTAACTCTCTCTTAATGCTTCATAACTATCTAGTGGAAAAGTAGGTTGATCGTAAGGGTTCATTTGGCGTGATGTACATCAATATAATATCAATTTTGAGAATGATCTTATTTGTAAACTTTATCTTTTACAATATCTTTTATTAGAGGATTGTAGAAGTTTGAGTTTCTCATCTCATGTAATATGATATCAATTTTGAGAATGATCTTATTTGTAAACTTTATCTTTTACAATATCTTTTATTAAATACTGACATCTTCTGGAAACTTTTGAAATTCATTAAATGTTGACATCTAGGTGTTGATGGGCAAAAGTTTTATCTTTTACAATATCTTTTATTGGAGGATTGTAGGCGTTTGAGCTTCTCATCTCATGTAATATGATATCAATTTTGAGAATGATCTTATTTGTAAACTTTATCGTTTACAATATCGTTTATTAAATGCTGACATCTTCGATCTGGAAACTTTAGAAATTCATTAAATGTTGACATCTAGGTATTGACGGGCAAAAGCTTTATCTTTTACAGTATCTTTTAATAGAGGATTGTAGAAGTTTGAGCTTCTCATCTCATGTAATATGATATCATTTTTGAGAATGATCTTATTTGTAAACTTTATTTTTTACAGTATCTTTTATTAAATGCTAACATGTTTTGGGAACTTTAGGAATTCACTAAACGTTGACATCTAGCTGTTGATGGGAAAAAGCTTTATCTTAAAGTTAAGAGGCCAAAACAATGTTGCTGACACACCCTAATAACGGTGTTAGCACTAACAATTTGCACAACAGATTGTTATTTGTGCACATCATAAAGTTACATTTGCACAACATAAACTTCTTATTTCTCAACTTTTTTTAATTCAGATTGCTTGTTTTTAAATTGGATTTGCGACTCAAGGCTTGTCATGAATTAGCAAGCAAATTCATGACAAGATTTAAGCACTCACTCAAGTCGAAGAATCAATTAGACAATGACTAAAAAGCAAAGACAAAGAGAGGCAAGGGCTGCAAGGCATTTCCTTTTACCACAGTTATTCATAAAGTCATAAGTCATCGAGAATTCAGTTAAAACTATCAAGTCATCAGCTATTTGAATTGAAAAACATTAGAAAATAGATTGCTGAACATGCTTGAAATATACTAGTAAATTATTTGTTGGCATGGAACATGATAGTAGCAAACCATATAAACATGGATGAGTGCAACTGATATTGAGCACGGTTGCATACCTTTTCACTGAAATGAAAAGATATGTAGTCGATAAGAACCCGGGCCCTCTAGCTGGTGAAGACTGTGATGACTCGGTGTATCCAGTGTAATCGATTAGCTGAGAAGATAGCATATTTGTCCTCCATATCAAAGAGCCCAACACCCACAATGATGGCAAGGTGTTTTGCATTCTTAATAACTGAGCAGAATGGATGATGCCCTTCAGCAATTTCAACAAGTGTTTTAGGACTGTCACCAAGGTTCTGGCAATCATAATTGAATTCAGTTGCTGGTCCAATATATCCAACCTTTGCAGTTTGCACCACTTGGACGAACAATCTTTCTTATTCTAGCATTTACCATGGCACCCTCCATTCTTGCTGTAGTTAGAAACAAGGTAAAAAAACACAACGATTGGAATGTACAAGAGCTTCTTCTGCTCCTGAACTCAATAATAAAACATAAGTATTTTGTAATTTGGATTTCTTCCATCTCTAATGCAAAACAACTGAGAGATTTCCTATCAATGAACATTAGGGAGAAGATGTTGAGATGACATACTCTTTGCCTATTTTCAATAACTGAACATTAGGGAGGCCTCCATCACCAGCACGTATGTCGGCTTCAGCAAGTCTTCCAACGATTCCAGTAGCCACGCTCATTCCAACACCAACTGAGAATGCACATTACCACCTAATGTTCTCACTGTAACCGTTGTTCTCAGCACAATTACGAAGTCTATAAATTCTACTCCTGCCTGTCTATATATTGAACATATCAAGACAATCATATGACTTCCTAATCAATAAGATTGACAGCAAAGGTTGTTCGTTTCCAACTGTTTGTAGGGAAGAAGATGTACTACCTCACATAGATGTAGGCTTTTACTTAAACATCCATGATATATATTGTGTTTAATATGACCACCTGCATCGATCAATATCAACTATTTGCATGGTACGTATAATCTAAGTTCAGCATGTCAGCTTTCAATACTGAAAACTTGCTTAGGAACAAGAAACAAGATATATTATCAAGTAGAAGGTAACAAGGTGGACAAGGTATTTAAATAAACACAGCTAATGATTAGCAAGAAAACCAGAGGAGGGATGGGATATAATGCAATTCAAGCTCTTAGTTTCCTTCATGCTTTATATAAAGAAATAGCTAAGAATGTTAAGCTTTGTCGTCCACCTTTAAGTATCACACACAAGGGAGCATCCACATTCAAATTCATCTGCCAGCTAAGTTTTTTAAATTGAATTTTAGAGTTTTTCAACTTTCAACTAATCTAATAACTAATTAACCCACTAAATCTCTAACTAACATACGTTCACAATCTGATCCACTAATAAGATCACTACCTTATCCTAATTAATTTCCTAATTTTGAAACATATTCTAACCGTTTCTAGTTTTCAGATTTTATGTAAAACTAAAAAGAGTATGGAAGCAGCTAATTATTTGAATTTGTAGTAATTTTGTAGCGATCATTTTATAATATATCATGACTAGATATCAACTACTTGAGAACTATACCATTTCACAACACCTTATGTACTGAAAACCTGTATATTCATGGCAGCAGGTGGGATTGTACGTTGCTGGTAACAAGTGAAGGTTCGATAATATAAAATAAGGTAATATAGAAATACTCTAGAAGGGGGGTTGAATAGAGTATGCCCGTTTTTTGCAAAAAGTCTCAAGACTTTTGGAGCTCGTATAAAACCCTTTGAGATTAAACCTGAATCACAAAGTTAGACAATCGAACCAAGTGCGGAAATAAGGTAAAGCAATAGATAAAGGACACAAGTAATTGTTTACGAGGTTCGGCACGAACTTGGCCTACGTCCCCGCCTAGGGTTCTTCCACAACCCTAGGATTCAAAAGGCTTTATTGATTCGCTTAGCTTAGGATCCTAATAGCTCACCGAGAAGCCTCTCTCCTATACAATTGCAATCTAGTCAACTCACGTTCCCTTGGAGTCCTAGACCAATCTAGAAGCGCCCCCCTCTCTGAGCTATCTAGTACAATCCTCTTACTCTCACAAATCAATAGCCTAGTGCAACTTCTCGAGTTACAAACTCTCGAGTAACACTATAAATGAATATATCCTATAAGCTCACAGTGTAACTCTCAAAGGCTTTGAAATGAAACAACAAACTCTTGAGCGCTAGTAGAGAGTACACTTGGAAGACAGACCTCGCTTGAATGAATAAAAGCTCGTGTAAAACTTGTGTTTTCTGTCTTCATCTTCCTTCTCTATATATTGAGACAAATCGGCGCCAAGAATCTTCTCCAACGGCTAGTCTAGATCATGGCCATCTTCGAGATCTTATAAACTTGGAAACTTTTGAAGCCACGATCTTTCCGATTTGAAACTTCTCAACACGCATCACAAGGAAGGAAATAATTCGAAAATACTTCCTGAAAGATTAGTTACACATATATAATATAAAAGAAGTATATAATAATATTAAATAATATTCGGACATATAGAATAGGTTTTGGATTTCATCAACTGTTAAATCTCCAAGACCTTTGAAACAAACATCTTGTCAATGCCTTTGAAATGTTATTCCGATTTTCATCAAGGCAGGGAGTTATCATTCTCCCCCTTGATGAAAGACAAAACCTGTGCATCCGTGCAACTTAGTAAAGCATAAATAATATAAGTGAAATCGGACTAAGTACTTGCATGAGTTAGACAAATGTTGGATCAAAATTTTAAAGCATGAAAAAGCCATCCAACCGAAAACCAAAACCAAAACTAAAAAAAAAAACAAGGTCTCCCATGACCTTCAAGAAGAAAGGTTTTCAAGTCTAAACACAGATCATCTCCCCCTTTTTGTCTTTCAACAAAGAGAGGAGATAAAACAATCACCAAAAGTTTTGAAATTGTTTCCAAAAACTAGCAATGTATCAAATTTCAGGGATGGGATAGGGTAGGGTAGGGTAGGGTTTAAGTTTTTTCGTCCAGAGCATCATCAGTGAGCCTCGTCCACAGACCTTGCAGCATCTTGGATATCCCGCTCATCTCCGTCATAACCTCTATGTGCAGTTCCTTGATATCCAGGCGAACTTCCTCCAAGCCCAACTCCAGGTTGTCCATGCGTTCATCAACGGCTGAAGCAGTGGGAAGAGCTTTTGAAGGAGTGGCAAGACTCAAGGTCCCTTGGGGAGACCGAGTGATGCCAATCTTTTCAAGGCTCTTGGAGTCGAACTTACCCATATGACGCTGTTGTTCTTCATTTTTGAAATCAATTCCAGAAGCTTTGAAGAGTGGGGTCAAAAGGGTAGCAAAGGGGAGGGGGGTTCCTTTCCTGGCTTTTCTTGTGTGAGCCATGGATCCTAAAATGGTGTTGGCCAGATCGAGATCAAGGCCATTGAGGATACGGTAAAGGAGGAACATGGCATTGTCAGTAAGGAGCGAGCCAGAGTTAAGACGGGGTAAGAGGCATCGAACAATGATGTTAAATATGATTTTTGCCTCAAGGGTAAGGGATGAGTGGGTGAGTTGCTTTGAGGTGCTGTTAGATGCTTCGGGTAGGAGGTACTTGGCTCGGGCAAGGATGATGTAGTTTTCTTTTGAGGGGTGTATTTCAGAAGGTGGACATGGGATAGGTAGGCCAAGGAAATCTGCAAAGTCATTGGAGTTGAAAGAGATTCTAACCCCTTTGACAACAGACTCCAAAGACCAACCATTGGCGTCGTGTTTGGTTTTTAGGTTTATGTAGAACAGGTGGGTAAGCTGGGGATAGTCAACGGTTTCAAGATTGAGAAGGGTCTAGGCTGGGGATTTTTTGAGAAGATCAATGCAGGGTAGCTTCAAAGCTTCGAAGAACTCAATATCCAAAAAATCAGAACAGCAAATCCTACGAGTTCGAAACTCATCTACCCACTTACCAGCAGTCTCAGCATTTTCAAACCAAGAGGAGGGCAATGATTGGTTTACCTGGATATAGGCGGGTGGATCGACGTTCTTCCTACGAGCAATCGTTGGAGCAGCTCTCTTGGCAGGCGCCTCAAGACTTCTGAGGGTGCCTTTCCTGGTGCGCTTGGGAGATGGAGGCTTGACGGCAATTGGGGCTTTCCGCTTTTTTGGAGATGGGGGAGGAGGAGAAGGAGAGGGAGATTCTTCCTCCTCTTCCTCAGACCCCGAGTCCTCACCGGACCCCGCTTCATCTCCTTCAGCTTCCTCGTCCTCTCCAGATCCGTCTTGCTCTTCGTCCTCTTCCTCAGGCCCCTCTTCAGATGGAACCTCCTTGGCTTCGGCTTCCTTCCGAATCCTCTCAGCTTCCTCCTCAGCCAGTTTCCTTGCAAGATCGGCCTCCTCATCGACCTTTTTCTTCTTCAAGGCTTCCTCTTCGGCTTCCTTGACAACATCTCTTTCTAGACTGGCATCGAGATCAACTTCCTCCTCTTCCTCGTCCACTTCCTCAACCAAGATCTTCTTTTTCCCTTTCTGTTTCGCACTGAGGGGCTTCTTAGCAGAGCGCTTTTGAGAGTTGGCAATGACCTGACGTCCCTTGGGGGTAGCGCCAAGTCTTTTGGGCGTGGAAACTTTCTTTGATTTGGGTGCCATGGGGGAAATCGGCTAGGGTTTTCTTTGAGAGGTTGAAGAAGGAGAAGGTGAAAGGGTTTGGATCAGTTCTAGGTTTGTATTGTAATCGGGTACAGAATTGAGTTTAAGTAAAGAGAGATGATGGAGTGATGGGACGGGTTTAGAGTTCCAAGGGAGGGTAATGATATCATTACCAAAATTTGAAAAGTTTCCAATTCAAAATTCAAATTATTCCATCAAAATCGGACTGAATAATCGAAAGATTTAGTTCCAAAATTAAGATATCTCAACGGTTAAAAAATATAACATAAATAGAAGATTTTAAAAGTCGATAAAAATATAATTGATTAAATATCTAAAAAGATATTAACCAAATATACGTGATCCGATATATGTGATATACCATTTAGTTCACAAACCTTGACATAATTCTCAAAGGTCTTGACACTAAGTAGAATTTATCTTTCGTAAAGGGAATGCTCCCCCTACGAAAGTGCATCCTTGTTAAGCATCCCAATCTCTCGTCTTATGAAGGTAAACCTGTCCTCTGCCAAGGGCTTAGTTAAAATGTCAGCCCATTGATAATGGGGTGAGATAAATGAAATGGACACATCACCTTTTTCAACATGGTCTCTAATGAAATGATGCCTTACATCAATATGTTTGGTCCTTGAATGCTAAACAGGATTCTTAGTGATGGAGATGGCACTTGTATTGTCACACTTAATGGGAATGCCTTTGAGGTTGATGCCAAGATCTCGCATTTTTTTAGCTATCCAAAGGATTTGGGAGCAACAGGCTCCAGCTGCAATGTATTCGGCTTCTGCAGTGGATAGAGCGACTGAGTTTTGTTTCTTTGATCGAGTGCCAACTGATCAAGGATGCTCCTAGGAATCGGCAACATCCTGATGTGCTCTTCCTATCCACCTTATAGCCTGCAAAATCTGCATCAAAATATCCAATTAATTTGAAATCCTTTTGCTTTGGGTACCATAGTCCAAGCTCCTTAGTGCCATTGAGATATCGAAAGATCCTCTTCACAGCCACGAGGTGAGATACTTTAGGATCGGCTTGAAACCTAGCACACATGCAAACACTAAACATGATGTCAGGTCTACTAGCCGTGAGATATAATAAAGATCCAATCATTCCTCGATACTCCTTTTGATTGACGCTTTTCCCAGTCTTGTCTTGATCTAGAGACAATGTTGAGCTCATGGGAGTCTTGGTTGCTTTGGATTGATCCATCTTGAACTTCTTCAAGAGATCCTTAGTGTACTTGCTTTGGTTGACAAAGATCCCTTTCTTGGATTGATGAACTTGTAATCCCAAAAAGAAGTTGAGTTCACCCATCAAGCTCATCTCAAATTCACTGCACATGATTTCAGAAAATTTGTTGCACAAAGATGTGTTAGTAGCACCAAATAATATATCATCAACATAAATTTGAATAACCAAAATGTCCTTTCCTTTTGTCTTGATAAAAAGAGTCTTGTCGATCAACCCCCTTTTAAAATCATTTTCTAAAAGATATTTTGACAAGCGCTCATACCAAGCTCTTGGAGCTTGTTTCAAACCATAAAGCGCTTTGTCAAGTTTATAAACATGATTGGGAAATTCCAAACTTTCAAAACCTGGGGGTTGAGCCACATAAACTTCTCCCTCTAAGAAACCATTAAGAAAAGCACACTTGACATCCATTTGATATAACTTTATGCTCATAAAAGATGCAAATGCTAATCAAATGCGAATAGCTTCAAGCCTGGCTACGGGAGCAAAGGTCTCCTCATAGTCAATACCTTCCTCTTGATTGTAGCCTTGAGCAACAAGCCTTGCCTTGTTCCTCACGATCTTACCATTCTCATCTAGCTTGTTTCGAAATACCCATCGTGTGCCAATGACTGATTGATTCTTTGGCCTTGGCTTCAAGGTCCAGACTTTGTTTCTTTCAAATTCGTTAAGCTCGCTTTGCATAGCAATGATCCAATCTGGCTCTTGAAGTGCCTCATCTACCTTCTTTGGCTCAATAAGAGAAACAAACGCGTGAAAAGCACAAAGATCCTTATGTTTAGATAGAGTTTGAACACTAGAAGTAGGGTCAGAAATAATATCCTTTAATGAGTGTGATGAGGAGTATTTGAATTTCCTTTTGCTAGTCTCAACTCCTTGATTCGTCACACCAGTAGGATTGACTTGTAGTACATCTGACTCCGTGGTCCTGTTAGGTTCAGTTACAGCAGTTTCTGACGTCTCAACACTGTTGGATTGGGCACCAAGGGCTTTGGATAAATCTTCAACACCTTGGGCCAATTCTTCAGTGTTAAGAATCGGTTCCTGCATGTTCCTCTTCTCTGTGTTCTTGGTCGCAGCATCATCACCTTCCTCGTTCTCTGCATGGATGTTAAGATCTATATATGCAACACTTTCACTCAAAGAACCATCATTGCATTCATCAAATATAACATGTATACTTTCTTCAACTAACGGGGTCCTTTTATTTAAGGTTCTATAAGCTTTGCTACTTGTGGAGTAGCCAAGAAATATACCTTCATCACTACGTGCATCAAATTTCCCAAGGTTATCTTTTCCATTGTTATGAACAAAACAAGTACAGCCAAAGGGTTTAAAGTAAGATATAAGTGATTTGCGGCCTTTGAAAAGTTCATAAGGAGTTTTCTTTAGGATAGAACGAATCAGGCAATGATTCAAAATATAGTCCTAGCCATATCCTCTAAGGTGCGGTTCTTTCGTTCCACAACCCCGTTTTGTTGAGGTGTCCTAGGAGCAGAAAAGTCATGGGAGATGACATATTTAGCACAGAACAAATCAAACTGAAGTTGATCAAACTCCCTACCATGATCACTCCGAATTGACACTATGGGCTCGTTTCTTAAAGTTTGCAACTCCTTACAAAGTTTTGAAAACTCAAATAAGGCCTCTGATTTTTCTTTTAAAAATGCAACCCAAGTATATCTAGAAAAATCATGAACAACAACTAGCATGTACTTTTTACCATTGGGAGATTTGACTCGCATAGGACCACATAAATCCATATGTAAAAGTTCAAGGGGTCTAGAAGAACTTACAACCTTTTTGGGTTTGAAAGAGCTACGTGTTTGTTTACTTCGTGTGCATGCATTGCACATATCAATACCTTTGAAGTCCATCTCAGGTAGCCCTCTTACAAGCCCTTTGGACACAAGCTTCTGTAGTGTATGTGGACTCACATGACCAAGTCTCCTGTGCCAGAGCTTTGGATCGTCCGTCAAAGCCTTTAGACAGGTTAAGCTTCCTTGTGCCACTTGATCAGCATTTACGGCGTATATATTGTTGTAACGATATGCAGTCAATATAACTTCACATGTATCTTCTCTGCACACTATACATCTTTTCTTGTTAAATCTGACATTGTTGCCACTATCACATAATTGAGAGACACTAAGCAAATTATACTTTAAACCATTAACAAGATAGACATTTTTAATACTATGGCTGGAATCACTTCCAACACTACCAATACCAATGATGTCGCATTTTCCTTTGTCACCAAGAATGATTGTTCCCGTGGATTGCTCCTTTAGATCATGAAAGAGAGAACTCTTCCCACTCATATGCCTCGAGCATCCACTATCAGTAATCCATTTGTGTTCTTTCACCTTGGTGATCTTCTGCAAGACAAACATCAACCTTTGTGGCTAGACCAATAAGCAAATTTGGATCCATTGTTGGGGTAAACCATATTTGGTAAAATATTGCCTTTTGGAACCCAAACTTGTGTTATCCATTCTTTTCTCAAATGAACAGGAAATGTATTGCAAATAATATATGGATCATTTCTTCTATAGGGGCAGGTCTCTTTTACATGTCCCTTTCTAGTACAATGGTGACATATAGGGGAGGTTCTGCTTCCTTTTGCCTTTACAAAAGTGGTAATGTGTTGCTTCTTTAAAAACCTTGGATTGTAACCAATACCACTTTTGTTTAGAGAACTTTGTTGCTCACCCAACATCCTATCGAGAGTACCTTTGGATTTGGTAAAACTTATGAGGGCTGTCTGTTGGTCTTGAATCTTATTATTCATGGAAATCTTCTCGTTCTCTAAGTCATGATGCTCATTTCTTAGAGAGGAGAGATCTTGCTTGAGTTCAGATTTCTCTGAGTCAAGCGTCTTGAATTTAATGTCAAGACCTGAATAAGAAGCTTCAAGACTTTTAACCCTCATAGACAGATCCTCAATAGTTTTTTCCTGATCCACAGTTCTCTTAATAAGAATGTTAGTTTGGGCAATAAGCTTCTCTTCATTGGCAATCATATTGGAAAGGAATTCCGATAATACCTCTTTTGGACTTGCCATAAGTTCTCTTATAGTAGCTTCAAGCTTTTCATCGTGGGATTCATCTTCTGAGACCATAAGACAAATAATAGCCTTCTCATCATCGGAGTCAGAGTCGGAATCGCTCAAAGTTAACACCATGGCTTTCTTCTTCCATTTGTCACCCTTCTTGGACTGGCTTTTTGTCTTTTGAGGGCAGTCCTTTACAAGATGATCTGTTTCACCACATTTAAAACAAGACAACGGTTTAGTCTTCTTTTCATACTTGTTGTATTGAGGCTTACCTCGAAATTTTGAAGACTCTGATCCATCCTTGTTGTTGAATTGCTTTTTCATTTTGAGAATTCGAGCAAGGCCTCTAGTGATAAGAGCAAAAGGATCATCCTCATCGTCATCCTCATCTTCGGAATCAGATCCATCTTTAGGCTCATCTTTCTTAGACTTAAGTGCCAAGTTCTTAGTGCTAGCTGGAAGTTCTCCATCGTCTTCATTAAGGATCATCTCGTGCGTGATCAGCTTCCCAAGAAGGTCATCGATGGGTAGAGTGGTGAGGTCCTGTGCTTCCTCAATAGCTGTTACTTTTGGACCCCATTTTTCCTTTGGGAGGCACCTCAGTATCTTCCTCACTTTCTCAACGTTGGTAAAGCTCTTGCCGAGAGAGTCAAGGCTATTGGTGATTTCTGTGAATCGTGTGAACATGGCCTTGATTGTCTCATCAGACTTCATCTTGAAGAGCTCATACTTTCGAAGGAAGATGCTGATCTTGGTGTCTTTCACTTGGCTCGTTCCTTCATAGGTGACGACTAGTTTGTCCCAAATCTCTTTAGCTGACCTACAAGATGAAATACGGTTAAACTCATTAATGTTAAGACCACAATAAAGTAAGTTAATAGCTCTGTAGTTTTTGGAGACGAGTTCAAGATCTGCTTGGATGTATTCAGACTCCTTCTTTGCGACTTTGGTTCCTTTTGGTCCTTCTTTCTCTGGAATCTTCGGACCATTCTCAATAATGTTCCAAAGTTCCAGATCTTGATCTATAATGAACATTTTCATCAAGAATCTCCAGTGGACAAAGTTGTTTCCTACAAAGAGTGGTGGTCTGCTCGTGGACCTTCCCTTTGCGAATCCTCCGCTTGCTTCACCGGACATGATCGAAAACTCACAAGATTGTTAGATCAAAAACAGTGAGTAAAGCTCTGATACCAATTGAAGGTTCGATAATATAAAACAAGGTAATATAGAAATACTCTAGGAGGGGGGTTGAATAGAGTATGCTCGTTTTTCGCAGAAAGTCTCAAGACTTTTGGAGCTCGTATAAAACCCTTTGAGATTAAATCTGAATCATAAAGTTAGACAATCGAACCAAGTGCGGAAATAAGGTAAAGCAATAGATAAAGGACACAAGTAATTGTTTACGAGGTTCGACACGAACTTGGCCTACGTCCCCGCCTAAGGTTCTTCCACAACCCTAGGATTCAAAAGGCTTTATTGATTCGCTTAGCTTAGGATCCTAATAGCTCACCGAGAAGCCTCTCTCCTATACAATTGCAATCTAGTCAACTCACGTTCCCTTGGAGTCCTAAACCAATCTAGAAGAGCCCCCATCTCTGAGCTATCTAGTACAATCCTCTTACTCTCACAAATCAATAGCCTAGTGCAACTTCCCGAGTTACAAACTCTCAAGTAACACTATAAATGAATATATCCTATAAGCTCACAGTGTAACTCTCAAAGGCTTTGAAATGAAACAACAAACTCTTGAGCGCTAGTAGAGAGTACACTTGGAAGACAGATCTCGCTTGAATGAATGAAAGCTCGTGTAACACTTGTGTTTTCTGTCTTCATCTTCCTTCTCTATATATTGAGAAAAATCGGCGCCAAGAATCTTCTCCAACGGCTAGTCTAGATCATGGCCATCTTCGAGATCTTCTAAACTTGGAAACTTTTGAAGCCACGATCTTTCCGATTTGAAACTTCTCAACACGCATCACAAGGAAGGAAATAATTCGAAAATACTTCCTGAAAGATTAGTTACACATATATAATATAAAGGAAGTATATAATAATATTAAATAATATTTGGACATATAGAACAGGTTTTGGATTTCATCAACTGTTAAAGCTCCAAGACCTTTGACACAAACATCTTGTCAAGGCCTTTGAAATGTTATTCCGATTTTCATCAAGGAAGTGAGTTATCAACAGGTTTTAACTATGGATGGATATTGAGCTTTTCAAGCCTAATAATGGTGCCACTCGGATGGGCATGGGGTATTACAAGCATGGTAGTTGTGGCATTTTTCGCAGCCTATGCATACTGGCTCTTAACGACTTTTTAAACCATTGACGGCTAGAGATTCATTAAATACATAGACATTATTGGATTTTTGTTTAGTCAATAATAATTTCCCCAAATCTATAATTTCATTACAGGAGAAATAAACATAAAAAGAGTTTATCTAACTAATGAAGTTTTCATTTACTTGAAGGGAAGAAGATGTACTACCTCACATGGATTTCCCAGTTTTCGTCAATGATACTTTCAAACCTGGGCTTCATCCTACTAGGAGGAAAAGCACTCAATATATGTTTGACACTGTAATCCTACAAAGCTCTCTAAAATATTGAGGGCTTCGTCCTACTAGAAGGAAAAGCACTCAAGGTATGCTTCATTGGCAAATTACAAAATTATCCACTGATACCTTGAAATTACACTTAATGCCAATGAAGCATCCCTTAGGGTTCAACTGGAATTTCCCTTAGGGTATATGCACAGCTAAAAGAAACAGGTACCAACTACCAACAATTGTTCTTATATCAAAATTAAACAGAGAATTCACTTGGGTTTTTCCAACTCTACTTCTGCAGATTTATAGCTATAATGTAACGAAATCAGTAATTCACACATGAAGATAACAGATGTTCAAAACACATTCTATTCTTTTTCTCACCGTAAAATCTATCAACAATGGCAAATCAGCTTTTAAAAAAAAAGGGACAAGACAACATTCTACTATTCTCACCACAAATTAAGGACTACATTGATCAACTAACATGAAGACTTTACCCTCAATGAAATTTTGGCAGCTAATAGGGTTCATGAAAAATCTATGTTTTTTAAATACACCTCAATGAGCAAGGAGGTAAATTCATATCTAACACCACCATCTAGTTACGAGTCCTAATAGTAAATCCAGATCTAGATTTGAATAGTTACGAATCCATTCCAAAGCCAAACAAGTCAGATCTAACACAAATTCGAGTTCGGAATCCCAAAATTTCGAACCCTAAAAGCTGAAATTGGGAAGCAGATAGAGAGAGAGCCCAGATAGGAAAGAGGAGAGATACATTACCTTCGTAGAAAAGGTGGTCGGTGGCGACGATATGCATTATTTGAAGGTGGGATCGAGGAGGAAATCTATCGACGACAAGTGAGATCCAGCCTCTAGGTGGATGGCGAGACGACGACAGAGATGAGGCAAGGGAAGTGGCGGCCTGAATAAGAAGTAGATGGTGATAGAAGACTGACGTTGAAGGGTTAGGGTTTGGGTTGTCTTCTCCGACTCGCAGATTTTGAGAGCAGGTACGCTCCGACGAGTTCGACAAGAATGATGCCCTCCTTCATGGATTGAGAGAAGTGCGAGGTAAGGGATGTGTAAGAAAGAGGGAGGAGAGTGAGAGGCATGGGAGACTTTCTCCCTCAGATATGGGATTTGGGAATGGAAGGTCAGAACTCAGAGGTGGGCGGAAGAAGGGAAAATTGAAAAGGAGGCTTTTTCTTTGTTTGAGCGGGTGTTTAAATGAATTTAGGTTGCTCCGCGCCTTCTAATTTGTTTTTTTTAAAACACATATTTAACATCGGTCAAATAAGTGAGACGATATCTATGCTTTTATTTACATCGCAAATTTAAAAACCGATATTAAAAAATTGGTTAATGTGGCATGTTTTTCTGAGTGATGTTAATTGACCGATGTTAAATAACAGAATTCTAGTAGTGCAATTTTAATCCTAATGCCAAACTTCTTGATTATATTTTTGAATTGCATGTTCCTTTTTTTTTTTGTGAGAACATAGCAAGGATTTGTGATCTGTTTTGCTAGTTATGCTATATTTATCCCACTATCTTTATGAAGCATGAATTCCTTTGCTAGTTATGCTATGTTTTATATTGATTTGACATTTATTGTTCACATGCTATTACTCTTGCTAGAAGCTACTGATGTATTGTAGAATTTATAACTATACTGATTTGAAAATAGATAAACAGAAAGAAAAGATACATGTGCTGACATGATCTCTTTTTGTGCAATTAAAGTTGATGTGTAGGTTTTTTTTATTTCTAATTATGTGCTGACATGGTCTCTTTTTGTGCAATTCAAGTAGATGTATAGGTTCTTTTTTATTTCTAATTGTGCTGACATGGTCTCTTGTGCAAATTTAACATGTTGAATTCGAATGTGTAATTAACTTGATTTGACATTTGTATGAAATTCATTTTGCACTTTAATCTTTGCTGGATAATTATGCAAGAATGGTGGAGACGCTGCATTAAAGTGCGCTTTCTTTAATTTTTCTTGTTATTTTTCGTAATATTCCTACTTGATGAGTCTTCTTTTTGAGATTTAGACTTGCATAACTCTTTACTAGGGTTATTGCTGGAGGAATATAATTTTTCACATTATTTGCTTAAAATTAAGAGGGAAAAAAAATCTTGCTGACATCTTCTGTCAGCAGTAACAATTTGCACAACAGATTGTTATTTGTCCACATCATAAAGTTATATTTGCACAACAAATTGTTATATTTGCACAACATAAACTTTTTTTTTCACTTTTTCTTAATTATCTTCCTCTTTTTTCTTTTTTTTTTCTTTTTTTTTTTGGTTCCGTTAGAACATAGCAAGGATTTGTGATCTGCTTTGCTAGTTATGCTATATTTATCTCATTCTTCCTATGAAGTATGAATTTCCTTGCTAGTTATGCTATGTTTTATATTGATTGGGCATTTACTGTTCACATGTTATTGCTCATACTAGAAGCTACTGATATATTGTATAATTTGTGTAACTATGCTGATTTGAAGATAGATAAATAGAAAGAAATGATATGTGTGCTGACATGATCTTTTTTTTTGCAATTCAAGTTGATGTATAGGTTCTTTTTTATTTCTAATTGTGTGCTGACATGATCTCTTTTTGTGCAATTCAAATTGATGTATAGTTTTTTTTGGTTAGAATGTATAGGTTATTTTTTATTTTTAATTGTGTGCTGACATGGTCTCTTTTTGTGCAATTCAAGTTGATGTATATGTTCTTTTTTTTATTTCTAATTGTGTGTTGACATTGTCTCTTTTTGTGCAATTCAAGTTGATGTATGTGTTCTTTTTTATTTCTAATTGTGTGCGGACATTGTCTCTTTTTGTGCAATTCAAGTTGATGTATAAGTATTTTTTTTGTTAGAATGTATAGGTTCTTTTTTATTTCTAATTATGTGCTGACATGGTCTCTTTTTGTGTAATTCAAGTACATGTATATGTTCTTTTTTTTTTGGTCAGAAAGAAAAGATACAAATAAACAGAAAGATAAATAAATAGAAAGAAATCTTATGTGCTGACATGGTTTCTAATTGTGTGCTGACATGGGAAAACCTTTGCTTCTTTTATGAATTAATTTGATAATTTTTGGAGCATTTAAAGGAGTTTGTTGAACTGTACATGTATAAGTTTTGGTTGTTTCGTCAAATTTTTTTGCGAATTAGAGCTTGTTCAGCTTCATGCCTTTTCTGTAGAGCGATATTTTTTCTTTTTACATCAGTTTGTTGTAGGGTTATATTGTTTATCTGAATGTTATGTTATAATATAATTAAAAGCCTTTTAGCTCAATGGTAAAGCGATGTGCGTATGCGCAAATACGTGGGTTCGAATCCCGCATAGGCTAAAGTTTATAATAATTTACAAATTTTTCTAATAAATGTTTAATAATAAGATATATTACTGTAATTTTAAAATATAAATGCATGTGCATATCCTTTTTATAAAGTTGTTTAAACAAATATAATATAAATATTATATTTGCACAACATAATATTATATATGTGCACAACATCAGGTTACATTTGCACAACATAAAGTGATGACACGAAAAAAAATGTTGATGCCCACCAGAAAGTATTAGCTCCATTTTTCTACCTGCTTCAATCTGTCATTGTCTACCACATATATAATACCAGGGCAGTTAAAAACCCTTAATATCGTATATTCATGACATTTTCTTGCACTAGTTCCATCTCTCTTTTGTGTTCCCATCATTCGCTGACACCTATATACTTGTGTAGATTAAATGTCTTCTTTGGTTACAAGGTGGAGTGGATTTACTATATTATGTAGTGTTTCATGACATTGAGTAACTCACCATGTCCTATTGATTAATTAGTTTGCATACTAATAATTAAGAGGGAAAAACAATGTTGCCGACATCCTTAATAACGGTGTCAACACTAACGTTGTCAACACTAATATACCTTATTTTTGCACTTTTTTTAATGTTATAGGATATATTACAAGTATTCGTCCCCAACATCGGCGTCATCAGCATTGATGTCTGCGTCAGTGTTGATGCGAAAAAAAAGTGCTGACATGAAAAAAAAAGTGATGACACGAAAAAAGCATCCCCGACGTCGGCATGAGCAGCATCGCATCCTCGATGTCAGCATCTGTAAAGGATCGGATTTTCAAATCCTAATTTTGTCGGAAAAAGGGAATTAAAAATGAATTTAAATTGGACTTAAAACTCGTGTAGCGGATTCCGACCAGAATATAAAATTCGACGAACCATTTCCGTCCTTTGACCTCGAAAATTCAAAATAATTATCAGATGGCGATATCCTTGTCTTTTTTAAAAATCTAACCGATCAAGAAAGCGAGATTCAGAGAAATTAACTTTCAGAAACTAATTTTAGGATTCAAAATTCGCATATTCGATATTTATTCTCGGGTATTGGTTTAACCAATTTCACACTTTACCCTCCCACTCCCTCCTACCTTACCATGCAGCTCGAGACCATCCCTCACTCACCTAATCTTTCATGTCATAAACCTCCCCATTCTCTCCATTCGTTTCAACCCCCACGCCATTCCTCCTCTGTATCTCACCTCCTCCATCACCCTCCCTGCATTCACCATTTCACCACCTCCCTTGTCCCCATTCCGCGGAAGCAATAGTCTCGACCACCACCACGCCTGAGCACCACCAGTGGCAGCCCCAAGCTCCCCGTCACAACCAGCGGCCATTGTCATCACCATTTCGTCGCCACCATCCCCAGAGCCTTCACCACCGTCACTGATCGCCACCACCATCAATCCCTCTTCCTCCTCCGACCTTCCTCGACACCTGCAGCAGCAGCGGCGCCACCAGGAGCAACCGCGTGAGCCACCGCAGCGCCAACGCCTCTTACTTTCCCCTGTTTTCACGTCCGAGGTCGGTAAGTTCGATATCTTGTTCAATTCAAAACCCCATAGAAGCACACCCCTTTAACCATCCTTTATTCTTCTTAGGGTGACCCCAAGGTTCCTCCCCCCTCCGACGTAGCGAATCGAGCCTCCGATAAGCTCCGACGAAGCTCCGAAGTCGCGAACTCCCTCGGTGAGTTTCCACTTTTCCTCCCTCTGTTTCCATTCGATTTCGGTCTTAGGTCGGGTTGTGGGCGAGTGTAAGTGTTGTGAGTTGAGTGTAGGGAGTCGGGTGGGCTCGAGACCTCCGGCGAGAGCTCCGAAGACCTCAAAATTGGCGATGGGCTAGGCGAGGCTCAGCAGCGAGGCGAGCGCCGGTGAGCAGAGGCGAGAGCAGCTGGACGAGGGAGGCTGAGCAGGCGAGCCAGCGGGCGCGGGAACGAGAGCTGACCAGCGATGTCGAGCAGCCAGCGAGTGAGGAGCCGGCGAGAGTAGGTTGAGCGCGAGCAGGCACAGGCGGGATTCTTCTCTCGAATTCAGGAGGAGGGAGATGATGATGTGGCTTCGTGGGCCCATCTCCTTAAATTATGTATTTGCTATTTGTTAAACCGGGTTGGGTTATTTAAGCGGGTTCGGTTCGATTCAAATGGGTTTGGTTCGGTTCGGGTTTATCCGTTTACCTATTTAAGTATTTAATAGTATTTAAAATAAAATATAATATTATTGGGGATTTAAAATATATTATTTGGACTTATAGATTTTAAAAGTAATTTGAAATAGAATTTCAATAAAGATCGGAAAGTAATTTACTAAATAAATTCAAAAAGGAATTTTGCGAGTATTTTCAAGGGTCGGAATTCTTAACTGGTTGATTCGGATTTCAAAACGGTTTTGGAGCTAATTTGGGAATTATACTTGTTCGATGACTAACTAGCATGATAATATGATCGTTTGACTAACGGCATGATATGTGTGACTAATAGCATGAATTGTGGTGAATTATTATAAAGGGTTAAATATTGATTACCGATGATGATGATAATATATATGTATATCCTTATGGAAAGTATGAATATGAAATATTAATATGTGAATTTGGCTAAGAATGATATAGAGGTTATCTTAAGCTATTGAGATGGCGGATTATATATGTTGAACGGTATGAAATGAGAGATAGTTGATCGTGATGAACTGAAAGTATGGTTGATGCGAGCTTGTTAATTAGCTGTTTGTATGAATGTGTGATATATGTTTCATATGTGACTTGTGTGCCTTGCGTAAATTAGACTTAGACTGATGATGTTATTTATGGGATTACTAGGTGATCTCTGATCTGTTGGATTGCTTGCAATTGTTGATTACTGTTTGGATTCTGCGCTTCTTCAGGTAAGTCCTCCGGGGCTTACTCAGTAACCAGTACCTCCTGCCTGATGTGTCATATAGTATGTAGGTGTTGCATATGCATAAAAGCATGTCATGTAGTATCATGCTTAGGAATTGCACTTACGAATGAGCATCCTTATTCTGCTTGCGTTTGAATACAGAACGGCCGTTATCTGTGAGTCTTAGAATCCTTGCTAGGGTTATAGGACAACCCAGCTCCATCGGGTTTCGTCCTGAGTCATTCGAGTCGTTGGAACACCTTTACTATTATCAGCATTATTATTTTCTTTTCGCAAGATCCACGATATGATGATGAGACACGATATGATGATGAGATACGATATGATGATGAGATTTGAGATGCTATCGAATCGAATTGGCCAGTCTCCACCCTACCTGGAAGGGGGTGGTGGTAGAAGAGGGATATACCACTTGGTATTCTTTGTTAAAGCCTTACTTAATATTCTGCACATATGAATTAGGAACATGATAGTGAGGTTAATATTCCAGTACTGCATGAAGGCATTCTTTATTCTTGGTATAGGCATATTATATGTCCTCAGCGCGGTCAGAGGACCCGCGGGCGGACTCTTGGCCTGACTTGGTGGTATAGTTTCAGGTACCCGATACACTGCTTGATTTTGTGCTGTTATGACGGGGTCTATTCATATGGCGGAGAGTGAGTGTTTGAAACCTGACTTCATCAGATTCATGCATTTGGGATTTCTCCCTAGTTATACTCTGTTTTGACTCGGCTCTGCCGTGGCACTGGTTGTATCATTTTCTGAACTTATGCCCTTTGCATGATAAAAGATTTCCCGCGTTGTAGACTTAGGACAGGTACAGGGGTTTACCCCAGGGTCTCCAAAGGACCTTCCGGATTTGGGTGCGAAATCCCGCCTTAAACTACAAATCTTCGGTTTCAAACCTTCAACATGTACTTGGAGCGCAAGATCCTAACGGGGGGTTTTATCCCTCGAAACGTAACTCGGAAATCATAATCCCGGGCCGTTACAGCGCCTGCAATGAAAGCCTCTCTGACGACGACGTCAGCAATGTCAATGTCAACGTCGATGTCTGTGTCAGTGTTGACACGAAAAATAAAAGTGCTAACATGAAAAAAAAACGATGACACGAAAAACAACATCCCCGACGTCAGCGTTAGCAGCGTCAGAATCTCCGATGTTGGCGTCAGCAACGTCAACAACAATGTCTGCATTTTCATTGACAGCGTCAGAAATGTCAATGTCAGTGCTGACACGAAAAAAAAAAGTGCTGACATGGAAAAAAACATCTTTGACGTCTGTATATCCGATGTCGGCGTCATCCAACATCAGCATTAAGATCTCCGATTTTGGCGTCAGCCGACATCAGCCTCAGCATCTCCGATTTCGGCATCAGCTGACATCAGCGTCAACATGTTCGATGCCGGCGTTAACCAACATCAGCGTCAGTGCTGACAAAAAAAAAGCATATTTGACGTCAGCGTCAGCATCTCCGATGTCAGCATCATTGCATCCTCGACGTAAGTGTCAGCAACGTTTGCATCTGATGTCGGCGTCAGCAGCGTCAGTGTCAGGAAAAAAAAGTGTTGACACGAAAAAAAGCATCCTCAACGTCAGCAACGTCGACATCCGTGTCACACTAGTGCAGATTTAACATATATCAGGTCCAAATTGTCAGGAGTTTTATAAACCCCCTCAAAGATGAATTTTCGCACAGGGTTTTTTAAAAAAACTCCTGATAGAAGCGTGTTTTTTTTTAATTAAAAATCGGATATACTCTCTCAGGGGTTAATATTTAACCCATTAGAAACGTCAATTTATCTCGGGAGGGTTTTAAAACCTCCTGAAAGAGGATGCCCGATAAATATTGTAAAATAATTCCCGCGTTCTTTCTCGAATTAGATTGGTCTCACTTTTATCCTCAGAAAAACCCGAAAGAATTGACAACCCTAAAAACTGATTTTGTACTCTGGATAGCTCTCGTCGGAGGTTGATCATGGCGATCGATGCTTGAAGAGGACGATCGGTGGTGACAATCTCGACATTGGACCGTCAATTGCGAAGGAGGCTCGACGTTTTTCTGTTCGCATCACCAGGGCTCGACGTTTTTTGTTGTTGTTGGCTCGATCGGTGGTGACAGCAGGGCTCGATCGGAGGTTTTGCTGCTGCTCGGCGGTTTTGCTGCTCTCCAACAGTTCGCGGTGGTGACAATCTGTGGCCTCGAAAGGTTTCGTCTTCGAGCTCTTCACCCATAGGAGTTGCAGTACGTGTCCGGCCTCTTCACCCCTCTTTTTATTCATTGTGATGTTCGATTGTGTTGTTGTTCAATTGTGTACTCGACGGTTTGTTCGATTGTGTTGTTGTTCGATTGTGCTCCTTTCTACTTGTTCGATTGCAGCTTGTTCGATTGCGTATATGTCTACTTTTTCGATTGCTCCTGTCTACTTGTTAGATTGAGATGATGGATGAACTATAAACTTATATGCGTCCTTGCCCATGATTCCTTTGATTTAGTATGCTGTCATACATGGACTAGGGCATTTGCCACATACATTGGACAGTTTATACTTTATAATGCTGATTCAATATACTGTTGTTGCTTGAAGGAGTTTCCCTGATGATATATTTATAATTCCCCTAGCGTGCCTAAGCCCTGAAGCATCATTTTGTCATAGTCTCGTTATTCTCAAGTCTTGACACATATTTTCAGCCTATTCCTGTCAGTGTCTGTATTTAAAAGCCCTTGCCTGAAGTTTTTGAGTAGATCCTTAGTCTTCTGCAGTTTTTGATATAGCAATCTCTTAGAAAAGTTAAGATCAATTAATACCAAAGTACTATTAATAACAAGCCACGTCTATTAATACCAAAGTACTATTAACACATCTAATCTGTTAAATCATATTAACATCAATTTATAAGTGGGATAAGATTATTAGAACCTCGACTTTGACCAGTTCACAGTAGGCTCATCCATCTTATTCACAACTACTAACAGCTTAGAGACACCCAAAGTCTTTGCTAGCATAACGTGCTCTCGGGTCTGTCCGCCCTTTTCATATCCAGTTTCAAACTCCCCTTTCCGGGCAGATATTACCTAAGTGAAAATAAGTTAGAAAGACAGTAAAGAAAACAAAGACGTTGACAGGTTAGAACATGTGAAATGATTTACCAGTACACCAATGTCTGCTTGTGATGCCCCGCTAATCATATTTGGTACATAACTTTTGTGACCCTGAGAAATAAAAGATGCAAGAAGAATTAGCAAATAGAAAGGTTGGTCAAAGAACAAAGAATAAAAAATCATAAAACATATATTGTCTCTCCATTGGCAAAACCCCAAAAGAATAAACAATCATAAAAAAAAATAAGCCAGTAATGAAAGCCCCGCTCAAATATTTGCTTGTTATTACAAGCAATGAGAGTAACAACGTTACACTTGATCAGAGTTCTCATTAGTGCAAAAACCAAAACTTAATTCAAGAATACCACAGAACCCATCCACTCAACATGACTCAGTTAAACCTGCCAGACAAATGAACCAAGTTTTCTCTGCCAGACATCACCACTGTATAATGGTAAGAACAATGAAAATTCCAATATGCAACAAAGAGATCGAGAGGAATCACCGGAGCATCCAAAATAGTAAATCTTGATGTCTCAGGGGATTTTCTATCCAAAATGCTGGTGTTTGAAAGCCAAAATGCTGATGTTTGAAAGCCAAAATGCTGCTGTTTTTTATTAGAGAAAGCCAAATTTATGATTGTAAATTCAGTTGCTGACAGACCAGTGTAGAATGAGTTAGCAACAAATCCCTTAGTCTGCATTCGAAAGTAAATTATTCTATTAAAAAAATTGAATGACTTATCCGTATACGCAGGTTCAAACAATGAAAAATGTAAATGCAGGGAAGCTTTTATAGTAGCAAAAAAGAGATCCCCCAAAACCTCTAAAGCATTTGTATTCACCACTGAGAAAGGGAAGCACAACAAACTTTAACATTCAAAGGCACTGTATTAAAGCAACGGGAACCTTTTCCTTCAAGAGTGACAACCTCTTAACTGAAAAATGAACCGATATAACCAAATAGTGAAATAATCCATAATATTCGGCACAAATAAGCTCAGGATATTAGAACATACAGCAGGGGTCTTTGATTTTCGAGGGAAATGTGGAAGACTTCTATCTATAAAACCATCTGGTGCTCGACGGCCTCCAACTGCTTGCTGACCAACACAAGCAACCATTTGACTAGTATTGATTGGAGAACCTTTTGAGCCGCATTGTGACATAATCAATGGGCTATTCCTCCAGTGAAGTTCTTTCATACAAACCTAAAAAGTGCCAATAAAAAAAACAAAGAGAAATTACATTGAGTTGCAGAGTAAATAAAACCTATTTCATTGAAATGAGTAGTTTATGCTTCTACCAACTTTCTTTGGAATGAAACATGAATTCAAATATAAGTCAGTTTTCCAAAAGTAAGGCTCACTTTTCTAAGCTGCAAAGTATTCGTGAGTAGCTTATGCATGAACAATCATTTTTCCTTTTTGAGACATTAATCTTACTTTTCATAAAAAATTAAACTGTACAAGCATAATCTCCAGGTAATCTAAAGCTCTTTCAATTTTCAATTCATGGAGAACTACTTTTTAAATCAAACCTAAAATGTGGCTAATAAAATCAAATGCACTATATTCAGATGCTAAAATGCTGTTTTTCATTAGAGAATGCCAAAATGCTGCTGTTTTTCGTAATATAAACAGTGAGGTGTAACTGTGTAAGTTCAGGGGATTTTGTGTTTTGAGCTGAGCTCTTATTTGTTTTTTGGGCTGAGCTCTAACTTGGGAGCTCTTACTTGGGAGCTCTTACTTTTGTGGGTAGTCATACATCTTTTACGCAAGACAATTAGTTTGGTCTTGTTTTTTTGTTACTCTTTGGCAATTATAGTTAGAAGTGGCATGTAATTATTCTTCTTATAATTACACGATTGTATGTTTTTATTATTTAAGAAGCCGATTTGGGAGTGGTGATTGTATGTTTTTATTAGTTCAAACGATCATGTCTACTTATATGGAAATTCACCAAGTCTGAAATTTATACATTGTGCTGCTATTCCATTGTGCTTCTTTTCCCTGACATTGCTCTTGTATTCACCAAGTATGTTGTTCAAATTGACAGATTGTTTGATTGTCGATCTGCTGCTGCTGTGCGATTGTGCTGTTGTGCGATTGTCGATTGCTGCTGCTGTGCGATCTGCTGTTGCACAAGGGATTGTCGAGATAAGCTGTTGGGGTTTCGGGTTCATCCAACTGCAAGGTATAGCAGGGTCTTTCGCCCTCAAATAGTATTGTTGATGTGTTTTTATTCATTTTTGGTTAGACACTAAGTAGTACGTGTATCGCAGGTTCATTGGTCTTCAAACATTGCTCTTGTATTTGATTGTTGATTTGTTGTTCTTGCGCCTGATCGAGGTTGGTATCTTTTGGTTAATTTTTCAAATTAATTTTCTGAATTGAAATTTCTATTATGTCAATGTCAATTTGAAGCATAATTTACAAGTGGAGTTCTATTCTAGTGATAATATGAATTTGCTCAACAAAATTTATGCAAGTTGTTGAAATAAACTTTAGTTGGTGTGAACTAAGAGAACAAAGTTTGAAGTTAGGATGACACTTTTTATAGTTTCTAGATAGAAATTTGAGAGAGCTTCTCTGACTATTGCGTTGTGTAGATTGCTTCTGTTTGGTTTTTTAGTTTCATTGAATACTTTCATTATTATGAGCTTCTATGACTCTTACTTTTTGGCTTGAATTAGTTATAGGTAGTATATTGATTACCTTTTTTTTAAATGGTAAAAAGGGTATGATGGATCGGAAATGGATGGCTATGAATCGTATGAGTAAAGAGTATAGAGAAGGAGTTAATGATTTTATTCGGTTTGCGACGGAGAATGCTAATAACCCTAGTAAAATACAATGTCCATGTACAAAATGCTTCAACACTGGGAGTTTACCAATTATTGAAGTCAAAAATCATTTGAGAATGCGTGGGATTGATCAAACCTACACCCGATGGATATGGCATGGTGAGAAGGAGATGCCAACTAATGATGTGGATGAAATGTACGCAAGTGAGGGCGATCGACTAGAAGAAATGGCACAAGCAGTCGAGGATAACTTCACTGATCGTCCTCAAATCATGGAGAACTTATTAAGTGATGCTAAAGAACCGCTATATCCATCATGCTCAAAGTTTAAGAAATTGTCCGCTGTTTTAAAACTTTATAATCTTTAAGCATCACACGGCTGGAGTGATAGGAGTTTTACATCCTTGCTTGAACTTATTTATTCACATCAGAGGACAAAAGTCAAATACGGTCAGATCCTCCTAAAGAATACCCATTCATTGACAAAGATACATGGGCTGAGTTTGTAAGATCACGACGCACAAGCGACTTCCAAGTAACAACATCATTTTTTTTATATACATTTTCACTTGCATAATTTTTCATGTGTTCATATAATAGGATTTTTGATCTACCATTTTCAGGAGACTAGTGAACGCAATATTAAGAAAGCATCTCTAAATCTGTATCCTTTCAGATGTGCTCGAAGGAGTTATGCTCAACTCGAGCAGGATAAGGTATAAACCAATTTAAACTATTTTATTTATTTGTATCATGAAGTAACTTTAATATGTATATGTTTGTTTAGATCAAGGAACTTGGGTTGGATCCTAAGGCCGATACCATACATAGATATGACTTGTGGGACATCGGTAGGAAATCGGATGATGGCTATGATCCCGCCGTAAGGAAAGTGGTTGAAACTATTGTAAGTTGTTTACGACACTTGCATAATTAATATTTGAAATATTAGTATTATTATGCATTCAATTTTGAAATGTATATTGGTGTCGTAGAAGGAATTAAAGGAACAAGTGGCTAAAGGTGAGCTCATACCGAAAGATAGAGAAGATATTTTGACACTTGCCTTGGGTAAGGAAGACCACTCTGGCCGAATTAAGGGTGTTGGCCCTGGTGTTGGTGTGGGCTATTTTGGAGGAAGAAGAGATAGAAATTCTAGTGGTCGCACTGACCCAGAAGTGAGTGAGCTTAAACAAACTGTAAAGCTGCTACAGGAGAATGATGAAGCTCGCGATCAACAAATGAAAGAGCTACTGTCAAAACTTGAAGCGATAACTAAAAACAAGGAAGGGACACTTGCAACAGATTCAGAAATAGAAGGGTCACCCCTTCAGAATGAAAATCCAACTCCCTCCATCACATCTTCACAAATAGAAGTGCCACCCCTTCAGAATGAAAATCCAACTCCCTCCATCACACCTTCGCCTTCTGCTGGGAACCCAATGGTATGTGTATTAAATCTTTTAACCATTTTAAGTATATAATTAAATAATATAATTCAAATACCATGATATTGGTAATTATAACGCCTTTATGTTCAGGGAAAAAATGAGAAATGCAAATTATATTTGCCCGGCTTAAATACAGAAGTGGCTATTGGGCGTGCATTTCTTCCTGCACCTGGTGCTGTTTCATCGCTTCATTGTCAACCATTAGGACCGGATAAAGTGAAAGTTCAAACAGATATGATGTACCATTGATGCCAAACAAAGCTTTGCCGTTTCCACCATCCGAAGAGGTGAAGTTAATCAAAGATGCAATTGGAACTTTTGTGGCATGGAACAAGGCTATGGTTGTCATCGTATCGGTAATACATGCATCAAATTTAACATGTTTAAATTTAACATGTTTTTTTCTCATTTAGATGAGAATATTAATATTACGCATTTGATGGCTAGTAAATGAGGGTATCAATATCATGATTTTGATGGATAATTTGATTTCGTTAGGATGTGGTTGGAGAAGCAAATGGCAAGGGCACATCTCTAACTCCCAGAAGGATGGAAAGGGAAGAAAATCTACAAGCAGAAAATGAGAGTGCAGTAGATAAGTATTTCAAATTATGTGCATCTTTAGATAATGGCTTTTTGATTACCATTGGCGTCGGAGAGGAGGTTTTTCATATGACTCAAGAGTTGCATGTCGGAAAAGAGGAAATTCAAATCTGGCTTGATAAGACACAAATAGATCAACCTCATGTTGCTTTGTACATCAAGTAAGTTGATATTTTTCAAAAATAGGTTTTATAGCTTGAGATAAATTTAATATGTCAAGTGTTGATTAATTTATTAGATTTATATTACATTATTAATTATAGGTATTTGTGCGAAAGGCGACCTTCAGAAAAGTATGCATTTTTTTGCCCTGAATATATTGCTCATGGGTATAAAGAGCCATTGTTGAAAAAACAGCAGTATATGGCAATGTGTATGGGAAAAAAGGGATGGAAAAGCGCATATGGTTTGCAGCTTACCATCAAGCGTAAGTTATTATTATTTAATTATCCTAAACTATCGCTGTATATTTATATTTACTCTAATATTAGCAATTAACTTTTGAAAATGTTGTAGGTTCCATTGGATGCTCGCAGTTATAAATCCATTCGACAATATCATATATTGGCTAGATCCATTAAGGTCTACTATTAAAGAAAATTTTAAAGTTATGGTTGAAACGTAAGTCGTTCACATATGTTGATCTTCAATTAGCTACATGTGAATATTTTAATGTACAATTCTAATATGATGTGCCTCTGTATTTTCAGTGCTATATCGATGTACAAGCTACATAGGAAAAATACACGTTGGCTTAGAATCACGGTAAGTGTGGAAATAGCTTATTGTATATTTTCATTTAGTGTCATGTAATTGCTTTGAGATAACTTGTGTTTTTTATCTTTTCATTTATAAAGTGTCCGAAGCAACCAAACAATGTGGATTGCGGGTATTACATATGTCGATATATGAGGGAGATTATAGATAAGGAGTGCACCGTTGTCCCTATCACGATACGTGAATATAATATACTTTTTTTGCCTACATGAATTATGATTTTGTTATTTTGTAGTATAGATATTGAGAAGTAATACTTATGTTTTATTTTGTAGTATTTTCGAGATTCGAGAGAATTCTACGACAAGCCTGCTCTCGATGAATTACGTGAGGAATGGCTACAATATCTAGACACACAACGGTAGCTCTTGGAAATTAGGAAATATCTTTTTAGTAGTGGTTTACATTAGTGCATATTATCTAGGAAGTTTTTTGTTTCCACTAAGACAATAGTTGAAATATTAGAAATTTATGTCTAGCTAGAGAATTGAAAGCTAGCTAGTGGTGTACTTCGGTTCGTGATAACATTGCTTTTGTGATGATTAGATTTTGCAATGAAGAACGATTTTGAATAGTCTTATTTTTCCTGGGTATAGTAGCAGATGTTCTGAATATCACATGACAGGTTTGAAAATAAAAACAGGTGCATGTATGACAGGTTATGGAGTAGCAAAATTGCAATCGGTATTTAAAAAAAGGAGAGATATGTCTCGGCGGTTTTTACAAAAACTCCTGAGAAAGTTTAAAAATTAGGCGGGTAATATGATTACACTTTATCAGGAGTTATTTTTAAAAACCCCTGACATATTCTTTCAGGAGTTTTTTTAAACTCCCGTAACATGTGGGATTGGGGTGCCGGTTGGGGAAACAGACTCTCTCGGGAGTTTTTTCAAAAACCCCTGACCGAACATATATTTCTCAGGGGTTTATTTCTCAGGGGTTTTTATAAAACCCCTGAGAAATATATGTCAGGAGAGCGACTAAAAGGAGGCCCAAAACACCCGACCGTTTCGTTAAAAAACTCCCGAAATACCTTATATCTGTACTAGTGAGATCAGCATCTTCCATGTCACCGTCAGCAATGTCAACGTCAGCATCTCCGATGTCAGCGTCTGCCGACATCAGCGTCAGTGCTAACACAAAAAATGTCAGTGGTGTCTGCAATGTTAGTGGTGACAGTGTCAGTAGTGTCAACAATGTTAGTGCCAGCGACGTCAGGAATGTCGATGTCAGCAACATTGTCGACGTTAGCGTAGGGTTGGCAAATGGTACGAAAATTGTCATACCAACCACATACCAACCACAAACCGACTATGTTGGTAACCACACTTGTGGTAAACAACATAGTGGTAAACAACATAGTGGTAACCATCGTGGTGGTAGCCACGTGAAGATGGTACGGTAATGGTAATGAAATTTGAATACCATGGTTACCGAGTATATATATTAAATTTTTTTATTTAATGTTTGATTGTTATTACCTTTGAGTTTTAAGTTTTAATTTATATTTTGTGTTTTAATTTTGACCTAAATTGGTCATATCTATTTTTTCTACTAGAAACAATAGGAACATTTTGAATGCTTGAGACTGTTGTTGCAGGAGGATGGTCAAGTATGAAATAAATATAAAATAAAGATCAGACCGACTTCCCCGTCTCAGCAAATAAATACAAGACTTCCTCCCGTTGTAGTAGAAGGTTGTCAGGATCGAATCCACGAGGAAGCACGTCAGCAGTTCTTAGGTAGCAACAGATTCTCACAGACAAGCAGCAGAAAGACAAAAATAAGGAATGAAGAAAGAAAGACAAAGCAAAGTAGAAAATAAAGCAAAGCAACAAATAAAAGCAAAGCAACAGAGGCTACTCGATCTCAACCAACAGTTACTCGAGATCGATAAAGGCAGGTCGACAGAAAACAGAAAGTGAAAATCGACTACAACAGAAGAAAACTCAACTCGACCTAGACCAGTCCCTACTCGAGATCGACAAGGGCAGAAATTTAAATTGCAGATTTTCGAACACAAAACTCAGATTTTGGATGAAAATAAATCAATATAATAAAAGACTTCCAAAGCTAGGGTATCAACACCACACCGATAACCATGCAAAGTAACACACAAAGGCACAAAAGATCATGCTTTCCATCAAATAACTTTCGTCATTAACAAATAGGCAAATAGAGGCTTTCGCATAAACCCTAATTGTTACTAACCCTTTTTCACATAATTAATCCAAGTTTCATTAAGATCACTTTCGCTTCAATAACACAAACAAGGATCATCTTCAACTCTCGCAAAAGAATCATGCTCATAGGGATAGAAGATGAATTGCACAAAAAGATCTGACCTTTATCGCATCGCCTCACATGGCCACCGTCGGGCTCACCCCAGCCCCAGAAGTGGGTGGACTACTCACGCCTCATCGCAATAACAGACATTGATTGAAAAGAAAAAACTTGCATAAAACTATATTCAAAAGCCTTTACAATCCCGGCAATCAACTTTCGCAGAAAGCCAAAACCCTAAAAACTTTAGAACTCCTAAAACTCTATTGTGTCTCTGAATTGGAATAATAAAACTGAGCCCCATGGGCTTTATTTATAGGCTTCTAATCCTCGCTAATCAAGGATATAATCTCCTATCTATATCTAAAATTATATCTAAAAGGATAAAAGATAAATAAATTGCATAATGGAAATAAATCAACTAAGGAAAACTATATCTAAATTAGGTAAAATATCTTCCAATGTAGGTAGAACTCCTCTTCCATAGATAGACTTGATGTATTTGGATAGAATCTTCCTCCTTCGGCCCCAAGGAATCCTAACTCGATTAGGACAGCTCTCGTCGACGCGCTTTCCAGGACTGGTCTACTCGACATCGACAAGGGCTCGTCGACCTCGAGTAAGGATTGTTCGTCGACTGGACTTCCCGGCTAGCTCTGCTCGATGTGGCTCGGACTTGGTTCACGGCGCTCGTCGACCTCGAGTAGACCTAGTCGACCTCGAGTAGGCTTGATCCGTCGACTAGGTCTCCTTGGGTAGGTGTACTCGACAAGCTCGGACCTGGGCCCTGGGCTTCGTCGATCTCGACCAGGGCTTGTCGAGATCGAGTAGAGTGGTAGTCTCCCCAGGTCGAGCATCTTCTCCTCGTCATGGACTCGGACTGGTGTTGTGGCGCTTGTCGATCTCGACCAGGACTTTGTTGAGATCGAGTAGGATTGTGCTCGGCGTCCTTGTCCTCGGCTTCTCGGTCAGCTTCTCTCCTTGTTGACTCCGGGTGTGGCTCTGGTCTTTGTCGATCTCGACTAGGGTCTTGTTGAGATCGAGTAACCTCCGGAGCTGGGTTGGTCTGACTTTCTCGATCAGGCTCTGTCGACCAAGGTTGTGTTCGGACATGTTCGTCGAGATCGAGTAAGGTCTACTCGAGATCGAGTAGTCTGGTTTCTCGGCTCGATTCGACTGGTTCCGTTGCTCCTTTGACCTTGGACTTCTGTAGCCGATTCCCGAGCTTTTCTGACTTTCTGTAGAATTGTTGTAAAACGCCTTGAATTCTGCGATTTAAACAGAAACTGATGTAGATTCCATAATTTGGCAAATAAACATAAACTCCATAGATTTTGTACTATCTTAGCCCAAATGAATGAAATGTATGCAGAAATTGATATAAACTTAAATGTAAAACATGGCAAATTCAGCTCACAACAAACACCCCATACTTAAGCTTGCTTGTCCTCAAGCAATACTTTTAATTGTCATTCAGGGGAAGAAATCAAAAACTCTCAACATCTTAGATTCATTCTTATATAACCCTGCAATCAATTACCGTCATCGAAAAGGTACTAGTGTCTCAAATCCATGCATGTGCAAATAAAAAGCAATATCTACTCACAAAAGGAGGGTTATGCAAAAACAATTAATGTGACAAAGCATTGATAATCAAGAGGACTTTAATTTAAGCTCAAATAAGGAGTAGAATTGGTAAAAGGATAAAAGTGGGCAATATTTGGCAATGTGGTGCTTTTGATCCGGGGAAATGGAGTACTTTCCAAACTTTCATACCACATTCTTTCTCATTAGATTCATCACCTTTCATAATGCTTTTATCAATAATATTCTTTTACCTATCTAATCTCAGCACTGCCTTCTCGCGAGTCGCAAACATGGGTGTCATGAATGGCCCCGGATACTTAGTGCTTTGGACTCCTCACAATGTGTCCCATCTCTCCAAACTATTATCACAGAGAGCAGGGTCAATCTACCTTTATCTCCTGAGGTGATTGGATTTTCTTTCACTCATTAAATTTTCCATACAATTCAAACAATTTCCTTCCAAACTCCAAATATGATAAAAACAACACAATCACCATATAACATCTCCATAATGTAACATCATTCTCAACATAATCCCCGGA
Source organism: Persicaria tinctoria (assembly GCA_037127255.1). Taxonomy (NCBI): domain Eukaryota; kingdom Viridiplantae; phylum Streptophyta; class Magnoliopsida; order Caryophyllales; family Polygonaceae; genus Persicaria; species Persicaria tinctoria. Next base: position 25,125,210 of record JBANSL010000003.1, on the reverse strand, counting down.
TAGGAAATAAGGTAAAGAATGACAATATTTAGATCATGTGGAGCAATAATTGAAATAAGGCATATATATGGCTTTTGTGTAATGCATAAGCATAGGTAAGGCTAGGATTATAAACAATGAGCATTATATGGAAAATATAAAGTCCTCCATCATTTTATCATGCAACATGTCAAAAGCAACATCAAATTTTACCTCCTTTTATGGTTTTCATGAAATAATGCACTTCATTGTGACTTCCCTTTACTAGGCAATTTCATGCTATATCTCTAATGAATCCAATTTTGCATCGTCGAGTTCAATATAAGCTTCCATGACATTAACCAAAATTTTCAATGGGGGTCATTTTTCTCAAATTTTTGGAAAATATGCATGTAAGCACATAAATCAATAATGTATTCCAAAATAGCCATGTAGCAATTCAGGTCATTTTCTTCAAACTTTGGAAAACATGCATAGGGTCATTGGGGTCATTTTCTTCAAACTTTGAAAAACATGCATATAAGCACATAGATCAATAATACATTCCAAAATAGCCATGTAGCAATTCAAAGAAATAATGCACCAATAATGTCAAATATAATCAAATATGCATAATGTAAGCCCTTCCCCCAACCCATACTTAAACATTACAGTGTCCTCACTGTATAAAAACAAGGGTAAAGAAAGAAACTCACAAGACAGGTGTGCAGGGCCTTAAAATTTCGACTGGAGCACCTCCTGGCCGAGTTTGAATATAGCTTGGCTCTATCCATGGACCTGAAAAGTGTAGAAGACATATACCCACAAAACAAAAACCAAAAAATGTTCAAAAACAAAAAGCAAAACAATGTCCAAAAAAGTCCTAAAAAGTTTATGTACATGCTCTAGATTTTATAGTCGCTAGGCCGACTTTTCTATTTAGCTCAAGGTGGCATTTGCAGGGCCCATGTAGCTTGGGCCTCAAATAGGACTCCATTCTTGTCCATCAGCTGCAATCCTCCAGAATGGATCTTGTTCACCATGAACGGTCCTATCCGCTTCTTGTTGAATTTGTTGGGAAACCAATGATCCTTTGATTTAAAGACATAGAGCTTGTCTCCAACTTCATACTCTTTAGGCTCATCATTGGATATCCTGCATAAGCGCACATACCAAGGCAAACCTCTCCCATGTATAGATAGATCTTTAATGGAAATAGGAGAAGAAAGATCCATACCTTGGCTTACCTTCGCAGAGACGGAATCGGGGACAACTGTGTTTGGTCGATGTCGACAAGGGTTAGTCGATCTCGACCAGTCTGCAGGTTCGGGTGGTGGTCTGCTCGAGGATGCGAAAGTCGACGAAGGACAGGTCTTGTCGATCTCGACAAGGCTTGTCGACCTTGAGTAGTTTTCTGCTCCTGGTGGCTGCATCGTCGAGGAAGCAGGAGTCGAGTCAGCAGAGGGCTTGTCGATCTCGACAAGGGTGGTCGATGTCGACGAAGGTCCTGGCTCTGGTGTCGTCAGCGTCGAGGAAGCAGGAGTCGAGTCAGCAGAGGGCTTGTCGATCTCGACAAGGGTGGTTGATGTCGACAAAGGTCCTGGCTCTGGTGTCGTCAGCGTCGAGGAAAGTTGAGTCGACATAGGGCTCTCGTGGTCGATCTCGACGAGCCTACTCGAGATCGAGTAGGGTTCTGCTTCCGTCTGGCTGCTCGACGAGGCTGGTACTGGTGGAGACTCCTTGGTCTGGTCGAGATCGACTAGGGTCCGGTCGATCTTGACCCCATACTTAGCTCCTGTCAAGGCATCCGAAAAATAATTAATCCACAACGACTTACATTGGTCCGTGTCGATTGGATTCTCTGTGTTCTCCTTGAGGATTGCCATGATCTCCTCCACCTGGGCCTCCATGTCCCTCTTTTCTATCTCCTAAGGGGTCATATTTCTGACCTTGGGTTCCCCGCAGGTGATGTAGCCAACTGAGATAGATTTGACCTCTTCCATTGGACTTGTATGCCTTTCAGTTTTATTAAAGGAATACTCAATTACCTCATCGCTGATGTTGAAGGTGAGCACTCCTTTCCTTACGCTTATTTTGGCATCCACCATCGCCAAGAATGGTCTTCCTAAGATAATTGGACAAGCAAGATCTTCTTGCATATCAACAACTAAGAAATCAGCAGGGACGAAGAATTTACCTACTTGTACTGGCACATTATCCACCATGCATGTTGGAATGACTACCGTGTTGTTGGCCATGTAAAGTCTAGCATCCACAGGCTCCAGGGCACCTATCTTAATCTTGGACCAAATCGTTAAAGGCATTATACTCACACTAGCTCCAAGATCACATAGGGCATTAATTTTGTATGGACCAAATCCAATAGTTATAGCAAACTTACCTGGATCCGGCCTCTTCTCCAATATGTCCAAGTGGCTGCACTCCTCTGTGATTTCCGCCATAGATCGCTTTTTGCTCAGAATCTCCTTCGGGAACTTGACATAAGATGGCATTTCATTGAGAGCTTCTGTGAAGGGGATGGTGACGTTGAGTTTCTGAAGCATCTTGATGAAGCGCTGAAACTTTTTCTCTGCCGGGTCCTTTAGAGATTTTGTGGGGAAAGGGAGCTTCTTTTTCTGATTCGGAGCCAGAACAGACGTCGGAGGTGCTGCAGACTGCTCTACGTCGACTAAGGGCTCCTCGACATCGACTAGGGTCTTGTCGATCTCGACCAGGTTGGGTGCAGTCGAGTTGCTGTGTGGTGCAGACGAAGATTTTTGCAGGTTCTCCTCGAGATCGACGAGGCCTTCATCGAGATCGAGTACAGGTTTGTCGACATCGAGTTGCTGTTCCTCGTTGTTCTGCTGCTTTCCGACCTCTGGCTCTTGCAGTTGATGGCCGCTTCTGAGTTTTATAGCAGCGATGTGTCCAGTCTTTCCCTTAAGATTTGGTTCTGAAGATCCAGGGAGCGAACCTGACTGTCTGGGGATTCCTGCTGCTAGCTGACCAATCTGTGTATCAACTGATTTCCGCCAGATATCAATTTCCCCAAGCCTAGAGTTGACACCTTGCATCTGAGTATAGACGGAGTTGAAGGATTGCCTAGTTTCTGAGTGGTTTCTCCGTATTTCCTCCAGGACTTTCTGTATATCATCCTTTTTCTGGTCCCTTTCTGGATGTCCTGGAGCTCTGTAGGGCGGGGGGTTCCTAGGGATACCTTGGTTCCATTGTGGTTGCTGAAACCTTTGGTCCCCCATGTAGCGATTGGGACCCCCTGCGTAAGCTACCTCCTCATGATGCTCTGCCATCCTGACTTGTTCTGCGTGTGGGCACTCAGGAGTGGTGTGCCTTTGCGATCCACATTCAATACAAGGCTGGTTGACAGAGAGATACTTTACTTGTTTGATGAGCTTCTTATTCTGGTCTCTGTAGTACTGCTCCCTAACGTCATGATCAATCTCCTTAGGTGGCTCATAGAGGGGCATGGATGGTGCTGGCCTGGCGTATGGGTTCTCCTCATAGGTTACAGTAGACCCATACTTGTTATCGTAGTTAGTGAGCTTCTCTAGCACACCCCATGCGTCACTTGGCGGCATTGTCAGATACTCATAGCGAGTATAATTGTTGATTCTGTCCTTAGTTACTTGATCAAGAGAGTTGAAGAAGATCCCCTGAATGATGTAGGGTGGTTGTCCATGAGTAGGGCAAGATTGCAGAAGTTCTTTGTAGCGCTCCCATGCCTTTGCCAGCGGTTCCCCTTGCTTCTGTTTGAAGGCGGTGATTTTCTGGCGGAGATGTGCTGTTTTGGCGGGTGGGAAGAATTTGTTCAGAAACTCTTGATCTACTTGGGCCCAGGTTGTGAGTGATCTTGCTTTCAGCCCTTCCGGCCATTTCAGTGCAGGTCCAGCGAGAGACCAGCGAAAAGCTTTCATCTTGACATATTCCAAGGTTGTACATTCAACAAGAGTACGACACATGTCAGAAAAGTTTGTAATATGTTCAAGAGGACACTCATTAAATCTACCATAGAAGGCATTATTTTTCAGCTCTATAAGAAATTGAGTGCGAATTTCAAAAGAGTTATCAGGGATAAGAATCGCCGATTCAGGCACGACGAGAGTTGGGTGCATGTAGTCCTCTGCCGTGGTTGGATATTGGGCAAGCTTAGCCTGTGCTTGTTCCCTTGCTGCTTTCTCAGCGGCGATAGCAGCATCCTTAGCGGCTAATTCCCTTGTAAGCCTAGCGATCAGCTGTTCCTGTGTCTCCGCAGCTGCCATGGCTCTTTGTAGTTTAGCTCTGATGTGAAATAGGCGTTCCGGTTCGTCTAAGGCGTTAAACTTCGGTGTTTGACCAGAACGGCGCATACACTTGAAAAGTAACTCAAAGAAACAGCGAGAACTTACTACCTAAGGCGCGATTGATAGCTTCCCCGGCAACGGCGCCAATTTGTTGTAAGCAGGAGGATGGTCAAGTATGAAATAAATATAAAATAAAGATCAGACTGACTTCCCCGTCTCAGCAAATAAATACAAGACTTCCTCCCGTTGTAGTAGAAGGTTATCAGGATCGAATCCACGAGGAAGCACGTCAGCAGTTCTTAGGTAGCAACAGATTCTCACAGACAAGCAGCAGAAAGACAAAAATAAGGAATGAAGAAAGAAAGACAAAGTAAAGCAGAAAATAAAGCAAAGCAACAAATAAAAGCAAAGCAACAGAGGCTACTCGATCTCGACCAACAGTTACTCGAGATCGACAAAGACAGGTTGACAGAAAACAGAAAGTAAAAATCGACAACAACAGAAGAAAACTCAACTCGACCTAGACCAGTCCCTACTCGAGATCGACAAGGGAAGAAATTTAAATTGCAGATTTTCGAACACAAAACTCAGATTTTTGATGAAAATAAATCAATATAATAAAAGACTTCCAAAGCTAGGGTATCAACACCACAACGATAACCATGCAAAGTAACACACAAAGGCACAAAAGATCATGCTTTCCATCAAATAACTTTCGTCATTAACAAATAGGCAAACAGAGGCTTTCGCATAAACCCTAATTGTTACTAAACCTTTTTCACATAATTAATCCAAGTTGCATTAAGATCACTTTCGCTTCAATAACACAAACAAGGATCATCTTCAACTCTCGCAAAAGAATCATAATCACAGGGATAGAAGATGAATTGCACAAAAAGATCTGACCTTTATCGCATCGCCTCACATGGCCACCGTCGGGCTCACCCCAGCCCCAGAAGTGGGTGGACTACTCACGCCTCATCGCAATAACAGACATTGATTGAAAAGAAATAACTTGCATAAAACTATATTCAAAAGCCTTTACAATCCCGGCAATCAACTTTCGCAGAAAGCCAAAACCCTAAAAACTTTAGAACTCCTAAAACTCTATTGTGGCTCTGAATTGGAATAATAAAACTGAGCCCCATGGGCTTTATTTATAGGCTTCTAATCCTCGCTAATCAAGGATAGAATCTCCTATCTATATCTAAAATTATATCTAAAAGGATAAAAGATAAATAAATTGCATAATGGAAATAAATCAACTAAGGAAAACTATATCTAAATTAGGTAAAATATCTTCCAATGTAGGTAGAACTCCTCTTCCATAGATAGACTTGATGTATTTGGATAGAATCTTCCTCCTTCGGCCCCAAGGAATCCTAACTCGACTAGGACAGCTCTCGTCGACGCGCTTTCCAGGACTGGTCTACTCGACATCGACAAGGGCTCGTCGACCTCGAGTAAGGATTGTTCGTCGACTGGACTTCCCGACTAGCTCTGCTCGAGTAGCCCTAGTCGACCTCGAGTAGGCTTGATCCGTCGACTAGGTCTCCTTGGGTAGGTTTACTCGACAAGCTCGGACCTGGGCCCTGGGCTTCGTCGATCTCGACCAGGGCTTGTCGAGATCGAGTAGAGTGGTGGTCTCCCCAGGTCGAGCATCTTCTCCTCGTCATGGACTCGGACTGGTGTTGTGGCGCTTGTCGATCTCGACCAGGACTTTGTTGAGATCGAGTAGGATTGTGCTCGGCGTCCTTGTCCTCGGCTTCTCGGTCAGCTTCTCTCCTTGTTGACTCCGGGTGTGGCTCTGGTCTTTGTCGATCTCGACTAGGGTCTTGTTGAGATCGAGTAACCTCCGGAGCTGGGTTGGTCTGACTTTCTCGATCAGGCTCTGTCGACCAAGGTTGTGTTCGGACATGTTCGTCGAGATCGAGTAAGGTCTACTCGAGATCGAGTAGTCTGGTTTCTCGGCTCGATTCGACTGGTTCCGTTGCTGCTTTGACCTTGGACTTCTGTAGCCGATTCCTGAGCTTTTCTGACTTTCTGTAGAATTGCTGTAAAACGCCTTGAATTCTGCGATTTAAACAGAAACTGATGTAGATTCCATAATTTGGCAAATAAACATAAACTCCATAGATTCTGTACTATCTTAGCCCAAATGAATGAAATGTATGCAGAAATTGATATAAACTTAAATGTAAAACATGGCAGATTCAGCTCACAACAGAGACTTTGAACTTATTTTGTTTGAACTTGCTGGAATATTTTGAATGTTTGAACAATTGAACTTTGTTTGATTCTTCAAGACTTTGAACATGGTTGATTTGAATTGGTTTGTACTTTAGGTTGTGAACTTCATTTATTTGAACTTTTAAAAGATGGTAACCATATTATTGTTTGTAACCATATTTTTCGTTCAATAACTTTGATGACCACCGAAATATAGCTAAGGGGTTTCAAAAAAATACAAACAGAATTAAAGCTTGGTAACATGGTAATGTACCGATGGTAACCACAAACCGTGGTTATCATATATGCAGTAATCACGACTTGTGGTTGGTACGTGATATGAAAATTTGCGTACCACCAGTTTGTGGTTGGTACGTGGTAATCACCATTTTTTTGTGGTAACCGTACCATGCCAACCCTACGTTAGCGGCATCGTCATTGGCAATGGTCTAGTAATAATGGAGTTTTAAAAGCCTCGTAGGTTAATGGTAGAGCGATGTGCTTTTGTGCAAATAAGATATGTTAATGCAAATTTAAAATACAAATGCATGTGCACATCCTTTCCTTAAGGTTGTTTAAGCTTGCACACCATAAAGTTATATTTGCATAACATAATATTATATGTGTACAACATCGGGTTATATTTGCACAACAAAAAGTGCTAACATGTAAAAAAAAAAAATTTTTTTTTAAAAAAAAAGAAAAAAACTGGACACACGAGGGGAGCATAGGGCACTGAGGATGGGGCTTGGGAAGGCAAAGGGGATGAACCCTCCACTAATTTTTATAAATTTTTGAACACTTCCCTAATTAAAACAACTTTTTTGAATATTTTTCAAAGGGTGATAATCTTTGCACCACAAAAATTTACTATTAACACCACAAATTTTGCTAGCCTGATTTTAATTATAATTCGTGCGCATGTTAAGACGTAGGTATGCGCCTCTTATGGCGTAGAGTTTTTTTTTTAAACCCTACCCCTTTTGAGTCACAGGTCTATGTATCAAGAGGCGCAAGTTTTTTTTTTTTTCAACCCTGCTCCTTTTGAGTCATAGAGCTGTGACTCAAGATGCATAGAATTGCAAGTATTATTTAAAAATGTGATTTGTAAGTATTTTTTAAAAATGTATAATTTTATATAATGTATAATTATTTTAAATTTTTTATTTTATCGTATACTCAATAAATTAAGATAAAAAGAATTGCAATGTGTAAATTAAAAAGAATAATATATGTAAACATTTAAAGTCTTGTCCAATATAATTAAAAAAGAATCATAAATGATAACATTTTAATTTTATTTAAATGAGTGAATATAATTAATTAGATTAATGTAGATTATTAATATATTGATATTAATTGAGAAACTATAATAAAAAAATTGTAGGCGCAAAACTTTAACCAATTAGAATTTGCCATGTCAATTAATATATTTCCACGCATAACAAATTTATCCGCCTATTTATTATTTTTATAATATTTTCTAAATTTAAAACCAAAGCCTTATCTTTCATTTTAGTTAAGAATCAATCAAATTATATATGTGTAGAATTTGAACTTATATTCTAATTATATAACACACGTTTTTTAAAACAAATTTATTATTTTACAAATATTTATTAGTTTATCAGTTAACTAAAGAAGTAATAATTCAAAAATAGTTTGAAACGAAAGATAAAACTTTAAGGTGTTGTTTTTAACGCTAAAAAAATTAAATAAGTCAAAATGAGACAAATACTCCTTAATCGTAGATTTAGTAACCAATTGAATTTATAGTTCACATATTTATTTAATCTCTTGGTGGGTGTTATTCTTTTTGAAACATTCAATCGATGCATAATCGAACAAAGCCATTTTAAAGCATATCATACCCTTACCAATATTCATTAAACTGTTGTGTGTAACAAAAGAAATCTTACTTGTTGTATATAATAAGTTTATTTTAAACTAAAATACATAAATCTGCAATGTATGTATGGGTAAGTGTTAATTATGGTGAATATTATCAAGAATAAATTTTAGTGATTAAGAAATTTATCAATACATCTTTATGGTTTATTTTAAAAAAATTACTTTCATCCTCACATTTTATCAATTACAAAAATATATAATATTTTTTCCTTACAACAATTCCAATGGGTTGTTATAAAATAGTTAGATTTATAATGGTTTGCTAAGGTAATATCACTACTTGAAATAATTTTATGATGAAAAAATGTATGTTTGTTAAAGAAAACCCTTAGCTAAAAACTTTGTATTTAACTAAAAACTTAGAATTATAATGGTTTGCTAAAAATGTATTTTCGATTCTCTTTAGATACACTACTTTTATAATTTTTTGAAGTTGTATTAGTTTCATACTTTTTTCCATATATTAGATAAGAAAACTCAATACTTCCACACCTTCTTTCTATATAACTTTTTTTTTATATAAAATACGTTTATGTTTTTCTAACATACTTATGTATGTTAAGAGAAAATTAAAATTAATTCTTATAATGGCTTTTCAATGTAACTTCTTAGTATTTTGTTGAGGCTATTTACCTTGAAGATGACCGTCAAAGGAGAATATATTAATGTATATAAAAAAAACTCAAGGTAAAATATTTATAAAATAAATCAAGGTAAAATGATAGAATTTATAACCACTTAAGATATAAAAATTAATTAATTATAATAATCAATTAAAATAGACACATAAGATGACACATGAATAAGAGCTCGTTTGGTTGGCAACCTAAAAACCCAGGAAGTAGAACTTCCCGGGAAGTAGGAGAAATTCCTGTGTTTGGTTGGTGTTTTTGAAATTAAAAAACACAGGAATTCAACTTCCCGGGAAGTTGAATTCCCCCAAAATGGAGGAAGTTCACTTACCTAGTCTCCCCTAGGTAAGTTCAATTTCCCTCATTTTTAACTTGGAAATTTCCATTTCCTGCATTTAATCTCCTAGAATAAAAAATCAACCAAACATATTTTTAGAATTCCCGTCAATTGGATTTCCCGGGAATTCAATTCCCATGAAGTAACTTCCCGGGAATTTCAATTCCCACATTGAACCAAACGAACCCTAAATAGATAGAGTCATTATTCATCGTGACTTAAATATGTTGGATCATCATTAATTAACGTGTCAAAAAACTCAGGCTAGATTGCACCAGAGCATGACACCGTGTCATGCTCTGGTGCAAGAAATATGTGAAAGAAATCTTACGTTTCATTGACACGTAAGATTTCTTTCACATAATCAATGAGTTTAATTCAAACCAATTTGACTAATTCAAAACATAATTTTTGAATAAAATTTATCGAGATATTAATTTTTTTTAGTTATCAATAAGATTTCTTCAAAATATTTTTTTTAATGTTAGAAAGATAATGATCTTCTTTAGCAATCTAATATTAGAGTAATTCAAAACATAATATTAATAACTAGTGGACATCAATTATATTTTAATTTAAGTAATCCACTCTAATTTTATTAAATTTTAAACAATATCGGTATACTTAATTATATTAAATTTCATTTAAAAAAAATTATGTTTCAACTAATTAAAAAAGAAAATCATCTCGCAAAATGTAAATATTTCTTAATTTGAAAGTAGCTAAATCTTTTTATATTAAATTTTGTCCATATTTATTGTATATATATATACAAGAAAAGTTATAAGGCTATGACTCATAATTATAAATTAATTAATTTTAATAATATAAAATGTAATAAGTTGGAATCTCCATTAATAATTTTAATAATATATAATTATAAATTAATTAATTTTAATAATATATTAATTATAAACTTACCCTAATATGACTTTGGGATTTTATTGGCTTTTTATTAATTAGTTCAAGTTTTGTTTTAACAAATCGGACGGGCCAGTCGGACCGAAACCCATTTGACCCAGAAAAATACCGATTTTTTTGGGTTTGGGTGCAAAAAATTTCTCGGGTCAAAGTTTTCGGGTCTTGACCCAAAATATTTCGGGTGTTCGGATCAGATTTTAGGGTCGGGTTATGTTTTTTCATCTTTTACATAATCAATGAGTTTAATTCAAAATATGAAATTAAATTAGACCAAATCCTGCTAGTCTCGTGCGTTACTCCCCCAAAACAAACGATATGCCAATTATTTGTTGCTCGATATAAAAGATTGCTTAGATAAACAAAAATTAAATATTGGTTTTTTATACATAAAAAAGTCTTTTACTTAGAATGACTTGATTGTGTAAAATTAATTTAAAAATTTACCTACTTCAAAAGATATGCAAATAGAAATTTTCAAAATGATGAATAAATTAATAGATAAATACATGGCAAACGACGATCTTAAAAAAAATTAGCAATATAATTAATTATTCTAAAAAAAACATTGGAATATAAGTTTTGTCTTTCTTTTCAAACTATTTTTGAATTATTATTTCTTTAGTTTAACCGGTAAACTAACAAATAGTTGTAAAATAATAAATTTGTTTTAAAAAACGTGTGTTATATAATTATAATATAAGTTAAAATTCTACACATATATAATTTGATTGATTCTTACCTAAAATGAAAGATAAGGCTTTGGTTTTAACTTTAGAAAAAATTATAAAAATAATAAATAGGTGGATAAATATGTTATAAGTGGAAATGTATTAATTGACATGGCAAATTCTAATTGGTTAAAGTTTTGCGCCTACATTATTTTTTTATATAAATTTTTTTTAGTATAGTTGCTCAATTAATATCAATATATTAATAATCTAAATTAATCTAATTAATTATATTCACTCATTTAAATAAAATTAAAATGTTATCATTTATGATTCTTTTTAAATATATTGGTCGACAAGACTTTAAATGTTTACATATATGATTCTTTTTAATTTACATATTTGCAATTCTTTTTATCTTAATTTATAGAGTATATGATAAAATAATAACTTTAAAATAATTTTACATTATATAAATTTATACATTTTTAAAAAATACTTACAAATCACATTTTCAAAAATAATACTTGCAATTCTATGGCTCTTGAGTCACAGCTCTGGAGCAGAGTTGAAAAAATTAAGAAAAACCTACGCCTCTTGATACATAGACCTGTGACTCAAAAGGGGCAGGGTTTAAAAAAAAATCTCTACGTCATAAGAGGCGCAGACCTACGTCTTAAAATGCGCACGAATTATAATTAAAATCAGGCCAACAGAATTTGTGGTATAGATAGTAAATTTTGGTGGTGTAAACAACAAACACCTTTTCAAATTACAAAAAAAAAAAATTTCATAATTAACAAAAAATAATCTCCGCCCTCCTAAAACTCAAACAACCCCAATACGCCCCAATTTTATCCTGTTCTCTATATATACGCAAACCATCTCTCTCTCCCTCTCATTGTCGCTCCATGTCAAACTGAAGACTTGTCCTCCTAAATCTCTCACTTCCGATCGATCAAAACCCAAATCGGATCGCACCATCACCTTCTGAATTTCTAACCTGGATGGAGGATTTGATGGGTTTGCTCCGGATCCGAATAAAGAGGGGTATTGATCTGCCTGTTCGAGATGTCAATAGCAGTGACCCCTACGTTGTCATCCACTTGGCCAAACAGGTCCTTAATTTCTGGGTTTTTAACTTCCAGTTCATACATCTTCTTCGAGATTCCACACTTTGCCAGTTTCAATTTGGGTTTAATTGCTTTCATCTGTGGTAGCTACTAGCACTGGATGTAGATTGTTGGTTTTTTTTTTTTTTGATACAAGGCGAAATTTTGGGGTGGTCAACCTCGGTCGAACCACTGCCCAATAGCGTCCCTTCGGACGAGTTTCTCAATCTCAGCTGGGCACCGCTCAGAAGAGAAAGAGGAGACCAATCCAACATGCGCCAATTTGTCAGCGACCTGGTTACCTTCTCGCAAGGTGTGAGAGAACTCGATAGCTTCGAAAGATTTGCAGAGACCGAGGACATCAGTAATCATCATCTCAATAGTCCATGGGCAAGTACCGATCCCACGGAGGGCGTTGATGACAGTCAAGCAATCTCCTTCTACCACGATGCGAGGGAAGCCCATCTTCACAGCATTCAACAAGCCGACGTGGAGACCGAGACACTCGGCTTGGATCGTCGAAGAGCTCCCAAGTCCATGCGCACCACAAGACACCACTCTTCCAAGGCTATCGCGAATAACAAAGCCAGCAGCAGCTTGCCCAGAAGCGAACTTGGCACCATCAAAATTTAGCTTCACGAATCCCTCTAACGGTTTTCTCCATTTGACTTTTTTTTGGCGTCTCAATCCGTTTTGAGGTTCTTGATGTGTAGGTGTAGCATCGTCATTCTCTAGATCATCTTCTTGAGCTTTTTTCCAAGATAACCTATATTGTGTTATGATCTTTATCCATTGATCCATATTTCTGACATCCTGATTTTCGAAGAGTATTTTATTCCTCATAGACCAGATCCCCCATAAGGAGAACGCTAGTATCGATTTCTGAGTAGCTGATAATTGGGCAAAGATTTCTATAATTATCATCTTGTAGGTTTTGTTAGTTTTGTCATTGTTTCTTATTATTCTTTCAATCTGTTTGTCCATTCTTCCGATTAGAGTCAGAGATGTCTGGCAAGCTGTGAATAGGTGGGTTGCGTCTTCATCACAGTGGTTGCAGAGGGGACAACCCAGGGGGACATTAATTCCTTTGTTCCTAAGCCTAATTTTTGTTGGTGTTCCATTGAGAATGTTTTTCCAAAGAAAGGTTTTGATTTTCGGTGGACAGTCCATCTTCCATATCCATTCTAATGGGTCGTTGTTAACTCTTCTTCCTTTGGTAATATGGTCTAAAGCACTAGCCGTATTAGAATGGATGTAGATTGTTGGTGTTTGTTGTCCCATCCCCTCTCTAACATTTTTTCTGCTGAAATCTTTTTATATTTTTTAAAAAATAATAAATTATTGGACTCAATTTTTTACCTTCTCTATTCCTAATTGTATACTCCGTATTCCCTAAATTTAGTGTTTGTTTGTCGGTTTCAGAATGAGTGTATTTCACCTCCACCTTAGTGTTAAATACATTATTTATGATGATTGGGGCATTTATCACCGTAAGGGGCTGTTTGGTTAGAATATTAGTGCCTAAATTGCTAGCTGTATCGATTTGGGGATGAGTATGGAGTTTCCATACCTGATTTCTCGGTATGGATACCAAATGGACTTTAGGATTGCCACATGTTCCAAGAATTCTTACTTTTCAGGTCTACGAAACCGAACTAGATTGGTTAAATGGTTAGGATAGGCTAATGGATTATGGATGAAGAAAGATACTTGTTGAGTTTGTGGCTCTGATTTTTCTATAGAGATCACTTGCTTCCCCTTTACAATCTTCCTCTCAAATCCAATTGGATCACTTAGTAATGAAACTTTAAATTTGAGGTGTGTGTTATCTTTGAATCATTACAAGTTCTTTGGTGTCTCATGGCAGTATGCATTAAACTACACAGCAAATGAAGGCTTACAGAGTATTCATGTAGTTCAGCAAATGTTAGGTTACTGAAATGGTGCATTACAATAATGGCAGCATAATTAGCTTAATTCCACAATTGCTGTCAATTTTTATGTTGTGCCAGTTTTAGATCCGGGGGTCTGTATGATGATCTTGCAGATCATAGCTCAGAGAGAGAGAGGATGAGAGATCAGAGTTCAGAGATGGAGAGAAATGTGAAATTTGTTATTAATCAGTTAGAGGAAGTACGGGAGTATATATTGTACATACTTCTCCCTTATTTACACAAAGTAACCCAAACTCTATATCTAGTACAAAGTACCCTTAACACTCCCCCTCAAGTTTGGTAGTGGAGAATTGATCTACCACTCCTAACTTGCTAAGATTCCTCATGTACTGATCATAGGCTATGACTTTTGTGAAGACATCAGCAGGTTGGTCTTTTGTTGGAATGTATCCAAGTTGAACTTCCTTCTTGATGACTTTATTCCTCACAAGGTGACAATCCCCTTCAATGTGCTTTGTTCTTTCATGGAACACGGGATTTCTTGCAATATGCATTGCAGATTGATTGTCACAATACAATCTAACTGGCTCATCTTGCTGAATTCCCATATCCTTCAGCAGTTTCAATATCCATGTTATTTCACAGCATGTGGTAGCCATTGCACGATACTCTGATTCTGCAGAAGAGGTGGCTACATAACTCTGCTTCTTTGTTCTCCAAGACACCAGTGAACTTCCCATCATGATGCAAAACCCAGTCAAAGACTTCCTGGTCATTGGGCAGCTTTGCCAATCAACATCACAGAAAGCACTAACTCTCATGTCTGTTTGCTTCCTCAAGAGCATTCCTTGTCCTGGTGCTTGTTTCAAGTACCTAAGTACATGCTTAGCAGATGACCAATGATCATCAGTAGGATTATGCATAAACTGGCTCAACACTTGCACTGCATAACATATGTCAGGTCGAGTTATGGTCAAGTAGATCAATCTCCCTATCATTCTCCTGTAGGCTTCAGCATTTACAACTTCTCTTGGTCCCTGATCAGTTAGCTTAGTCTTGGGATCCAGTGGAGTTGCTACTGGCTTTGCATCTTGTATTCCAGCTTCTGTAAGCAACTCTAAGGTATACTTTCTCTGATTCAAGTATATACCTTCCTCCTTTCTTTCTACTTCAATTCCTAGAAAGTACCTGATATTTCCCAGATCTTTCATTTGGAAGAACTTGTGCAGATGTAGCTTCAAATCCTTGATTTCCTTGGAGCAACTTCCTGTGATCAGCATATCATCTACATAGACAAGTAGAGCTATGAAGGATTTTTCAGTCCTTTTTACAAATAGGGAGTAATCTGCCATTGATTGCTCATATCCAGCTTTCTTAACCACTTCAGAGAACTTTGCAAACCACTTTCTTGGGGCCTGCTTCAATCCATACAGTGATTTTTCTAACTTGCACACCAGTTTTCCAGTGTTCATCAGTGTGTGCTCACTTCCTGTACTCGTCTCCCCCTGAGCACAAGCTAGATGTTGCTTAAGCTGAGAATAAGCCGGTGGTAGCTCCATGAACACCTCTTCCTCAAGGTCTCCATGCAGGAATGCATTTGTAACATCCATTTGAGAAACCTCCCAGTCCTTGGATGCAGCAACTGAGAGTAATATCCTCACAGTGATCATCTTAGCCACTGGTGCAAATGTTTCACTGTAATCCACACCTTCTAGCTGTGAGAAACCCCTGGCAACTAATCGAGCTTTGTGTCTGTCCAGGGAGCCATCAGCCTTGTACTTTGTCTTGAACAGCCATTTACAACTAACAACAGACTTATCCAAGGGTCTAGGAATAATTTTCCATGTGTTGTTTCTTTCCAGAGCTGCTAATTCAGTGAGCATGGCTTCACACCAAACATTTTGCTGAAGAGCTTGAGCTATAGTAGATGGCTCAGACACAGATGCAGCATTACATATAAACTTGTGATACTCAGGAGAACAATTTGTATAAGAAAGAAATGAAGAAATAGGATAAGGTGAGGTTTTGCAAGAGGTAAGTGTGACATCATGGGAAAGAGATGAAACATTACACACATAGTCCTTCATCCAAGCAGGAGATTTGTGGCTTCTGGTGGAGTGTCTGATGACTTGTGGTTGAGTTTCAATTTGAGAAGTGGGAACTGATATAGGGATGTCATCAAAGGTGGGAGGAACTGGTGAAGGAGAGTAGTCAGCCACATTGTCATAAGGTACAGTTGGGTTTAAAGAAGGATATGTAGAGTTATTTGTGAGAGGTACTGGATGAAATTCAGGGAGCTGTGAAGGAAACATATCATCAGTCCTAGAGGTGTTTGAAGATGAATGAGCAGGTGATGAAGGGAGATCATGTGGCCATTTATAAGGGAAAATGTGCTCATGAAACAGTACATCTCTACTAATAAATGTTTTGTGAGTTTTGAGGTTATACATTTTGTAACCTTTGAATCCACATGGGTAACCTAAGAAGACACAGGGGTCAGATCTTGGTTCAAATTTCTTTCTATTGGTGGTTGCAGTGGACACAAAACCCAAGCACCCAAACACTCTCAAGTTGGTGTAGGCAGGGGGTTTAAGAAAGAGAATTTCATATGGTGATTTTTGGTTCTGAATGGGATTAGGTAGTCTGTTGATAAGGTAGGTGGCTATGAGAATGCAGTCTCCCCAAAAAGAAATTGGAAGAGATGCTTGAAATCTAAGAGCACGAGCCATCTCAAGTATGTATCTATGTTTTCTCTCCACCCTCCCATTTTGTTGTGGAGAAGCAGTACATGAACTCTCATGAATAATGCCAAGGTTCCCCATTAGTGTCTTGGTATCTGAATTAAAAAACTCAGTGCCTTGATCACTTCTAATCACCTTGACTTTATTATTGAACTGGGTATGAACCAAATTGATGAAGGTTTGTAAGGCTGAACAAGTATCTGACTTGGATTTTAATAGATATGCCCACACACTCCTACTATGATCATCAACAATGGTTAAGAAGTATTTGTGGCCATTATATGTGGGAGTTTCATAAGGTCCCCAAAGGTCACAATGTATCAGTTCAAAAACAGTCTTAGCATGAGATGTACTGTTATGAAAAGTGTTTCTGGTTTGTTTGGCAAGAGGACAGATAGTACAAATGAAATTGTCAACTTTATTCATGTCATGAAGAACAGAAGGTACATGCTTTATCTTGTCATGAGGTGCATGACCAAGACGTAAATGCCAAAGAATATTCATGTCTGCATTACAAGGTTTAGGTAAGAACATAGGAGGTAAAGAGAGAGGGATAGCAGACATGTTACAAAAAGGAGTTTTAGCTATGATATCCTCCATTTTGGATTCAGGAACTAGGTAGTATAATCCTTCAAACTCTTTACCAATTGCCATCACTTTCCTCTTGACTGGGTCCTGGACAAACAGATTTTCACCAATGATGTGAATAGTGCAGTTAAAGTCATGAACAAGTTTGCTTAAGGATATGAGGTTAAAATGAAAATCAGGGATGAAATAGCAATTGAAGAGCTGTAAGGTTTTAAGAATATTGACAGTGCTAGAACTCTTAATGAGATTTGTTCTCCCATCAAGTAGGTGAATTTTTATGGCATAAGGGACAGGTTTTGGTTGATCAAGTAGAGTGAGATCAAAAGTCATGTGGTCAGTTGCACCTGAGTCCAAGATCCAACTATTTCTAGCTATTTGTGAAGCTTTACAACATACAGATGTACCTGAAAAACTGATCTCTGGAGCTTTGTCAGTTGCCTTTGTCATTTGGCTCATCATCTGCATTAGTGAGCTCATAAGCTTCTGATTATCCACGGATAAGTTCTGAAACATCTGATCAGATGAGCTTCCTCCAGCCATGTTCACCTTGTACAGGGGTTTCTTGCCTTTACTATCAGGTGGTGACGACAGTTGGGGCTTCTCTTTGCTCTTGTTGTGCCAACTTGGATAACCATAGACTTCCCAACACCTGTCAGTTTTATGATTTCCATGGCAATGCACACATTTTTCTCTCTTAGGCTTGTCCTTGTCTTGAGACTGTTTTCCCATAAGAGCAGTGCTATCAATCTTGACATCAGTGTGAGGCTTTGAAGCTGGTTTGCTGCTTAATTCATCTTGCACAATGAGAGAATGTGCCTGGCTTGCAGTAGGTAATGGAGTGGAGAGCAAGATTTGTCGTCTTGCTTGTGCATAACTGTCACTTAGCCCCATCAAGAACTTCATCAGCTTGCTCTCTTGCTCAGCTTTGTCCAATCTAGCCGAGATGTTACACTCGCATTTGCCACATGTGCATCTGATTGGCAACTCAATCCCTGCTAATTGCTGCCAGTGTCCTTTAAGAGTTGTGAAGTACTCAGTCACCTTTGCTGATCCCTGACAACATTCGTGAATTTCTTTCTTCACTTGAAAGATCAAAGGACCATTTTTCTGACCGAAAATTTCCTCAAGATCTTCCCACATTTCCTTAGCAGAATCAAAGGCATCAAGAGTGAGATAGATCTCCTTTGATACAGTATTTAAGATCCAAGAAGCAACAACATCATTACATCGTTGCCATTGCGCTGAATTTTCAGCAGTTTCAACCAGCGAACCATCTACAATTCCAAATTTATTCTTTACAGAGAGGGCTTTTGACATCGCTCGCTTCCATCGCCTATAATTCTCTCCTACAAGTTGAATCGGAGTTAGAATCAGACCTGAGTTATCCGCTGGATGGATAAACAGCGGATTTTGCAGATCCATGGCGGTCACGAGCTCTCGTCGTCGATTTCTTTCAGCGGAATTCTCAGTGAAGTTCGTCGCAGCCATTGACGAAGCAAATCTCCTCCTCGACTATCTCTAGAGCGAATTTGCGATCAAATGCTCTGATACCATGATGATCTTGCAGATCATAGCTGAGAGAGAGAGAGGATGAGAGATCCGAGTTAAGAGATGGAGAGAAATGTGAAATTTGTTATTAATCAGTTAGAGGAAGTACGGGAGTATATATTGTACATACTTCTCCCTTATTTACACAAAGTAACCCAAACTCTATATCTAGTACAAAGTACCCTTAACACTGTATTTACTTGAATGAATGGGATTATTCCAAGCTCTGATCCATATATCTGTCATTACAGAAGCTTAAGACTCGAGTTATCAAGAAGTGTCTCAATCCCGAGTGGAACGAAGATTTGACCCTTTACATCACAGATCCAAACCAGCCCATCAAGCTTGTAAGTCTAAGCTACGACAACTTCATAATCATGTTCAGGGAATGGATTGATTTTTTTTAAGGCTTGCTTGATACAATACAATTTGATCAACGAGTTACCGTGCAAAAAGCACTCAATAACGAGTACATCAAACGTCACAATTGCTTCATTGATGGAACTTTTGTGGTTACTTACTCAAGACCTGCTGTTCAATTTTTCAGATGGTATACGACAAGGACACCTTTACATGTGACGATATGATGGGAGAGGCAGAGTTCGACATTAAACCGTTTGTAGAGGCATTGAAGAAGAATTTGAAGGGCATTCAGAGTGGAACCATCATAACCAAAATCCTTCCGAGCAGAGAGAACAGCTTGGCCGAGGAGAGCAATGTGGCATGGGTGGATGGTGAGGTTGTGCAGAGCATGTTTCTCCGGCTAAAAAACGTAGAGCGCGGTGAGATTGAGCTGGAACTGCGCTGGACCGATGTCCCTGGCTCACGGGGCCTCTGAAAACGTCTCGATACCTTGTAAACTATAGTGTTACATGAGTCGTATACTTGTGACAAAGAAGAAGATTTTGAGTGTATTGTAATACAAACTACATGGTTGTGCTGAATTCCCTTCTCACAAAGAATGATCAGACAGACAGATAAATAAGCCACATTTCGATTTCATCAATCCAGCAAGCCGCAGTTAGTGACTAAGACCTTCGAGTAGGGGCGGTTGAAGCCTCTCTCGGCCACCACGGCTCTTTTGTCGCCGATCAACTTGGCCACCCTGAAATAAGGGGAGCTGGTGTTCTCTTGAACAGTTTTGACCTGGGCTATCCTTTGCAGCACCTCCATTCCTTGAACAACCCTCCCAATGACCAATGCCGAATCATCAAGCTCCGGGCAGTCCTTTGTACAAATGACAAACTCGGTCCCATTCGGCTCCACCCCGACCTCCTCCTCGTCCATCACCAGCTTGCCTTCCCGAGCAACCAGTTTAGCCTTTGGGGGCGGCTTGGAAGGATCGCGCACGATGATGCTTACGCTCCCTTGCAAGTTCCGGGGGCCAGGGCAGGTGCTCCTGGCCCTCTCCCACTCCTGCTTCAGAGAGTCATTCTTGAGGTCTCTCCCAGTCCTCTGCGCAAGCTCGGCGTCGACCCCATAAGACCTCACCCCGCCATGCTGCACGTAATTCGGCATGATCTTAGTGAACTCTTTCCTTCTGTAGGAAATCCCAGCCCTCCCGGTGACGAGCTCACCGAATCTTGACGCTCCAAACGGGGCGCTGTCTCCGTGGAGTCCTACTACAATCCTGCCTACTGGATCCCCGTCGATGGATATGTCGAGAAAGGCGTGTTTGGTAGGAATCTTCGAGCTGTCGATGCAGCTCGGAACATCCTCTATGGAAGGCTTTTCTTGTTCTTCTTCTGCTCCTCTTGAGATCCCGGGCAGGATTGCCTGGGAGGCTGTGAGGAGCAACGACGAATTGGCGAAGATGGCGAGCTCTCGACGGGAGAGCTCGCGTGTTTTAACGGAGGGGGTTTGGGTGGTGGCGTGGCTACGCGGAGGAGGATGGAGGCGGCGGTGGAGGTGGGCAGATGATTGGATGATGAGCTTTGAGAATTGCAGCATTGTTGTTCCTTTGATTTGGATTGCTGGGCATTGATTTTTGAGTAATTACTCCAAATTCAATGTAGAAGCTGAAGAATTAAGCTATTTGGGTTGGGTTGGGTTGGGTTGGGTTGGTTGGGTTGGTTGCCTCATCGCGTTTTCCTCTTTTTGATGAAACAAGCCACGGATAAGAAACAAATGCATTTCACACCACAAGTGCACTTAGTAGTAGGCCACCCTTTGATTTCTTCTCATCCTGCAGCAGCAACTGCAGCAGCCAAAAAAAAAAAAAAAAAACCTTCAATGGAAAAAGTTATTTATTGAATTAACTAATTTCAGTCAAAATTATTACGTTTAAATAAAGAAAATTTACAATTCAAAATTTTCAAATAAACATGAGAAAATAAGGTTTACATAACAAAAAATACTACTCTATTCATTCGGCAAACGTGTCATTTTAAAGTATTAATTTTGTTAAACAAATCTTATCATTGTAGGTATTTTGATCATTATTTTACAAAAATGTCCTTTTTGATTAGTAAATTGTTAGTTATAGAACCGGTAGTTTTTGAGAAATTAAAAAAATAGTGTAATAAATAAGGGTATAATAGTATATTTGTTTATTTTCATAAAAATGATAAAGTAATCTTTTTTTTTTGAAACGGAAAAAATTTGACCATAGGGCTTAGCCCTATCAGCCAAGAGCATCCTTTCGGATGAGACTACGCAAAAGAGAATCATCAGGAGTCATTGGACCAAGTGAAGCAGAGCCAAGTCGTGACAAGCGATCTGCCACTAGATTTGCTTCCCGATAGACATGACGAATCTCGACCGAACTAAAGAAGTCCAGCGAGACTAGACTGTCTGAGACAATCATATCCGAGTCTCCAGTAGGCTTCCCCAAACCTTTTAAACACTTAATAATTGTTAGGTTATCTCCTTCTGCAGTCAATATCGTAATTCCTAATTTTTTTGCAGCGAGTATGCCATTCCATAGCCCATGGCTTTCGCATCCAGATACAGAGTCGATTGGTGATGGGCCCCAACCACAGTAGATAGGGGAACCCTTGAAGTCACGAATGATAAACCCAAAAGTGCCCTTATTACTAGAGGAGAGAGAGCCATCGAAGTTAAGTTTATGTGTATCCTGAGGAGGTGGTTCCCATTTGGTTCTTTTTCTTTTTGAAATCAATCTGGGTTTTGAGTTGCTTGGTGGAGCTGTTATATTTTCTCTTGTAATTTCCTTTGCTTGTGCGGTTGTCCAGATAAATTTTTGATCATTTTTTAAAGCTGATATCTTTCTTATATCTGGGGTTATACTGTCGAAGTGTGTTTTGTTTCTAGAGAACCAGATGCCCCACCAGACAAATGCTACGTCTTCAAATTTTGCTTTTCCAATTATGTTCTTGATATTCAAAATAGTCTCGTTGATCGGGTCTCCTTTATCAAAACAATCATGCATTTTCATAAAGGATCCTGGGTCATTTGCCATCAGAGTGCCCCTAGTAATGGGGCAGTCCCATAATAAGTGATATAAATCCTCATAGCATGAGTCGTAGTGAGGACAATTTGTCGGGATCCCTAGCCTTCAAGATGCTAATCTGACCGTTGTTGGTACTGCGTTTTTGAGGATCTTCCACAAGAATGATTTTATTTTGGGTGGGGTATTTAGGTCCCAAACCCAGCTTATATCCGAGTTTGTGTGGTTTTTGTATTTATGTATCATATCAATTGCAGAGGATGTTGTATACCAACCATTCTTACTCCATTTCCAATATAGTCTGTCAACATGGATGTTCTCGGGTAATGGTACTGTGGTGATTTTCTCTATTAAGTCATTCGGTAATAAGCCTTGCAATTTCCCAAATAATTTGTTCCGATCCCATCTTTTATTTTCTTTTATGAAGTATTGTATGTTTATTGACTCATCAATTTGTTGAGTATCTGTGATCAATGTTTTCAGGGGTGCTTGACCCATCCAGAGGTCTCTCCAGAAATTTATCGCTGAACCATCCCCAAACCATTGGAGACCATTTTTGAATAGGGGTATTAATTTTATAAGTTGTGCCCATTGCCACGAGGATCCCCCACGCTTTTGATAATTCAGGATATTGCTTGTCTTGAGGTATTTTTCTTTTATTAGTTTAACCCACGGGCTATTAGGTTCCGCTAGTATCTTCCCGAGCAGTTTCATCTGCAATGCATTATTCATATCCTCTGAGCAACGGAGACCAAGCCCACCATTTTCCTTTGTTTTACATATTTCAAACCAACTGATTAGTGGTTTATGGTTAGGCCCTTTGTTCCAAAGGAATTGTCTATTGATTCTGTCCAGCTCTGAGTGGACAGATTTGGGTAACATAAAGCATTGCATTAAGTGCAAAGGTTTTGCTGAAAGCGTAGACTTGATTAGAGTACATCTTCCAGCTTGAGAGAGGCAGTTCGCCTTCCATTTCTGCAGTTGAGCTTTGTTATTCATTATAAGGTCTTTGAAATCATCTTTCGTGACTCTTCCTTCAATGATTGGGCATCCTAAGTAGCACCCTAAATTAGGGGTGTGTGCTATTTCTAATTCATTACGTATTAGATTTTTCTGTGTTGTCAAAACGTTTTTTGAAGTTTGGAATTGAGATTTATGTCGGTTTACTCGTTGTCCTGACAACGCAGTATACTCCCTTACTGTTTTGTTGATTTGGTCACAACCAGTTTTTGTAGCTGACGCAAAGATAACAATATCATCAGCGAATGCTAGAAAGGGAATCTTGGTTCCGTCTCTTGTTAGTTTTATTCCTAGATGGCTCTGAGGTTTTTCAGATTCATTGTAAAGACCTCTAGCTAGGATTTCAGAAACTATTAGGAATAGATAAGGTGATAAAGGGTCGCCCTGGCGTAGACCCCTTTCGAGGAAGAAAACATCTGTAGGTTCATTATTTACCAATACTGAGTAAGTGACCGTGGTTATACATTCCTTGATCCAATCCGTGAACCTTTTGGAGAAACCTAGTTTGAGCATAGTGGAAAGAAGAAAGTCCCACTCCACCATGTCAAAGGCCTTTTCCATATCTAGCTTAACCGCCATCCAGCCAGTTTTACCTTTTTTCTTAGAGAAGGAGTGAAAAATTTCATTTGC